>CAMTDV010000024.1:60054340-60616020 GCA_947069175.1 Scalesia atractyloides | reverse complement strand
TTGATTATGAAACGTCCTAGAGCCATGAGGAATATGCCACTTATGCCGATCGAACAGAACTTCTATCATTTATTCAAGTGGTGGCAGATTGATCCAGCTACTTGTGAAGCAGTGATTGTGTTAAAGTTTGAAGATCACTTGGATATTGCTAAGGAATGAGTTGACGTGATGGGTCATCAGGGTATGAGAGATTTGTGGAGGACAATAAGGATTCTAGATCCTTTGTGGTTGGTTAACTGCTCGAGAGAAGATATAAAATGCCTTTTCTATAGCAAGATTGTTTTTGAAGAAAGAGAAAAGGTACAAGCGATGCAGTATCAGAAAGTTGTTAACGTTTGCTATGCACGCGAAGTAAATTCTGGTAAAATGTGGCAAACAAAGTGGAGGGATCTGGAGAGAGTTGAATTTCTAAAGGAAGAAACCAGAAGTGAGGCGATCAAAGAAAAAATGGAAAAAGCGGTAAGGCAAAGTTCGCTAAGAATGGCTAACTTTAAAAGACCACCACCAACTAATCAGACGCCGGATCCGAAACAAGAACGACGAAGGAAGCCGTACAAGAACTTCTTCGGTCGGGTACGTTAATGTTTATATGAAGATGAGTTTTGAAGACTGATAAAAGACGAAGACGATATCCAAGGGAGAGTCTGTTGGGGCATAATGTCTATGCCTTAGTCTTATATCGAGTCTGTATTGTATAGAGCTGAATAGGCTATGTTATGAAGTATTTATGAAGTGTTTTAGCCAAGTTCGCCCATAAGCATGTAAAGTATGCATGTTCGGCCGAACTTACTTATGCAAGTTCGGGCGAACTTGTGTCCTCCTGCGCCGAACTTGTTGATCTATAATTACCTAGCTTGAGAGTCTCATTTGTAACTTTTGCATCTCAGAGGCGAAGCTCTGTCAGTTTGTAATCTTAATGTTTGATCTATAAAGCTGACGTTTAACTGATTAATTCTTGTCTATTGGTAACACGACGTAATATTTCCACTATTATGGACGTTAGATATCAAATTTAGGTTTCTAAGCATCGAGGATCGGTCCTACATGCTGTTACTACTCAACCTGCTCCAACTGCTCCGCAAAATCAACTAGCTCAGCCTCCTGCAAAGAAACCATATGCAGGAACTGCACCTCTCTGCAACCGATGTAACGGTCACCATCAGGTTCATGTACCGTGTCGACAATGTACTACATGTGGAAAACTTGGTCATCTGGTGAACGTTTGTCGCTTTAACCCGAACCAAGCTGCACAAAACCAAGCTCAACCACAAGCAAATCCTGCTCGACCTCATTTTCCACCTGGTTCCTGTTATAACTGTGGTGAGATGGGTCACTACAGGAACAACTGTCTGAGGATAGCAAATGCCAATCCGGCTGGTGGACGAGCTTTTAACATGAACGCCAAAGAGGCTCGTGCTGATAATAAAGTTGTTAACAGTACGTTCCTTGTTAACAATCATCCAGCTTCTCTTCTTTTCGATTCGGGTGCCGATAGAAGCTTTGTGTCACTTACTTTTGAGCATTTGCTCTTGATGCCTAGAACTAAACTAGGAAAGCCCTTGTCAGTCGAGATAGCCAATGGTGAACCTCTTGTTATTGTTTCTGTTGTTCGTAATTGTCAATTGAACCTCAACAACCATTTGTTTCCTATCGACCTTACACCTATGCAACTCGGAAGCTTCGATATCATTGTTGGAATGGATTGGTTAACCAAGCACCATGCCGAAGTTATTTGTTTTGACAAGATTGTTCGAGTACCTCTTCCGTCTGGTGAAATTCTAGAAGTTTTGGGGAGAGAAACCCATTAGTAGCTTTAAACTTATGACGTGTACCCAAGCTCAGAAATACTTGCGAAAGAATTATGTCGCCTTCTTGGCACATATTGTGGAGCAGACAGGTAAGAGCAAGAATATTCGAGACATTCCTATTATCCGAGATTATCCTGAGGTATTTCCCGAAGATCTACCTGGTTTACCTCCAGCACGACAAGTTGAGTTTCGAATTGATCTTGTACCAGGTGCTAACCCGATAGCCAAATCTCCTTACCGTCTTGCACCTTCTGAGATGCAGGAGTTATCAAAGAAACTTCAAGAGTTATCTGACAAAGGTTTCATTCGTCCAAGTTATTCTCCGTGGGGTGCACTTGTTCTATTTGTGAAAAAGAAGGATTGATCCTTCCGGATGTGTATCGATTATCGTGAGCTCAACAAACTCACGATTAAGAATCGATATCCCCTACCTCGCATTGATGATCTGTTTGATCAACTACAAGGTGCCACATTTTTCGAAGATCGATCTGCGTTCTGGGTATCATCAGCTTCGTGTTCACGAAGAAGATATTCCCAAGACTGCTTTCCGCACAAGATACGGCCACTATGAGTTCACTGTTATGCCTTTTGGCTTGACAAATGCTCCAGCTGTATTCATGGACTTAATGAATCGGGTTTGTAAACCTTATTTGAATAAGTTCATCATTGTGTTCATTGACGACATTCTTATTTATTCTAAGTCTCGAGCCGAGCACGAACAACATCTTCACCTGACAATGGAACTTCTAAAGAAAGAGCAACTTTACGCCAAATTCTCCAAGTGTGAATTTTGGCTGAAAGAAGTTCAGTTTTTGGGACACATTGTCAATGAGCAAGGTATTCATGTGGATCCTTCCAAAATCGCTGCGATTAAGGATTGGAAAACACCCACTACACCCACAGAAGTTCGCTCATTTCTGGGTCTTGCTGGTTACTATTGACGATTTTTTACGAACTTCTCTAAGATCGCGGTTCCTCTCACTGCTTTGACTCAAAGAAAGCCTTTTGAGTGGGGACCCAGTCAAGAGGAAGCTTTCCAAACCTTGAAACTAAAACTCTGTGATGCTCCCATTCTATCTTTACCCGATGGCAACGATGATTTTGTGGTTTATTGTGACGCGTCGAATTTAGGCCTTGGTTGCGTTCTCATGCAACGGGATAAGGTTATCGCCTACGCGTCAAGACAATTGAAAACTCACGAGGAAAATTATACAACTTATGATCTTAAGTTGGAAGTTGTTGTCTTTACTCTCAAAATCGAGAGACACTATCTTTATGGCACGAAGTGTGTGGTTTTCACAGACCACAAAAGTCTCCAACATATTTCAATCAAAAAGAGCTGAACATGAGGCAACAACGATGGGTCGAACTTTTAAACGATGACGACTGTGAAATTCGCTACCATCCTGGTAAGGCGAACGTTGTGGCTGATGCACTTAGTCGCAAAGAACGTGTCAAGCTTCATTGTGTTCGAATTCGATCCGATATTCAAACACGTATTCTTGAAGCCCAACGAAATTGTGTAACCCAAGGTTTGTTGAAAGACGAACTACCTCATCAACTCGAACTTTAACTCGAAACGAAAGACGATGGATTATCTATTACAAGAATCGGTTGTGGGTTCTAAATCAGCACGATCTCCGTACTCTGTTGATGGATGAATCTCATAAGTCTCATTATTCGATTCATCCTGGTGCTACAAAAATGCACAAGGATCTCCGTACCCAATATTGGTGGCCGGGTATGAAGAATGACATTGCCTTGTATGTATCGAAATGCCTTACTTGTCTCAAAGTCAAGGCCGAACATCAATGTCAGTCTGGTTTGCTTGAACAACTAGAAATACCGGTATGGAAGTGGGAGAACATTGCGATGGATCTCATCACTAAGTTACCGTGCACATCTAGAGGTCATGATGCCATTTGGGTAATCATTGATCGTGTAACAAAGTCAGCACATTTTATAGCGATTCGTGAAGATTTCTCTGCTGACAAACTCGCAAAGATCTATGTTGATGAGATCATATCTCGTCATGGTGTTCCTTTGAACATCATATCTGACAGAGATGCACGTTTCTCATCTCTTTTTTGGAAGACCTTGCAATCTGCAATGGGAACCAAACTCAATCTAAGTACTGCTTATCATCCTCAAACGGATGGACAATTTGAGAGGACGATTCAAACTCTGGAGGATATGCTTAGAGCTTGCGTGATCGATTTTGGTGGTATTTGGGATTCGCATCTCCCGTTGGTCGAATTCTCCTATAACAATAGTTATCACACCAGCATTAACATGGCGCCTTTTGAAGCTTTATACGGTCGAAAATGTTGTTCACCTGTCTGTTGGAATGAAGTTGGAGAGTCTCAGTTTACTGGACCTGAACTCATCCACGACACAACCGAGAAAGTCAAGAAAATTCGTGATAACCTTTTAACAGCTAGAAGCCGTTAAAAGAGTTATGCGGACAAGCGACGCAAGCCCTTAGAATTCCAAGTCGGTGACTACATCCTACTCAAGGTATCCCCTTGGAAAGGAGTGGTTAGATTTGGAAAGAAAGAAAAACTTTCACCACGATACGTTGGACCATTCAAGATCGTCGAAGAATCGGAAAGGTGGCCTACCGACTTGAGCTACCTCCTAAACTCCGGAATATTCACCCAACGTTCCACGTGTCCAACTTGAAAAAGTGTTTAGCCGATACAAATCTCCATATTCCACTCGATGAGATTCACGTTGATGATACTATGCATTTTGTCGAGAAACCGGTGGAGATTATGGACCGTGAAGTCAAGAAACTTAAACAAAGACGAATCCCGATAGTCAAAGTTCGCTGGGAATCCAAACGTGGCCCAGAATTTACTTGGGAACGTGAGGATCAGATGAAAGCGAAGTATCCACAATTATTCTCACGAGTTTCCTCTAATTAAATTTCGGGACGAAATTTCCTGAAGTAGGGGAGACTATGATATATGTGGCAATCCAAGCCTGTAAAAACAATAATCAAGTTATCAATGAATGAAATTTTATGTTGTATATGTGAATTTGGATATTTATTATGTTATTTGCACACAATCAATTCTTGCACAATTCCGAACTCTTGAATCGCTTTTATGAGAAAAATCGATGAACCGATACGCAAACCAAACCAATTTAACGTAACGTATGTTCCGGAATATTTTCACAAGCTAAACATACCTTAAATAACCTTGGCATAACTTAGAAATAAGTTTGGAGGGTTTGGTATGTCAAAAAAAATTTATTCGATCACAGGGACTAATTACGATAAACTGCGAAAATCTGCCGATTCTCGCAGCGACGTACACTCCGGAACAAGAACACAAGCCTAATATACCATAAATACCCTTTACATAACTTAGAAATAAGTTTTGAAGGCTTCGGTATGCAAAATCACACTTTTGTAACTTCAAGGGTTATTTTGCAAATTTCGTGAAACTATGCCTTTTTGGTGTATTTCGCTATCCGGAACACGTTCGGACATCCAAATATTTTTCTAATCATCAAAATATTATATTTTAGTGATTGGAATGCGAAGAATCCGTTCATTACGCGTTTACGGTCACACACGCGTTCGTTTCGATTTTCGTCGTAATTAACTGAAAACCGCGACCGTACGACCAAACGAACTGACCTCTGGAACATTTTGGAACACATTTCAAGTTACATATACCTTAACGTCCTTATGGAGCTTTGAAACGAGGTTAACGAGTATTAGAAGTGCCCGAAACACGACGAAACGATGCAGGGGCCTGTTCTGCCAACTTTGGAAAGTTGTGCCCAGCACCATGGCTTAGCCTAAGGACCATATGGTCCGTAAGGGTGCTCCAGCACACCAGTTTTGTTGGCAGCAGCCTGTTTATTCACTCTTTGACTCACCTTTCGAACTTGCCACCCTAATCTCTGCTTTTGACACATAAGTGGACACTAACCTACTTCAAAGATGAGTCATAAACACTTGGCATGATCCTATGAATCCAAACTTTCTATAAATACCCATGTTCATCACACTTATGAACTTTTTGATCACTTTCTTGCAAAACCCTGCTCTAAATCCGAATTTAGCAACCATCTTGGAGTTTCCTCTTGTGTTCTTGATCAATCTTTAGTGTTTGTAAGTGATCTCCTTCATGCTTGTTTCAATTCTCATGGTTAATTTGATTAAAAGTCACAAAATTTGACTTTTATTTGACTTCCAGAATTGATCATGAATTGATCAGTTTAAAATCCAATTGAAACTTGCTTTATGAGGGTAATCAAGGTGGTTATGATCCACAAAAAATCATGCCTACTGATTCTCATCGTTTCTAGCTATTTTGACAAGTCAAATTTTCGGTCAAAATGCGATTTTTGCGCATTTTGCAACGGATCTAAATTCGGGTGTCAAAACAGGTTGTTTTGATGCCAAAACTCTTTTATAAACTTATTTAGACATGTCAAAACATGTCTAAATCGTCACTCTCATTGTAGTGCTTATTTTGAATCGAAAAGTTGAATGGTTTGACCACCGCTTTGACTTCCGAATTTGACCCGTTTGGTGTATCTTCGTACCCGACCAAATACATAATTTTGACCATAAATATATAGGGAATAACCCTCAGAGGTTATACCTTATGGTCATGATGTTTGGATTGTGTTATGATGATTGATTGTAATATTACTTAAAAACGACCAGAATGCCCTTTTCGCAAACAAATCAACGTTAAGCATATGTAACACAAGATTTGACATATAATCTGATCAAAAACATTTTTTAAACATGTCTAAGCATTTAAAACAAATTATGACACATATCTAACCATCCGAATGCGTTGTTACGCAAATGACACGTGAAAGTAGCTTAAACTACCTTAACGGGTCATAACGGGTCAAAAGCACTTAAAAATCTTTCCAACTCAGAATGTAAGCTTATTAAACCATATTATCTGAGTTCCGACACTCACTTGGTTTATAAGATCTCATTCTATCCGAATCTTCCGATTTCAGGCCCCGATATTTACACTATTATTCATTTTTAGGACACGCGTGATTTCTCGGATCTTTGAGCTTCAGTTTCTTATTGATCCAAGAGTTACTTTGCTATCACATGTGAGTACATAGTTCCCCTCTTTTATGTCTTACAATTGTTTTGGGGTGATTCATATGTGCTAAATGTTTTCAAGTTTTCAGATGCAAATACTATGGTTTATATAAACAACACGATTTCAATAATGTGAACGAACTTGTTGGTGCGTTGTATTTCTAACAAGAATGACATTCATTAACAATGGCCAAGCCGACCAGTAGTAAGTTACGGCGCCTAGGACTGACAATCCCGTTACCAAATTTCCCGGGGTTTGTGGGGAAGTTTGGGAAGCGACTGAAACTGTAATTGTAACATACCCTTTTGTGGTATGTTATACGATTAAGGGACACCATGGGTGGTCTCGAACAAGTCAACAAAGGTTTGAATGTATTCACGAAACGACCAAAAGTTTGCACAATTAAAACAATGAACGATGAACGAATGAACAATGGTTTATAACAAGGAACAATGAACAATTGATTTATGACAAGTGGTATATGACAATTGGTTTATGATAAGTGATTTAGATAACATAACGGGTGTAATGTAATAAAAGCATGGTGGATACGCCGCTGGTACTTCCTATATATAAGTGCTTTTATCACATTACATACGTGTCGTTATTTACATTACTTGGACAAATGATTTCAAACAATGACACACAACGATTTTCTATTAAAGATATAAACCATACGAGTTATTTCAAGACGATTTACAACTTGGATTTACGAACAAATGTTTTCGAGTCAAGGTTCATGGCTACGAGATTTTATAAACTTTTACCCTTTTGTTTTAGACGAATAGTTGTTGCAATATCAAATGCTTTCAAAACAAGGTTTTCACTTACGACTCTAGTAGTCAGATTACATTGCAATATATACAAAGCCATGAACTTGACACACTCACAAAACCTATGTACTCGCCGGCATATTTTTGCTGACTCGTTTTCACATATGTTTCAGGGAATAATGCTTGATGATACTGATGCATGCTCATATAGGATTTGGATGGGCCTTAGCGACTATAAAACAAGAATAACAATAATTATGCATGTTTTGTTTGTTTGGTTGTTTTAAAACGATTCTAGACAATTATGACAATATAACCTATATTTAGTATCTAATTAAAACAAAACTTCAAATACCATGTGTTGTTGAAACAATCTGTTAATGTGACTCCCCAAGTGTTTCCGCCGCGTGTTGTTTTACACGATTTGGGGTGTTACAGGTTGGTATCAGAGCACTGGTTATAGGGAATTAGGTTATTAGTAATGCTTTGACCTAGACTATAACCTTCCTAGGACCCTAACGCGAGTCTACTCGCGTTTAGATTTAAAACACAATATAAACACCTACCCTTAGGTGATTACCAAAACAAATCCACAAATTACAAATCCGTTTTGAAAAATCAATCATCTACCCTTAGATGATTTGTTATTGGCACAAGCCTTTAAGTGTTCAAAATCTCATTAAAGTTTGGGTTTTAATAATGTGAACACGTGCAATCTAGAAGGGTGGGTGCCTATACCCTGAGTTTTCTGTCTACGGCTAGAGTGTTCGTACAAATCCACTTAATCGGACTAGTCACTCTTACCTGGGAACTCTTGGGGTGAGTGTCCACTTATAGGCTAAAGCATGTCTTCGCGATACAGTATTAGACCCATTTACTTTGATTAGTCAACGTGCGTCATTTGTATGTTTTGAGAAACAAACAAGTGACCACATTCTTATGCTTCGTCGGTAATTTTTTATGCTTATTTCGATTTTCCGAATGTCAATCTCACACATCCTTCATCGTGTTTCTTTTCTAGAATGCCTCCTAAACGCGATCAAACTCAAGATGCTGCAATGGCAGCACTTATCGCTCAACAAATTGCTGCCGTACTCCCGAACCTAATAACTCAAATGAATCAAGCGAACAATAATAACAACAATGCTCCGTGTAGCTACAAACAGTTCAGTTCGGCTAAACCACTTGCTTTTTCTGGGTCTGAGGGAGCTACGGGACTTCTTCAATGGTTTGAGAGTCTCGAGAGCACATTTCGTTTTCTTAATTGTCTGGATGAGCGAAAAGTTGAGTTTGCATCTAGTGTATTCAAGAAACGAGCTTTGACATGATGGAATGGTGTTATGAGAGATAGAGGTGCCGAAATGGCCTTAGCCCAAACTTGGGGAGAGCTTCGAGCTCTAATGAGGAGGGACTTCTGTCCTCGTCATGAACCTAGGTCTTTGGAAAGGGAATTCGATGATCTTAAGCAAGACAGTGGTGAGAGTTGTGCTTACACCGACCGATACGAGGAATTGAGCTTACTTTGTCCTTCAATGGTGACGCCTTTGGATAAGGCGATTGAGAAATATATCGATGGTCTGCCAGATCCTGTTTAGGACATTGTTACGGGAAGCCACCCTACTACCGTTCGTCAAGCCATTGAATTGGCTGCAACTCTAATTGATTCTCAAGTACTAAAAGGGTAAACTTCACCGCAAGGGTGACAAGAAACAATCTGACAAGTCAACCCAAGAGAAACCGAAGGAAAAGAAAGCTGGGCCTTCCAAACGATCAAAGAAGCGTAAGGCTTCTAAAAAATTTGTTATTGCTACTCAACCTGCTCCAACTGCTCCGCAAAATCAACCAGCTCAACTTCCTGCAACCATATGCAGGAACTGCACCTCTCTGCAACCGATGTCACGGTCACCATCAAGTTCATGTACCGTGTCGACAATGTACTACCTGTGGAAAACTTGGTCATCTGGCAAACATTTGTCGCTTTAACCCGAACCAAGCTGCACAAAATGAAGCTCAACCACAAGCAAATCCTGCTCGACCTCATTTTCCACCTGGTTCCTGTTATAACGGTGGTGAGATGGGTCACTACAGGAACAATTGTCCAAGGATAGCAAATGCCAATCCGGCTCGTGGACGAGCTTTTAACATGAACGCCAACGAGGCTCGTGCTGATAATGAAGTTGTTAATGGTACGTTCCTTGTTAACAATCATCATGCTTCTGTTCTTTTCGATTCGAGTGCCTATAAAAGCTTTGTGTCACTTACTTTTGAGCCTTTGCTCTTAATGCCTAGAACTAAACTTGGAAAGCCCTTGTCAATCGAGATAGCCAATGGTGAACCTCTTGTTCTTGATTATGTTGTTCGTAATTCTCAATTGAACCTCAACAACCATTTGTTTCCTATCGACCTTACACCTATGCAACTCGGAAGCTTCGATATCATTGTTGGAATGGATTAGTTAACCAAGCACCATGCCGAAGTTATTTGTTTTGACAAGGTTCGAGTACCTCTTCCGTCTGGTGAAATTCTAGAAGTTCGTGGAGAGAAACCCATTAGAGCTTTAAACTTATGACGTGTACCCAAGCTCAGAAATACTTGCGAAAGAATTATGTCGCCTTCTTGGCACATATTGTGGAGCAGATAGGTAAGAGCAAGAATATTCGAGACATTCCTGTTATCCGAGATTATCCTGAGGTATTTCCCGAAATCTACCTGGTTTACCTCCAGCACGACAAGTTGAGTTTCGAATTGATCTTGTACTAGGTGCTAACCCGATAGCCAAATCTCCTTACCGTCTTGCACCTTCTGAGATGCAGGAGTTATCAAAGAAACTTCAAGAGTTATCTGACAAAGGTTTCATTCGTCCAAGTTATGTCCGTGGGGTGCACTTGTTCTATTTGTGAAAAAGAAGGATGGATCCTTCCGGATGTGTATCGTTTATCGTGAGCTCAACAAACTCACGATCAAGAATCGATATCCCCTACCTCGCATTGATGATCGGTTTGATCAACTACAAGGTGCCACATGTTTTTCGAAGATCGACCTGCGTTCTGGGTATCATCAGCTTCGTGTTCACGAGGAAGAATTTCCAAGACTGCTTTCCGCACAAGATACGGCCACTATGAGTTCACTGTTATGCCTTTTGGCTTGACAAATGCTCCAGCTGTATTCATGGACTTAATGAATCAGGTTTGTAAACCTTATTTGGATAAGTTCATCATTGTGTTCATTGACGACATTCTTATTTATTCTAAGTCTCGAGCCGAGCACGAACAACATCTTCGCCTGACAATGGAACTTCTAAAAAAAGAGCAACTTTACGCCAAATTCTTCAAGTGTGAATTTTGGCTGAAAGAAGTTCAGTTTTTGGGACACATTGTCAATGAGCAAGATATTCATGTGGATCCTTCCAAAATCGCTGCGATTAAGGATTGGAAAACACCCACTACACCCACAGAAGTTCGCTCATTTCTGGGTCTTGCTGGTTACTATCGACGACTTTTTACGAACTTCTCTAAGATCGCGGTTCCTCTCACTGCTTTGACTAAAAGAAAGCCTTTTGAGTGGGGACCCGGTCAAGAGGAAGCTTTCCAAACCTTGAAACTAAAACTCTGTGGTGCTCCCATTCTATCTTTACCCGATGGCAATGATGATTTTGTGGTTTATTGTGACGTGTCGACTTTAGGCCTTGGTTGCGTTCTCATGAATCGGGATAAGGTCATCGCCTACGCGTCAAGACAATTGAAAACTCACGAGAAAAATTATACAACTCATGATCTTGAGTTGGGAGTTGTTGTCTTAGCTCTCAAAATCTGGAGATACTATCTTTAGGCATGAAGTGTGTGCTTTTCACAGACAACAAAAGTCTCCAACATATTTCAATCAAAAAGAGCTGAACATGAGGCAACGACGACGGGTCAAACTTTTAAACAATTACGACTGCGAAATTCGCTACCATCCTGGTAAGACGAACGTTGTGGCTAATGCACTTAGTCGCAAAGAACGTGTCAAGCTTCATTGTGTTCGAATTCGATCCGATATCCAAACATGTATTCTTGAAGCCCAACACAATTGTGTAACCCAAGGTTTGTTGAAAGACGAACTACCTCATCAACTCGAACTTCAACTCAAAACGAAAGACGATGGATTACTCTATTACAAGAATCTGTTGTGCGTTCCAAATAAGCACGATCTCCGTACTCTGTTGATGGATGAATCTCATAAGTGTCGTTATTCGATTCATCCTGGTGCTACAAAAATGTACAAGGATCTCCGTACCCAATATTGGTGGTCGGGTATGAAGAATGGCATTGCCTTGTATGTATCGAAATGCCTTACTTGTCACAAAGTCAAAGCCGAACATCAATGACCGTCTGGTTTGCTTGAACAACCAGAAATACCGGTATGGAAGTGGGGGAACATTGCGATGGATCTCATCACTAAGTTACCGCGCACATCTAGAGGTCATGATGCCATTTAGGTAATCATTGATCGTCTAACAAAGTCAGCACATTTTATAGCGATTCGTGAAGATTTCTCTGCTGACAAACTCGCAAAGATCTATGTTGATGAGATCATATCTGACAGAGATGCTTGTTTCTCATCTCGTTTTTGGAAGACCTTGCAATCTGCAATGGGAACCAAACTCAATCTAAGTACTGCTTATCATCCTCAAACAAATGGACAATCTGAGAGGACGATTCAAACTCTGGAGGATATGCTTAGAGCTTGCGTGATCGATTTTGGTGGTAGTTGGGATTCGCATCTCCCGTTGGTCGAATTCTCCTATAACAATAGTTATCTCGCCAGGATTAACATGGCGCCTTTCTAAGCTTTATACGGTCGAAAATGTCATTCACCTGTCTGTTGGAATGAAGTTGGAGAGTCTCAGTTTACTGGACCTGAACTCATCCATGACACAACCGAGAAAGTCAAGAAAATTCGCGATAACCTTTTAACAGCTAGAATCCATCAAAAGAGTTATGCGGAAAGCGACACAAGCCCTTAGAATTCCAAGTCGGTGACTACGTCCTACTCAAGGTATCCCCTTGGAAAGGAGTGGTTAGATTTGGAAAGAAAGAAAAACTTTCACCACGATACGTTGGACCATTCAAGATCGTCGAAAGAATCGGAAAGGTGGCCTACCGACTTGAGCTACCTCCTAAACTCGGGAATATTCACCCAACGTTCCACGTGTCCAACTTGAAAAATTGTTTAGCCGATACAAATCTCCATATTCCACTCGATGAGATTCACGTTGATGATACTATGCATTTTGTCGAGAAACTGGTGGAGATTATGGACCGTGAAGTCAAGAAACTTAAACGAAGACGAATCCCGATAGTCAAAGTTCGCTGGGAATCCAAACGTGGCCCAAAATTTACTTGGGAACGTGAGGATCAGATGAAAGCAAAGTATCCACAACTATTCTCACGAGTTTCCTCTAATTAAATTTCGGGATGAAATTTCCTGAAGTAGGGGAGACTATGATATCTGTGGCAATCCAAGCCTGTAAGAACAATAATCAAGTTATCAATGAATGAAATTTTACGTTGTATATGTGAATTTGCATATTTATTATGTTATTTACACACTCAATTCTTGCACAATTCCGAACTCTTGAATCGCTTTTATGAGCAAAATCGGTGAACCGATACGCAAACGAAACAAATTTAATGCAATGTATGTTCTAGAATATTGTCACAAGCTAAACATACCTTAAATAACCTTTTCATAACTTAGAAATAAGTTTGGAGGGTTTGGTATGTCAAAAACAAGTTTATTTGATCACAGGGACTAATTACGACAAACTATGAAAGTCTGCCGATTCTCGCAGCGGCGTACATTCCGGAACAAGAACACAAGCCTAATATACCATAAATACCCTTTACATAACTTATAAATAAGTTTTGAAGGCTTCGGTATGGCAAAATCACACTTTTGTAACTTCAGGGGCTATTTTGCAAATTTCCCGAAACTATGCCTTTTTGCGTATTTCGCTATCCGGAACACGTTTCGACATCCAAAATATTTTTCTAATCATCAATATATTATATGTTAGTGATTGGAATGCGAAAAATCCGTTCGTTACGCGTTTACGGTCACACACGCGTTCGTTTCGATTTTCGTCGTAATTAACCGAAAACCGTGACCGTACGACCAAACGAACTGACCTCTGGAACATTTTGGAACACATTTCAAGTTCCCTATACTTTAACATCCTTATGGAGCTTTGAAACGATGCAGGGGCCTGTTCTGCCAACTTTGGAAAGTTGTGCCCAGCACCTTGGCTTACGGACCGTAAGCCTAAGGACCATACGGTCCTTAAGGGTGCTCCAACACACCAGTGTTGTTGGCAGCAGCCTGTTTATTCACTCTTTGACTCACCTTTCGAACTTGCCACCCTAATCTCTGCTTTTGACACATAAGTGGACACTGACCTACTTCAAAGATGAGTCATAAACACTTGGCATGACCCTATAAATCCAAACTTTCTATAAATACCCATGTTCATCACACTTATGAACTTTTTGATCACTTTCTTGCAACACCCTACTCGAAATCCGAATTTAGCAACCATCTTGGAGTTTCCTCTGGTGTTCTTGATCAATCTTTAGTGTTTGTAAGTGTTCTCCTTCATGCTTGTTTCAATTCTTATGGTTAATTTGATTAAAAGTCATAAAATTTGACTTTTATTTGACTTCCAGAATTGTTCATGAATTTATCAGTTTAAAATCCAATTGAAACTTGCTTTATGAGGGTAATCAAGGTGGTTATGATTCACAAAAATCATGCCTACTGATTCTCATCGTTTCTAGCTATTTTTACAAGTCAAAGTTTCGGTCAAAACGCGATTTTTGCGCATTTTGCAACGGATCTAAATTCGGGTGTCCAAACAGGTTGTTTTGATGCCAAAACTCTTTTATAAACTTATTTAGACATGTCAAAACATGTCTAAATCGTCACTCTCATTGTAGTGCTTATTTTGAATCGAAAAGTTGAACGGTTTGACCACCACTTTGGCTTCCGAATCTGACCCGTTTGGTGGATCTTCGGACCCGACCAAATACATATTGTGACCATAAATATATAGGGAATAACCCTCTGAGGTTATACCTTATGGTCATGAGTTTGGATTGTGTTATGATGATTGATTGTAATATTACTTAAAAACGACCAAAATGCCTTTTTCGCAAACAAATCAACGTTAAGCATATGTAACACAAGATTTGACATATAATCTGATCAAAAACATTTTTTAAACATGTCTAAGCATTTAAAACAAATTATGACACATATCTAACCATCCGAATGCGTTGTTACGCAAATGACGCGTGAAAGTAGCTTAAACTACCTTAACGGGTCATAACGGGTCAAAAGCACTTAAAAATCTTTCCAACTCAGAATGTAAGCTTATTAAACCATATTATATGAGTTCCGACACTCAATTGGTTTATAAGATCTCATTCTATCCGAATCTTCCGATTTCAGGCCCCGATATTTACACTATTATTCATTTTTAGGACACGCGTGATTTCTCGGATCTTTGAGCTTTAGTTTTCTTATTGATCCAAGAGTTACTTTGCTATCACATGTGAATACATAGTTCCCCTATTTTATGTTTTACAATTGTTTTGGGGTGATTCATATGTGCTAAATGTTTTCAAGCTTTCAGATGCAAATACTATGGTTTATATAAACAACACGATTTCAATAATGTGAACGAACTTGTTGGTGCGTTGTATTTATAACAAGAATGACATTCATTAACAATGGCCAAGCCGACCAGTAGTAAGTTACGGCGCCTAGGACTGACAATCCTGTTACCAAATTTCCCGGGGTTTGTGGGGAAGTTTGGGAAGCGACTGAAACTGTAATTGTAACATACCCTTTGTTGGTATCTTAACGATTAAGGGACACCGTGGGTGGTCTCGAACAAGTCAACAATGGTTTGAACGTATTCACAAAACGACCAAAAGTTTTCACAATTAAAACAATGAACGAATGAACAATGGTTTATAACAAGGAACAATGAACAATTGATTTATGACAATTGGTTTATGATAAGTGATTTAGATAATGGAACGGGTGTAATGTAATAAAAGCATGGTGGATACGCTGTTGGTACTTCCTACATATAAGTGATTTTATCACATTACATACGTGTCGTTATTTTACATTACTTGGACAAATGATTTCAAACAATGACACACAACAATTTTCGATTAAAGATATGAACCATACGAGTTATTTCAAGTCGATTTACAACTTGGATTTACGAACAAATGTTTTCGAGTCAAGGTTCATGGCTACGAGATTTTATAAACTTTTACCCTTTTGTTTTAGACGAATAGTTATTGCAATATCAAATGCTTTCAAAACAAGGTTTTCACTTACGACTCTAGTGTCAGATTATATTGCAATACATACAAAGCCATGAACTTGACACACTCACAAACCTATGTACTCGCCGGTATATTTTTGCTGACTCGTTTTCACATATGTTTCAGGGAACAATGCTTGATGATACTGATGCATGCTCATATAGGATTTGGACGGGCCTTAGTGACTATAAAACAAGAATGACAATAAGTATGCATGTTTTATTTGTTTGGTTGTTTTAAAATGATTCTAGACAATTATGACAATATAACCTATGTTTAGTATCTAATTAAAACAAAACTTCAAATACCATGTGTTGTTGAAACAATCTGTTAACGTGACTCCCCAAGTGTTTCCGCCGCGTGTTATTTTACGCGATTTGGGGTGTTACATACGTCATCCAATCTGGCTTTTCAGTGACTGAAAGTGTGAATAATCGCGTGCATTAAGAACTTGTACGGATTAGGTACCGAGCCTTTCTTCAATGTAGATTCGTTCACGTGTCCCTTGTAACCCATACGGCAAAAACAACCTCATACCATACGTTCGTCTAGCATCATAGGATCGCTAGCTGCATCATTGAATTCCAGAACTTTGCGTATGTCAGCTTCAGTGATAGTGATCTCTTTATCTTCATTCTCTTCTCGAACAACAGACTTTATAGCAGAATCATCCTCGTTCATCGCTGTAGACATCCAGAATCTGTTGACATGCGATCTATAAACCATTCTTTTCTCTGTGATGGCCTTTTGTATCGGTATACGTGCCATAAATCCAAGAATATTGTCGAATGCTCCGAGAGATGGACAGATCTCCATATCCAGTGTAATGAACGTGTTGTGAAAATTGTTGAATGAGAGCTCAATATTCTGCGAACACATAAATCGAGATAAA
This sequence comes from Scalesia atractyloides, assembly GCA_947069175.1. NCBI lineage: Eukaryota > Viridiplantae > Streptophyta > Magnoliopsida > Asterales > Asteraceae > Scalesia > Scalesia atractyloides. The sequence continues at coordinate 60,599,070 of CAMTDV010000024.1, read as the reverse complement.
ATTAGACGACAAATCTTCAATTTTGCAATTCTTCATCAAGTTCGAGCGAACTTGTATCATACAATTAAACATCACATGCCATAAGTCCAGGCGAACTTATACTTCTGTTTTAAACAAAATTATTACAAGTTCAGGGGAACTTGTATTGATCAAGATTTTCAGTTTTTAGAATAAGTTCGGTCGAACTTGATGATTATCATTTAAACGCTTCTTGAGGACAAGTATGGCCGAACTTAGACAAGTTCGGGCGAACTTGTCATCGTCCCAAACCAATTCCTGTAACATAATGTTTATGCAATTCTGATCAAAATTAAGATAAATACACGGTCGATTTTGAATGTTTGTTATGTTTTAATGATTAATTTTAACATTTAAGGTCCATAACATGTTCAAATGTCCAATTTCAATTCCAAATCAGTCAAACACTATCAATTCGCGGTTCAATCTCGAATCACCTACCATAGCCATGTTTAGTGATGTGCAAATCACCACTAGACACTCTTAATTTGGGCAGCACTTCGTCGTATACTTGCCAATTTCGAAAATCACCAATATCGCTCTCAAGTTCGCTCTCAAATATGAATATCAGTAATGGAGTTCGGGCGAACTTATGAAGTAAATTTTTAAAACTAACCATAAGTCCGGGTGAACTTGAAGACTTCTATCACATATAAAACTCGAACAAGTTCGGTCGAACTTGTTAGCAAGTCCGGGCGAACTTGATTGTTTTCAAACCCAAATTTTTCAAAATTTTCAATTTAAACCCTGAACTTTCCAGATTTTACCAGTTTTAACAATCCACTCAGTTAACCAAGTCCAAGCTAATGACCTTGGTTAACCGATTTGTCTGTCGAGTCCAAGTTAATGACCTCGGTTCGACCCGTTATGAACAAACTGTTGAATTTTTCAAAAAACAAGTTTCAAATTAATGAACTTTTAATCGTTTTGGCTTATCGGATTTTTACAGATTAGCTCCCAGCCATGTTGTCAATTAGATTCCCACTAGTTTAGCACCTTAACAGGCTTCGAAAATCCGTTCTCCAACATTGGTTTGCTGAAAACAATGTAGAAACAAAATCTTTTTGTATTTTTGTAAGTTTATGCTAAAACACACTGAAAATCTTTTTGGTTTTAATCTGTAAAATAGATAAACTATGTACAGAACAAAGTAAACTATGTATAAACATATTTACATTACATACATTTTTGTGAATTCGTGTCTAATGATCATATTAGTTGATTGAGACATATCACCAGTACCGTTGACCTTTAATTGACTTTAAGTTTTAAACTTGTTTACCTAGATTGTCGATATGTTTGACCACTTAAACTTCGACACATTTCTCAATTGTTCCAAGATATCTTAGGTATGAATTATGAAACTTGACTTAACTATGGTTCCCACTTCTTGAATATTTCTCCCGAATCCAGATTCTCTAGATTTCATCTTACAGGTGAATATAGCGTAATTGATATCTGTATCTGGGTTATACGAGGTCTTGAGAGCTCAGGTTAGTACTATCGTACAGACAAAGAGATGAAGGCTCGTCTTTAAGGTGTGTTCCATTTAAGGAATCTTTCAGCACTGCAAATGATTAGATCTTTCGATACTTTTCAAGTTTGCATGCAGTTTTTAGGAGTTTATAGCATAAAGCATTATAGAAGTTCTAGACTATTGCTTCCGCAAAATCAGAAGAACTTGTATAATACCCAGATATCAATTATCTATAAAGACCTCGTATCTCAGAATCAGGCAATCCTTCAATCAAAATTTCGGAGTACTAAGTCCATATATCCAAGATGTGTTAATTCACAAGTTTAAGCAGTTGTGAAATTTAGTTTATATCTTGGAAACAATTTACTGAACGTGTAAAGCCTATCGACACATCCACAGTAAGACTTGTTTATCACTTTTTAAACTTTTCATTTCTTTAGCATACTGTGATAGCCCACTTATGTACTATCATTTCCTTTTATGACATCGAATTCTTTTGTCTTTTTCAATGTTTTAGTAAATTCCGCATTTGTTAAATACTGAAAATTCCGGATTTGATGGGGAATTTCAGTGAAAAAATTGGTATGGTCAGAATTTGCAAAAATGAGGGGGAATAAAAAATTTTCATCTTATGAAGATTCCGGTATTTTTGAAATTCGTGACATTGCAACAGTATTCGGGTGGTTTCCGACTACAGATTAACCGGGAAATACAGAGATTTGAGATTCATTTGTAAATTGATCAAGTTGATGTCTAGTTTGAAGGCAGGTGGTTACATAATTGAGTCTTGGAGGAGTTGTTTCTCAGATTCTGCGGTCATGGTTGTGGATTGACACCTGAGTCGCGCGTATGGTTTGGAAGCACACACGACTGCCTATCTTTAACTCTGCTTTGCACATGAATTATTAACTGGACCAACCGCCAGGAGATAAGGATGCTTTGTAGTTTCAGTTGCCCCGGGTTATACGCGGTACCATGATTAAGGAAGATGATTTATGGGATCGGATCTTCCAGACAAAGAAGTGTACCAGTTGCTGACGAAAGAGATTATCCATTTGGAATTCTGTGATCACAGGAAGTTCCGAGTTTTCAGTTCATGATACAGAGTGATGCTTAAGGGTTAGAGTCTCGATCTCTGGTGAAGGAACAGTTAGCTGGATTAGCAGTCGTTAGTACCAGTGAGGAACTGAGGACGTTCAAAACGTTCGGTGATGATCTTAGGAATTAATGACTAGCTCCGCAGACGGATGGTTTCAAAATTACCAAGGAAATCTGATGATAACCTTTGGTGGCTATTATTTTTAGTCTTCAAGCAGATGAATCATTCTTCTCTTTGGACTAACCGCCGTTGGATGATGATATTTGGTGATTAAGTGGCGCTGGTCTACCGGAGATAGCTATATATCTGACATTGTGACTCAAGAAGAAGAATGTGATTTTGATCGCGAATGAATATTTCTCAAAGTCGAAGTGTTACCAGATTATTTGGTTCCGATTAAGATTTGCTGATTGAAAAAGATTACCGATTTGCTGATCTGGAGTGATTACGGAAAACGGGATTTCAGATTATTGCGGGTAAACATTGATTTGAAGTTTACCAGTGTGGTAATTCGAAGTTTCTATCAATTGTCGGTTGAGTTTTTGAAGATCGAAAGATCGAGCATTAGGAGATATGCGCTAAAACTGAACGCGGATGTGGTTAAAGTTGAAATGGAAAAGCTGTATTGATGGATTTCAAGTTGGTGTCGATTCAAGATAATCTGTCGGTCAGGTAAATCAGAGGAGGTTGGAAACTATGCAAACAAATATCTGAACTAGAGATTTCAGGGGGAATCTATCGTTGATAATGCAAACCCGGATCATCAATTAAGGGGGAATTTGTTGACGCGTTTCGACGACATCGGCAGATACCTTGATTGAAGTTGCAGAATATTCAAACACAGCTCAAATTTGAAGACCAAGATTCGACATTAACGAACAAGGGGGAATTTGTTGGTGCACATGGTCTTCGTCACTTGTCGAATAGGCTAGATAGAGCGTGTATTGAATATTGTATAGGTTTTAGTGTAAAATGGATCAAGTTCGCCCGAACTTGACCTGTATTGGTCAAGTTCGCCCGAACTTGACCTGTATTGGTCAAGTTCGCTCGAACTTGATGTGCCTTTAGTCAAGTTCGCCCGAACTTGATGTGCCTTTAGTCAAGTTCGCCCGAATTTGTCCTGTGAAAGACAAGTTCGCCCGAACTTCACCATAGCACATCCGGGCGAACTTGTCTCCCTATATATATGTGTGTGTTCATTTGTCATTTAAGTTTTTGGCATCCTTACGGGGAGGTGCTGCCGGATTCTCTCCAGGAACTCCGGCAGCTTGACTTATAAAGATGTATACTCTTTCGGTATGAATGAAGACTTCCGCTGCATTCTACTTCTACTCCTTTCTGTAATAACAAGCTCTCAGGGGTTTGTTATTAGTGTCTTTTTCATGACATATTAAAAAATCACCCATTTTTTACCATGAAATCATCAAGTATGTGAAAATGTTAAGAAAAATGATAGAATGGAGATGAAATAGAGAGATTCTTGTCTTGATTCCAACAAATTTAGGTATCCAGGCTCTAATACCACTTGTAGGAACGTCTACGATTAGCACGGGAACCTAAATTTGTTATCTATTGTCCGATTAGGTGGAAACTAATGACAAGTTAACCAAATAACAAGAATTACAAATTTAAATGTTGTTTTCATTGATCTAAAGTTCAATACATTCGAGAACCGGATCCGACAGAGCTTCGCCGTCTCTGTGCCAAAATCTCTAACTCTTACAAATGAAATCCCAAGGCACCTATATAGTCAAGTTCGGCCGAACTTGCCATCTCACATGCTTTCATGGGCAAACTTGGCCTAAATTTTATATAAATACGCCTTGTTTCTAACAGATTAAGCCCTATTCACTCAGACTTGATACATAATGACGTAGGCAACAGACATATGCACCAACAGACTCCCCCTGGATGTTGTCGCAGTCATATTGATATATACAATCTTCTCAGTCTTCCGATCTTTAATTCTTGAATAAACTTTATCATCTTGACTTTTATATCCTCTTTCTCTTTCTTTGAGCTTTGTCTTGATAAAACTTCTAATCACCATGCTGCCCTTTGCTTTAAGTTTTAGTTTTCAGACTCCCCTTTGCTTTGGTCTTTAGACATCAAACTCCCCCTAGCTTTGAGCTTTCTGAAATCTTTTGACAATGTTTTATCCAGCTCCCCTCAAACTTTATTACCTGTCTAAATAAATTCTGACCTTCAAATAAACAATTTAGATTCACTGTTTTGAAATTTTGTACTATCAATATTTCAAACTTTAATCTTCACTTCAAACTTTTCAAAAAACGTTTTAATTGTTTCAAGTTCAATTTTATGACCTTGAATACTTTTTACGTTTAAGACCATCAACTTTCACATTTTTATTATTTGAGAAAATCTTCTTAGTTGATCAAGTCCAAGTTAATGACCTTGATTAACCAAATTCGTCAACCAAGTCCAAATTAATGACCCTGGTTTAACAACCGTTATGAACTATCTGATTAAAGTTTCAAGTTAATGAACTTTTAAACAATTATCAGATTTTCTTACCAGGCTTCGAAAATCCGTTCTCCAACATTGGCTCGTTTTGAAACTAGTGAAGAAACAAAATCTTTTTGTATTTTAGAAACTTTATGCTAAAACACACTAAAAATCTTTTTGATTTTTTCTTGAAAAGCAAGTAAAGTATTTACAGAATTTTTAACAAGTAAAGTAAACTATGTACAAACATATTTTTGTGAATTTGTGTCTAAGGATCATATCAGTTGTTTTGAGACATATCACGAGTACCGTTGACCTTTTTGAGACTTTAAGTTTAAACTCGTTTACCTAGATTGTCGATATGTTTGTCCTCTTAAACTTCATCACGTTTCTCAACTGTCCCAAGATATGTTAAGGTATGATTTATGAAACTTGACTCAGCTATGGTTCCTACTTCTTGAATATACTCCCGAATCCCGATTCCCTAGATTTCATCTTACAGGTGAGTATAGCGTAATTGATATCTGTGTCTGGGTTGTGCGAGACCTTGAGAGCTCAGGTTAGTACTATCGTACAGACAAAGAGATGAAGGCTCGTCTTTAAGGAATGTTCCACTTAAGGAATCTTTTCAGCATTGCAAATGATTAGATCTTTGGATACTTTTCAAGATTGCATGCAACTTTTAGGGGTTTATAGCAAAAGCATTATAAAAGTTCTAGGCTATTGCTTCCCCAAAATCAGAAGAACTTGTATAATACCCCAGATATCAACTATCTATAAAGACCTCGTATCTCAGAATCAGGCAACCCTTCAATCGAAATTTCGGAGTACTAAGTCCATATATCCAAGATGTGTTAATCCACAAGCTTAAGCAGTTGTAATATTTAGTTTATATCCCGGAAACAATTTACTGAACGTTAAAAGTCTATCGACACATCCACAGTAAGACTTATTTATCACTTTTAAACTTTACAATTCTTTAGCATACTGTGATAGTCCACTGATATACTATCATTTCCTTTTTGACAAACAAATTATTTTTGTCTTTTTCAATATTTTTGTACCTTTTTGAATTTTTTTAATGTTTTTGGATTTTCAACTTTTTCATATGTTTTTTATTTTTCTAAAATTGTTCAAATTTTCTTACTCCCTCTAAAATCAAAAACATTTTTTTGGATTTTAGATTTAAGAAAAATTCTACTATAAATGTAACAAACCAATGTGGATCTCGAGAACTCGTCGTCCGATCCTTTTGTTTTCATCTTCTGCAACATCACCTGTCAGCAGAACAAACCATTATTCTTTGATAACATCAACTTGTAAAATCCACTTGTACCACTTGTACTTGTAGGAAATCAATTTTCAAAGATTTTTCAATATAACAATCAGTGTTCTGATTAACGGTGTGGATTTTCTCAAATTTTTTAAACATTCTTTTCAAAATTTCTTTTTCCAACCACTTGTAGTTTCAAAAACCATCAAAGAATATGACTTTCTAGATAAGTTAAATTTATGGTGCTCTGCTATCCTATATCAACTTTGATAAAGTGGATCTTGGGACTTCTGCACACACAAGCAACTACGTGAAGAATGAAACCCAACCCTTTTTGGTTTTGGGTTTGTAAGCATAAGCATCATAACTATATTCTAACTCTTCATCAAATTCAAAATCATCATCAAACATTTCGTCCAATGTTGATTCTGAAAACATTTTTGTCCTTTTCTTTCTTCATCATCAAACATTTCGTCCAACTTTTGTTCGTTTCTAGCACACCAAATGGGCCCAGCAGCCAACGCGAATAAGCCCCATAAGCACATCTTTTTTCATCCCTTTCAAACCAACATGACTATGAACGTCGAGCAGGTCTCTAAATGTGAATGCAAACAGGTTTGAATTTTACACCAGCTACTAATATAGGACCAGATCATGGAGGCGTAGTAGCATGAGGTGAAGAGGTGATCCACTGTCTCGTCAGAACTTCTACACAAACCGCATAGCGTGTCATCCACCCCTTTATTTCGATACTTCAAAGCAACCGTAGTCGCAATTTTACCCAAATCGGCCCTCGAGATAAAGATGTTGCACTTCCTAGGTAACCACTTGCACCAATTAGGCACATAGCAAATGGGTTGGGCTCTGTTTTTATCAAGAAGCTTCTTCACCCCCCTCACACAGAAGTCTTTGTTCTCAGCACCTATCCAGGTCCAAGTATCGCTGACTTGGTTCAGCTGGACAGGCATCAGAAGCTCGCACAGGCTGATCAGATCGTTGATAGCCGATTCCAATATTAAGGGACTCTTCCACTGCCATGAGGATTCACACGGTCACAGACGTAACACCCTTTCTCTGCTTCCCGTTTGAAAAGGTCTAGGAATCTATCTTTTAGCGGGGTGTTGCATATCCAAGGATCCAACCAAAACGACGTTTTCATTACCGACCGAAGCTTTAAAGAAATTTCTTAGCGGAATCCCATCGACAACGGTTTTAGACAGCGTTTGGGCGATATTGCATCAAACTCCGCCACGTGATTTTTTTACCGGAATAAAATCCCAGCCGTTCCTTGTATGATGGAGAGCATCAATAGCCTTCGCCTAGAGTTTGGATTTATCTGATAGGAACCTCCAACCCCATTTTGCCAACAAAGAGGTGTTGATGTTTTTTAATTTACTTAACCCGAGACCACCACAATTAATGGGAAGCGACACCCGGTCCCAAGCCACCCAGTGAAGTTTTTTAGCTGAACCATCTCCACCCCAAAGGAAGTTTCTGATTTTTGCTTCAAGGCCCTTTATGACTTGAACCTGGGCCTTGTAAAGGGAGAAATAGTATATAGGCAAGCTTTCAAGGACTGATTTGATGAGGGTAATTCTTCCCCGATCGAAAGAAGATTTGCTTTCACACCTGGCGAGTCTAGCATCAAAGATATCATAAACCGGCTGCCAATTAGCAACCCGGTTCATATTCGCTCCAACCATAAGCCCAAGGTATTTAAAGGGGAAGCTACCTACCTGACATCCCATGGACTCAGCTGTGTCTTTCAGATCACCCAGGCTAACTCCAATTGAGAAAATATTAGACTTCATGATGTTGATTCTAAGCCCCGAACAAATGTGAAACACACGAAGAATACAGATGACAATTTCAATATTGGTTCTAGACCATTCCCCAATGATGATCGTGTCATCCGCATAAAGGAGATAAGAGACCCGTTGTTGGGCAGTTGGATACCTATTATAACTCCATCGCTTCTAGCTTTCTCGAGCATACATGTCAACGCTTCCATAACCATAATGAAAAGGAATGGGGAGATGGGATCCCCTTGGCGCAGACCCTTTGAGCATTGAAACTCAAAGGTGGGAGAACCGTTGACAAGAACGGAAGATCTCACTGATTCAAGAACACCTTTGATCCAAGTTCGCCACCTGACCGGAAACCCCGTTTGTTCCATGATAGAGATAAAAAAAAATTCCAATTCACGTTGCCGAACGCCTTTTTGAAGTCGATCTTCAAGAAAAATGCCTTCTTATTCAGCCGCTTGCCCCAACTAGTAATCTTGTTGATCAAGAGAGGCCCATCTAAGATGTAAGTACCTTTAATAAAAGCGGATTGTGAGTCGGAGATTACCGAACCAATCACCTTTTTGAGCCGAGAAGCTAACACTTTTGAAACGACTTTACTTATGATAACTATGAGGTTTATGGGGCGATAATTGCTGAGCGTCACCGGATCTTTTATTTTTGGGACCAACGTGATAAAAGAGGAGCTACTGCCGATATTGAACTTACCATTTTCGAAAAAATCATCCATAATGTCCTTGAAGTCTTTTTCGAAAAGGTACCAGAATTTTTTAATGAATTTCATATTCAAGCCGTCGGGGCCGGGGGCCTTGTCGTCCCCACAGTCGTTTATAGCTTGCTTGATTTCTTCCGGGGAGAATGGAACTGTCAGACCGTTCATTTCGCTGTCAGGCAAACATTTGATCCTATCACAGAGAAAAGGCGGCCTTACAACATCTTCATGAAATCTGTCTTTGAAAAAACTCATGACTTCTTTTTTTACTTTCGAAGGCTTCGTTACCCACCTGTTCCCGATGGATAGACCTAGGATAAGGTTGGAGGCCCTCCTGCAGTTGACATGAGTGAAAAAAATTTGAATTTTCGTCTCCTTCGAGGGCCCATTTTACTCTAGATCTTTGTTTCATATCGGCGCATTTTTTTATTTCGATTTCCCAAAGGATCCTTTTGTTTTCAAAATACGCCCATTCCTTTTCCTCGTTAAGATTTCGTTCCTCCATAAGTTCCTCGAGTTCTTCCATCTTCTCTTCCGCTTTAACAAAGGAAGCTCTATCAGTCTTTCGGTATCATCTCTCCAAGTCTTGAGGGCTTTCCTGATATCGGCAATCTCACTGTAGTTCACTAGTTTATTGTGTTCACTATTCTCCTTAAATATTTCCACATTCTACTCGTTTCAATATCATGCACAGAATCATATGTTATGTATCATCTACAAGCCAAATAATCTAACTGAAAAGATCACCATCACCATATTCAGGAAATCCCACAAATAGCAAAGCTAAGGTAGGGTCTGAGGAGAGTAAGATGTAGACAGCCTTACCTCTACCCCGTAGGAATATAGAGGCTGCTTCCAGTGAGACCCCCGACTCAACAGTAGTTTTGCATCAAGCCTTCAATACGAGGCATGTAACACTCAGCAATTGAGACAAAGGCCGATTAGTGCATCTACCCTCTTGTCTTTCGGCTATCAACGCCACCACATGATGCATGATTAACCATCCCTCTCTTCTGACGTTATTTTCACGAAATTAGTAAAATAACGTTAAAATTATTGCACTTTCACTTTTGCCCCCAGAACGCCTCACATATATGCATTATCTGCGCATACCGCAAGCGGGGCGTTAATTGGAAAGATCATTAATTATGCTAAAATATAAGCATAGTATTCCCTCGTATCAACCTCAACATCTTCAACCTCACTGTCGTTATCAACTAAGTAGTCACTATCATGACTATCTTGATCTTCACCCTCTTTCTAATTGCCATTATTTGGTAGGAAAAGCTTATCTAAAGTCAACACAATTAGAATCAAATTTAAAACCAAACATCTGAACCGAAATCAGTTTCGTTACCTTTATTAGCACTCTCTTGGTGTCCTTCAGCATTACCAACATGATTACCCTGTTCTTGACCTTCAATATTATCAACATAGTATGTAACACCAGATCTTAGGGCAGTAAATCTGAATACAGCAAAAGCACAGGGTGATCGTGGCTTATAATTTAAGGGTTTTGGCATGCAATCAAGATAGGCACGCAAGGGAGCCATGGCTATCGTAGCTTCAGTGATCGAGCTAGAGGGCTGCGGTGTTGGCTTGGCAGTGACTAAGGTGGTACACGGCATCGCTAGGAGGCACAGGGTGGTGACAGGTTCCATTTAGGGACCAAACGTGTGATGATTACGCAATATGCATAAGGTGAAAATTTTGGCAAAGCATGATTCGTGTAATTTACTCAAAATAACGACATCCAACAAAGTTTTCTGTCAGTAAATAACTTTACAAAATCAATTGCATTCCAATGAGATTATAGAGCAATTCAACTAATTACCTGTCTGTCTTCAACTTAGCATTAGGAACATGCCCGATATTATACACAACTTTAGCCTTCACAGAACAACCAAATTGCAGGTCCATGCACCAGATAGTAAAGATACCTTGTAATGCAAGCAACTGCCATTCACAAAGAGATACAGAGCCATCCTTAAATAGGTTCAACTGTGCTGGTAAACCATAAATATAAACACGACAAAACAATAATTACCTAACAACAAATGAAATCAACAAGAGAGTCGGAGATCTAAAAGAATCTAATCTAGGAACAGTAACAACATAACCGAATGAAACTAAAACACCGAATCCATTAAAATACACATGTGTGTGTGCTCAGCAACGGCCAGAAATAAAAAAAACATTAAATTTGACAAACACAGAATAAAAACAACCAACTAAGAAAGGCACTAACAAACATAAATGGAACCAAAAACTGCCTCTTTCTTCCTAATAAAACCAGAGCTAGTAGTAGAAGTTTTCACGCTTAATCATGACTTTCACTCACAATGGAACTGTCAGAATCCTTTGAACTGGAGGTAGATGAAAAGTTATTGTTCAACAGGTTCCATGAGATCAAGGGGGCTGATGATGGAGCTATAGCAACACTATAAGCTGTCCTGGACCTTCCAGCACCTAAACATCTCTCAAGTGGACCAGCAGTTGCTGTCGTAGACCTTCCAGCACCTAAAGAAAACTCAAGTACACCAGCGGTTGCAGTCATAGACCTTCCAGCACCTATATTAAACTCAGGAAGACCAGCAGTAGCAGTCATAGACCTTCCAGCACCTGAATAAAACTCAGATAGACCGGCAGTTGCTGTCCTGGACCTTCCAGCACCTGAATATAACTCAGGTAGAATAGACGTTGCAGTCCTGAAGCTTCCAGAACCTGAATAAAACGCAGGTAGACCCGCGGTTGCAGTCATAGACCTTCCAGCACCGGAATAGAACTCAGGTAGACTAGCAGTTGCAGTCATAAAGCTTCCAGCACCTGAATAAAACTCAGGTAGACCAGTGGTTGCAGTCATAGACCTTCCGGCACCAAAAGCAAACTCAGGTAGTCCAGCAATCGCTGTCCTGGACCTTCCAGCACCTAAAGAAAACTCCGCTAGACCAGCGATTGCTGTCCTGGACCTTCCAGCACCTGAATAAAACTCAGGTAGACCAGCAGTTGCAGTCATAGACCTTCCCACACCTGAATTAAACTCAGGTAGAATAGGGGTTCCAGTCCTGGAGGTTCCAGCACCTGAATAAAACTCAGGTAGACTAGCAGGTGCTGTCCTGGACCTTCCAGCACCCAAAGAAAACCCAGGTGGACCAGCAGTTGCTGTCCGCATACCTCCATGCAGACCAAAAAACAATTGAGGAGCAGGTAAAGCACGAGGCGGAGGCGGTGGCAGAGGTAGGTTGATGGTTTCAGTCCCATTGATAACATAAACGTTCAGAAACACGTTACTTGCTGCAGTTAACTCTCCATGAATGATCCCACCATACGAGTTTCCTTCATCACTAATAAAAGATGCGTAGTGGCGAGTAGAAAACAAAGACGGTGGTCTGATGGAAGATGAAGATCCATAAAAGTTCCCCTTGAGATACAACAATCTATATTCATTGTTGTATGCGAGGAAATGAGAAGGCTTATCTGGTTGGTAGAGAGTGAGGTTGTGCACCATCCCATCTGTGCTTATAACACTAACACCCCCCAGTTGATTGCGGTTAGCGAAATCATAGACTGCAGCAATGATATCACACCCAGTTGGCACCTCAAGCATCCTCATTTGTAAGCCCATACCCATACCCGTACCCTCACCTTCCATGCTTTCGGAAGGATTAGTTACCGTTTCTCGGGTCCTTTTGTTCTTTGACCCTGAGGGCCTCCCTCGACGCTTTGGAGCTTCAGAGTTACTTTCCATTATAATAAGGAAGGGAGAAAAAGTAAGAAGATAATTTTGGGTGGGCTAGAGCACAAGAATTGGATTGGAATGGAACAGACGACTTCTAAATATATTTTATAATGGCGCGTTAGCAAAATTTCAAATGCAATTTCTTCCACACTTTTTCGAACGTTGGAATGATCGAGTTAATGCACATTAGTATATTACCTTATCAGATTTTCTTTTGTTTGTATAATAAATTCTATGATTTCAAATAAATCAATACTGCATTTTCAAAACAGAGAAAGTGAGAAATATATTCTAGGATTCAACAATATTTTTAATGCTCCCTCTTAGGCCAATACTTTTGGAAATTTTATTACGGATAATAAATCTCGCATAATTGGGTATTAATGTATATAATTAATAAATTGTTGCAAATAGTTAAAACGTAATTTGACCCTGTTTTTATATGTCATTTCTTCCTATAAGATTTGACTATGCTTCCTTATGGTACCAGAAAACCCAAAATATTAACAAACTTATGGAAGGGAACTATATTAATGCTTGGTTTTAAAATGCGCGATGCGCTCCGATGCGTTTTGATCCCAAAAGCCGATGCGCGATGCGCAATGCGTGATGCAGGCGCATCACGTATGTGAGGCGTTTGTTATTTAAAAATATCTATAGATGATGTTTTTAACTTGTAAACTTTAAACACTAAAAATTTAGAGATTAAAATAAATAAATACAACAAAATAGCTCTAGTACCATTCCAGAAGTTCAATATAACCAAAATAAGCCTTGACTCTTAAGTGTACAAGTAGTCTATGCATAAGGTACAAGTATTTATGTAGGAACTCATTTGACAACTTCATCAGCTCATTGTACAAGCTTGTTAAGCACATTCTACAAGCTCGTTGTACAATTTTACTCTATAGTGGTCGAGTTCAGAAAAATGAGCGCATCAAGGCGCATCATGCGAGCGCATCAGGAGCGCATTATGCGATTTAGGGCGCATCATCCCCGCATCATGTAATCGCAGCGCATCGCAGCACCTGATGCGATCTCATCAGCGCATCACCCATTATGCGCGCATTTTAAAACCAAGTATTAATGATAAATAATATTGCTGGGAGTAAACAGAATTCAGAGTAAATGAGTGATATTTTGTAAGTTCTTAGAAGACGTTTGCGACTTGTTTAAAAATATTAAAATGATGATAATTTTCGGACTGTTATGCGAAAAAATAATAAATAAATAAGACGAATAATATTATAGAAATTTACAAAATGTGAGTGTCAAAAGACTAAGTTTTGCCTCTTTGTTAACGCTTTAGCTTGATTATGCAATTATAATGTAAACTTTGGTTCCTTTATCATGTGTTTGTTTTATGATGCATTAGACTTAATTGGCATTTACTGTTTGCTTGGTAAATGTTTTACCTTATAAACAACCATTCCCTTTGTTCCCACACCTATGTGGGACAAGGTATAAAAGCCTTATTTATAGCTATAGTTTGGTTAAAGGAAGCTAAAAACCTATAAAATATGTATGGGATATATAAAAAAATTATATAAACACCTTGCGCCTCGGGTACGAAAAGCCCACCGCTTTTGCGCTTTGCGCTTCGCGCCTCATTTTTAGACCTCGTCGCTTTTGTGCGCCTCTCGCTTTTTTAAACCCAGACTGTTTGTAATGAATTATAAAAGTATTTACGCATAATAAGTAATAATTGTTTGTTTCATTATCAAGAGAACTCCTGCTTGAAACTAGGTCCATTGGTAGTTAATCCAAATTACATGAATAATTGCATACAAGAGAACGTTTTGTGTAACTAGCATATAAAAGGTGAGCCCTATAATATACTTGCCTTGTGGTGGTTAGCAAAACGTGATAAGACAAGACAAGAGACGACTGGCGAAGGACATGAGGCATTGGTGTAGGGCATCTTATTTTGTCTTTTGCAATACTTGAGCACACCTCAACACACATGATTGGTTAAGGGCAAGAGGCACAAGACAAACTAATGATTGAACGGTGTTAGTCACATGGAAACTGCTACATAAGTTGTTGCTGATATCATATCATCACACTACCTTTGTCATCTCTACTTTCACCAATATCTTAGAAGTTCAAGAAGGTAGCACAAGTTTGTTATGTTTATCTACCTTTGATGGTGCAAATTGGCAACTAAGAAAAGAAACTCGAGGTGTTTGATAATACCTAATATACATCAAATCAAAGGTATTATGTGTGATTTAAACTGGCCTTTGTACTAAGGAGATATTACCAAATGGAATGACTAAGAACCATAGTCAGTGAGAACTACATCCAAAGTTTTGGAAGTGGATTTCTTGTTCTTGTGATGGCGTTTTCAATATGTGCATATTTTGATATCCATCTCTGGTATTCCAAACGTGTTTCCATCATGCTAGGTTATCTTGCTCTACAATCTCCTCAAGTTCGAAATCTTATTGCCTAATTAGGGACCAAGAGTTAATGTATTTGGGGTAATGTTGTAAATTAGGTAGCCATTGATCATTTGCAATGGACATTTGACTCATATATCAATCATGCTATGAAAAGGACATCAAGCAATAACAATTGTACTTTACATTATTGGAGACTGTGTTTAGCTACAGACCTAACTAACAAGTGTACTTTATAATAACAATTGCATTCCAATGAGATTATAGAGCAATTAAAATAACCTGTTTGTCTTCAAAGTAACGCTAGGAGACACATTCAGATACTAAATACACCTTTAAACTTCACACAACTTCCACATCATGGAAGCAGCTTCAGAACTAACGATTATTTGAAGCAACTGCCATTCACAAGTAGATACAGAGCCATTCATAAATAGGTTCAAATATGCTAGCAAACAATCAGAATAAACATATTACGACACTAACTTCAGTTCAGGACAAACTTAGAAGACAACAAGGTAAAACAATTACATATGTGTTAGTGCAAACAACTAGGATTTATATATTTTATTATGTCTATTGTTACTTACGAACCCATATTTTCATTTTTTTCAATCCAACCCCCTTACATTTACATGACAACAAGGTGTAAGAACTAGTGGCAGTTTTTGCTCTCCATGTTCACAGTGTGTAAGAAAGTAAGATACAATAAATCTAGGTTAAGTGGTTAACAACTGTAAATAAAAAAGTGTCTAAAAAGCATCTAATCTAGAAACGCTAACAACAGATCTGAATGAAATTAAAGCACTGAATCCATTAAAATAGCAGAGTAATCAACAACAGAATAAAAAACATGTCACGCTTAACAGAAAAAAAAAAGAGCCATCTAAGGCACCAATAAACGGAAATGGAACAAAACTCTGCTTCTTTATTCCTAACAAAACCAGATCTAGTAATAGCTGTCACGCTTAACCAAGACTTTCCCTCACAATGGACCTATCGGAATCCGTTGAACAGGAGCTAGACGAAAAGTTATTGATCATCGGTTCCATGAGGTCAGGGGGGTTGGAGTCGTAGGAACACCATAAGCTGTCCTGGACCTTCCAACACCCGAAGAAAACTCAGATAGACCAGTACTTGATGTATGCATACCACCATTCGGATCGAGAAACACGTAAAGCATGAGGCAGAGGCAGTTTGATAGATTCAGCACTGTTGATAACAAAAACACCCAGAAACACACTACTTTCTGCAGTTAACTTTCCTTGAATGATCCCGACAATGAGGTTTCCTTCCTCACTTAAAAAAGATGCAATTTGGCGAGTAGAAAAGCGTGATGATGGTCTGATGGAAGATGAAGATCCATAAAAGTTTCCTTTCCGACACAGCAGTTTATAAACACTGTTGCATGTGAAGAAAGGAGGTGTGTTTGGTTGGTACACAGTGACGTCGCGCACAATCCCATGTGCACTTATAACACTAACACACTCCGCCCCTGGCCACATCAGTGTCGCTAGCGCCTCCTCCCTATTTCCCAGGCGCCATAGTTCATTCCGCCATGGCCCTAACGGGCGTTTGCACTATTTTCGAGATTCTTGGTCAACCCAACCGTTACCAACGCTCTTATTTAAAAAAATCTTAATATATATACTTATATTTTTACACAAAGCATTTTTAGGTTTGTATTCATTTTGAGTGACATTGTATTTTTCTTTTTATTTAGATTATGGGTTTTATATTTTATTCGTGTTATTTAAATTTAAATTAATATATCAAAATTAAATAATGTTTAAATTTAAATAAAAAATAATAATTATGCAATGATGTTGGGGGCTTTAAAGCATTGCAGGGATGTTAAAGGAAGGGGCTTTAACCCCCCCCCCCCCCCATATGAGGTGGCGCTGAGTTGGCGTACTAAAGCCCATAAGGCTTTAAACCACACCCACCAGCCTTAGTAAAATCATAGACTGCAGCAATGACATCACACCCAGCTGCCACCTCAAGGACCTTTAGTTGTAAACCCATACCTATGCCGTTATAGCGGTCCAAAATCATATAGCAGTCAAGGTCGGCTATATGATTTAGCGGTGGTATAGCGGTAATTATTATATCATGCATAATTATGTATTTATATGTATATACATAAATATATATTTGAAAATATTAATAGTAAGATCAAAATTCATAGTAACATCATGCAAAATTTTAGTAGGAACCACCAATGAATTAGGAACCACCAGCGAATTATGATTTAAGAAGTGAAAGTCCAGCGATTTCTAGGTTTACGCTTAAATTTGTTGACTGATCCAGTGTCAAGCGAATGAAGACTTTAGGCCTTGATTTAAGTTTAATTTTGGGTTTGGGCCTTTAGTTTTGGGTTTATTTCAAACAAAAAGTTGATTAACATGGCTTTTAGGCTGAAAAAAAAAAACCACTAAAAGCAGTGCTACAACCACTATACGGTTTTTTTCAGAACAACGGTCAAATAGCAGCCTTTAACACCACCATAGTTGTCAATAGCGGCTATAGTGATTGCCATAGCGCGCTATGTAGCGAATCGATGAAGTGTCGCTATCTGGGTCATAGCGACCAATAGCATAAATAGGGACAGTTAACTTTTTTTTTATGTAAATAGCAATTAGGTATAGCTATAAAATAGCTGGATTTATAGGTTTTTGGTAAACATACATGTAAAATAGCATATATACCAGGGTATTTTGATATAATATACATATAAAAATTTTCAAAATTCTTTTTCTAGTGTATTGCTATTTATAAAATAGCGGTCACTATTTGTCGCTATTCGCTATTAACAACCATGAGCACCGCTAATAGCGGAATCGCTATAAAGGACCAACCGCTATGAGATCGTATGTCCGCTAAATGCTATAGCACGTTATTGACTGCATAGGCCCATACCCGCTATTGCAGTTAATGCGGTAATATATCGGATATCGGTCAAGGACTGATATTTGAGATATAGGTTATCTCGGTGAGATAACGGTGGGATATCCGTAATTTTAATATAATGTAGAATTTATATATATAGCAATTTAACACTAATTATTCGATGATATATGGGTAATATATAGGTTATATCGGTTAAATATCGGTGATATATCGGTTATATCAGTCATATATCAGTGACATATCGCCGACAATACCGGTACCGACATTTGACACCAATATTTTACTAGAGGACCGATATATCACCGATATTAACTGCATAGCATACCTGTACCCGTAGTCGTACCATCTCTATTCCTTTTGTTCTTTGACACTGTGGGCCTCCCTCGACGCTTTGGAGCTTGAGAGTTATTTTCCATCACAGTAAGGAAGAGGAAAACGAGAGAAGATAATACTGGGCGGGCTAAAACACAAGAATTGGATTGAATAGGTTTTGAACATGCACTATTTGCTTTATAATGGGGCTTGGCAAGAATTCATGTATGATATCTTTCACACTTTTTCGACCATTGCAAGAATTCAGTTAATGCACATTAGTATATCACCTGAAAAGATTTTCTTTTGTTTGTATTATAATTTCTACAATTTTAGATCAATCAATATTGCATTGTCATAACAGAAAAAAGATTTGAGTAAATTGCAAGTTTTGTCCTTTATCTTTTATACAAATTTCAGGCGGAGTCCTTTGCCATTAAAATTGATGACTTTTGTACTTAATTTTTTGCTATTTGTAGCTTTGCTATTTGTGGGATTTACTGGGTATGGTTGTTGTTGTTGTTGTTGTTGTACTTAATGTTTCCAAATGCTACAAGTTCTGTCCTTTGAGCCTAACTCAGTTATTATTATTTTTATTTTGTTGTTATTATATTGTTAAATCTGGTCATGTGCCTTGCATATGAGGCAATTTGTCATCTCACCTTCTCAGGGACTAATTATGTAAATAACAAAAATACCAAACCATTTTATTAAAAAATACTTTAAAAACTAATAATTTTAAAAAAAATTGAAAAGTTATGTATATATAAATAAATAAATAACCATCTACTCTCTCCCTCTTTCTCACCTCTCCCACTTACAACCACCATCCACCACCCCACACCACCTGCTGCCATTGCCACCACTGCCACCACCATCACCACCACTATATACTAACCCTCCACCCCCATCACCACCACTACCAACCCTCCTTCAACCCAACAACACCACCAATACCAACCTCCTTCAGCCATCATCACCACCACAATCTGCTAACCCTCATCACCACCGCCACCTACTAACCGCCGCTAAAACCGAACACCCACTACTACCAACCCTCCTTCAACCCCCATTACCACCGCCGCTAAACTCAACAACACCACTACCAACCCTCCTTCAACCAGATCGCCACCGATCTGAATTTTTTTTTACATCTCTAAGTTAGTAATATATACGAGGTTTAGAAGAAAAAAAAAATAAAAAGCTTGGAGCGAGGAGCTCTCAAGTTCCCTCAACTTCGGATGGTTCTCATTTTATCCTTTCCCTCTATATATGTGTGTGTGTGTAGTGTGTGTACTAGCAGGTACACCAGCGCTACGCGACGGGATAACGCCTTTTGTTACACTTGGGACATTTTCTAATTTAATTGTTACATGTTACAATATAGTATATCTTTTAAAATTATATTTACTTTACATATAGTAAATCTTTTAAAATTATATTCACTTCAATACATTTTTGCGAGCATCATTCTTTCAAATTATCGGTAAAATGCATCTAATGAGCATTTAAGAAACATAGAAAGTTCACTAATCATGAGAACCATTTATAACAATCATAAATGAGTTTAAACGGGGAGTGAATTAAAGAGCAAGTGATAGGTTAAATGGGAAGGATACACATTTTATGAATTGGTAAGATGTACCCTAAACACCAATTAAACATATCATAATGACCTTACTTGCTCCGTCTGATCTCTAACACCAAAATTAAAACAAAACTAGTTGAATTCATCTTAATGATCGAGCTACAAAAATCCGACAGTTCCCCAAGTAGCAGCAACTGCCTTGAGACAATGAATCTGACATCAGCAACTAAAATAAATATAAATAGACGAACACCACGATGACAACAATTTAGGGCAACGACAAATCATGAAGGAAACAAAATTCTAATTTGTTACCCAGAAAACAAGTATTACTAAAAGCTGACTCTAACCAAAAAAACCTCATGGTGATTCACGACCTTGAGAGAGGAGTTGAACATGGACCACCATAAGAACTCAAAGACCCTCTAGCACTTGAAACAACCTCCGACTGACGAGCATTATTAGCTTGAGCAGAAGGTGAAGTTAAAGACAGTTGTATGCAAGAAAAACTTTTGTTGCCGCCAGTACCCTGCCAGCAACGAGTCCATTGACAGCATTTCCATTACCATCTGCAAAATGTATATGATGCCGAGCAGAAACAGGTGATGGTCGAGTAGCAGAGGATAAAGATCGAATGAAGTTTCCGTTCAGAGACAGCAAGTCAAAGACGCCTTCAAACCTATAGATAGAAGAATTTTGAGACGGTGATTCGGGTTGGTAGATGTTTATGTTGTGCACTAGCCCGAATGTGCTGATAACACTCACATCCACCTTAAAACGGTTAGCAAAATCTGACACGGAACTGATGACATCAGCACCAGCAGCTAGTTCAAGGACCCTCATCTGAACACCATCTTGTTGCGCACCTGCAGAAGGTTCGGGTTCGGGCTCTTTATGTTTGTTTTTTGATCCACTTGGCCTGCCTCGACGCTTTGAAGCATGCAAATTGTTCTCCATTAAAAGAAGAGAATGGAGTTGGAGTTACATGCTACCATTCATTTTATATGTCCCTCCATGTCCTATACATTGAACTTGGCTTATGTACTGATATTTTCTAGAATAAATGCCATACGTGCTTAAATTTCAAAGATGTCAAATTATTAATCCTGTTATAAGAATTATTCGGATTTTGTTTTACCCATTTCCTACTGTTTGCTATTTAATTTCTAACTTTTTACTATTTAGCTAGACACAAACATTTATGAAATTTCTTTATTGAATATATTCATGAACCGTATATTTAAAGAGAAGTTAATAAGTATAGTTTTAAATTGCGGGCGACAATTTGACCATATTTTAGTATTTTAGTTAATGTAATACCTTTTTTATAACATCCAATAATTTCATTTACATGTGCATATTTCACGTTTATTCTTTTCTAAAGTATATGACTTCAATTAATCATGGTATATATGATATATAAAACATAAAGAGCACAATTGGTATCCAAACAAGTAAAACACATTTTTATCAGGTAGCAAAAAAACATATATGAATTATGTTGACAAACAAATGTAATTCCTACTTCTCAACCTGCAATTAAAGCACACTGAGTACATGTACCACATAGAGTCTTACATAATCACAATTTATCCCCTTAGTCATTTATGTTAATTATTGGAGCAGTCCGACTCATCTCACATCAATACTACTTTATGATGAGAGACGTGAAAAAATGGGAGTTAATTGTAAATGAGTCTAATGAAAATGAGATGACTAACGATAACGATAAATTCACACACCTCCATGGTCTTACTCTTACTGTTGGCACCGTATTAGTGCATAGAAAGGTGCCATCCGCCAAGAAAGGAAAAAGGAACACATGAGAAACTCTTCTAAAGCACCACATTCAGAAAAGAGTGCACGCACACCAAATCACAATCTACATTCTCACTAGCACAAGTATGCATTCACTGCCTTATTGCTGCACCAATTAGCATGTGATGGCCAAATGTTGTGGGTCTCATTCAAAGGTAAGACATCCTATAAAACACCTTCACCGAAGAGCAATCAAACACCAAACTATGAATCTATATCCCCTTATCCAAATTGATTATTGCAATCTGAAGAATCTGAATTTGCTACCTAAAAAAATTATAAGTGACCAATGTGTTGGGTAGTAGGGACTAAAGTGAATGTTATTGTGTAACTACTATAACTAACTAAACGGTAGTTACTTAATTAAACCCACACTCAATGAATGATTGGTAGCTACTGATTAATTCACATTTTCTTCATTGTCTTTCTTCTATTGCTTCAACTACTGTTGATTTGACAAGATGGTAAGTTTAATAACGCAAAGGTACTTATGCAGCACATCCAACATAGAACCTACTAACCCTAACATGGATTGAATTCATACACTATAAACGAAGGTTTGATCTGCCACATATAAACAATAATAAATGAATCAGAAAAAGAATGTTTACCGCAGCAGAAACAATGTCAGGCGGTTTAAGTTCATCTTCACCGGATCGCCACCGTCGGAGCTTATCAATTAATTGAAGGAAGACGCGTCAACATTCAGAATCACCGGATCATAGATTGCAGGCCGGCTCCAGTAAAATTTGGGGTTCTTAAAATAATTGTATATATAAATGGGCAAGGTCTTGTTTTATTTCACCAAACCTTATCATCACCAATGTTTTTTATGACCGGATCGGACATTAAACTGATGGACGACTTACTGATTCACTGGTCAAACTGATTCGATTGGTCAAAACGAATTTAAGAACCGGAAAAATTAATAAATATATTAAGTATTTTTAAAAGATATAGAAAATATGAAATCTTTTCCAATACTTATAACCATGATTCTAAAAATCCCGACTAGTACCCGATTAATCACTAAACGAAGTGAAGAAACCCTAGATCAACTAGACCGGAATCTAAGTAGATCTATGGAATGGGCTCTGCATAAAAGGGTTAATCCTTCGTTTGGTTTCACAATGAGGATGAATGGAACAGTACTCCGAATGATCCTGCAAAACAGAACACCGTTAGCTCGTCACGGGGAGAAGGGGGTTCTCTCCGTGACCACCCTCCGACGTGAGAATAAGTACAGGTAGTCGGAAGTAAAGTATTGTAAAAGAGAGAGTAGTTTAGAGTGAATACATTTCCTTGAACTCCAAGTTACTTATTTATAGCCGGTGTTTGGTGCCAAAAAGAGATATTGTTAATTTTAACGGAATCTTCTGCTATTCCGTTAATGTTTGTTGCCAATCCGTTAGTGCACACGGATCGTGAGCTCATCAGCGGTTATGGAGGTGCCACGTATCAACATGAGATCACTACATTTTATAAATGTGAGCATGCCATCACCGTGATCTTCCTCAGCCGTCCAGATTCTGCCATGTGGCAATTGGTTATAACCGAAAAGATGCTTGCACGATTGGGTGTTAATGGCTTCTAGAAGATTTCACAGTTGTTACCCATCCTGTAACATCCGTCGAAAAACGGGTTTTTCAAAACCCGCTTCATTTATTAATCGAACAATCAGTTTTAAATTTTTGTTGTTTATTTATGACTTATTTTAATTTTAAACGATACATAATTAATAAACAAATTAGAAGTTATAAATTATAATTGTTAAAAAGTAAAAATAAATTAATTAAAAAGAAAAACCGGCTGCCGGGAGTCGAACCCGGGTCAGCCGGGAACCACAAGTCTTAACTCTCACTCATCAAACCACTCCGCCACTTGTGTTCTTTAGTAATATATCAAAACAATTAATTCAAATATCAAACCTCGATTTCAAATCAGTCAACCGACGCGCCCAATTCGCAGTTGTCGAAAATCCCGACGATTTCGCCATTTACTGTCGGTTTCTTGTGACTTAACGTGTATAATAACTCTTACATCAGTTATAACCGATGTCCAGTCCGCGACATCAGTCATAACCGCCGGAGAATTATTGACCAACGAATCAAGACGGTAATCAGACCCAATTCATCGATATTCTTCCCTATAAATACACACTCTAGCCTCTGATAATCTTTTCGCTCACAATCACACCAATTCTCGACGCAATTTCACTCGCCGAAATTTTTCTGCCATCACCGGACTTTCGCCGGAAAACCGAGACTCACATCAACACGGTAAATACCTCGACTCTCTCTGTTTCATTCCATTGTTAGACCGTTACTAACATAAATCCACCATCCAGAATCAATCCCAGACGACGTTGTCGGAAATTCTGCTTTCGCCGGAAAACTTCTGAAATTTCCAGAATCACGCCGTGAGCCGGTATGATCATTTAAACCTACTGATAATCGTTGCTCAGTAGTTCAATTTCACATCTAATCCATCCAAACTGTTAATTGATCCTAACAGCCGAAGTTCACAAAACAGAGCCGACGAATCCTTGCCGGAGTTCTGTGAAAGACACTGATCGGTACATCCTTTCCCCAAACCCTCTCCGTTCATTACCTTTCAATTGCTTATAATGCTTGTTAATCGAATTGGACATGAAACAGTTGAATTATCATTATCTGTGTTCTTGAGCGAAGAAGACAAAGTTCGTTTATGT
Source organism: Scalesia atractyloides (assembly GCA_947069175.1). Taxonomy (NCBI): domain Eukaryota; kingdom Viridiplantae; phylum Streptophyta; class Magnoliopsida; order Asterales; family Asteraceae; genus Scalesia; species Scalesia atractyloides. Next base: position 60,574,741 of record CAMTDV010000024.1, on the reverse strand, counting down.
TATAAGATTAATTAAATCAGTATTATGAACGGGTTAGACACACAGTCCAGCGGTGGACTGTGTGCAAACAAATACATACACGTCGCGAGTTCGATTCCTATCACAACCTTACTCTCTTAAATAAAAATGCTCTTTTTAACCGAACCGGGATAACTCACAGAATCATGTTAAGTATAATAAAAACCGGATTATTAACCAGGTTAGACACACAGTCCAGCGGTAGACTGTGTGCAACACTAACTCATACGTCCCGGGTTCGAGACTGGTTGACGGCACCGGTTCAAAGCAATTAAAATCCTTTTTAAAAATAAATGATTTTCAGATTAAGTTAAATAGTATATAAATATAATTAAAAACAGAAATATTTCGGGTTAGACACGTAGCTCAGTTGGTAGAGCTGCGTGCACGCGTACGGGAGGTCACGGGTTCGAGTCTCACTCAGTGCAATAATATTCACAACCGAACCGGTCAACGGTCAACGGTCATGGTCAACGGTCAAAAGTCAACATTTTATTTATTATTTTTATTTATTTATTCAATTTAAAAATCAATTAAAAATACTTAAAAATAACGTTTTTAAGGTTAGAAAATAGCCTTAATCTCACAAAAATATATCCAAAAATCCTATTAAAATTGTTAATAAAGTCCACTTACTTACCGTAGCTTTTCGTTATTAATTAGGTTAGTTATTCCTCGTCGATCAATCCCCTAACTCGTGCGCATTCAACATCATCCACCGAACGCACCCAAGGTGAGTGAATCTCTACCAATTCCCCGTTTTAATCACATTTTGGGGTGTATCATGTGTAGCTATTATTTATTTAAATTAAACACTTGTGCATACATCATATTCATGATCAAATGTGTTGCCAATATATATCTATTGTTTGTGTGGTTAATGTTTAGATTAAAGTTATCATTTTCAGTACATACATTATCATAGGCCGCCGCTCCCCATTACCTATGAGCATGAGCTGTTCCCCATTACCTATGAGCGCGAACGAGGCGTTGCCAACATAAGATCGGCTCCGTTGATTGAGCCTTGATCTCACATACATCATCATAGGCCGTCCGTTCCCCATTACCTATGAGCGTGAACGAGACGTTGCCAACATATACATTGTCATTCATATCATATACTCATGCAAGGTGTTTGTGATTGTTTGTTTACATTCGTTTGTTCATGTATGATTATTGCACAATTTTCCATATTAATTCCAATAAGAAATCAATAACAAATTTTTTTAAAAAGGTTCACTCGCCAACCTTTGTTGACCCAAAATTCCCCATTTTTACACATGATACAGGTGATCAAGTTGAAGCAAGAAACATATAGGACGGCCTAGAATAATAAACCAGTTTAGATTTTGGATTGTTTTAGTTAATTTTTCCTTTCCTTGTATTGTATGAATATGACTTGAAACTTTGAGATGTAATTTGAATTTAATAAATATGAAACATATTAGTAAACATCATGAGCTTTGGTGATAACCCAATTATGCCCCGACTCTTATTCCGCTGCGGGTCGGGGTGACACATCCGTTGTTTGCCACGTGTACATTCTGTTACAACAAAAAAGGTTCCATTTGCTTCTGCACCAAGTCAAGGATTTTGCTAAGGGAAAGTTTCTCAGGGTTAACTATTTCCTTGCGCGAGAAGCGCAAGTTAGTTGACTGATCTTCTTTCTTCTCCTTGCTGCTTAGCGCAACGTTTGGTGGATACTTGCTTTGATATAAATATCCGTGCAAGGTTTGTGCATGAAGCATTATCAAACGAGATTATTCAAGGTTAACTTTGAACCTTGCGCGAGCCCGCGCAAGGTGGTTAAATGAAGCATTTATCCAAAGAGAATGTTTAGGCTTTTAACCTTGAACCTTGCGCGAGCCCGCGCAAGGTAGTTATATGATCCTTTCCTCTTTTGGATACTTGGCGCAGAGTTCTAATAAATCTCATTTTGGCAAAGAAGTCTGCGCGAAGTTTCCTTAGTAGTTATTAATGGGTATGGTTTCCTTGATTTGCGCAAGGTTTATGGGACCATACCCCTCCACGGAGGTTCACCGATTAATGGCCGATTAATCACTAGGCGGTCAACGGTGGTCCTATTCTGGCCAAATTTTGCCTAGACGCCGGCCAAATTTCTACAAACCTTATAAATTCCTTCTGGTTACTCAAAAAATGGGTCAATGAGGGGTTAAAACATGCCTACATTAGAAAACTACATATAAAATGTATAAGTGTATATATAACTAGAAATTACGTATTAAAATCTGGATCCGATTAAGTCCTATTAATCTCTATTAATCCCGATTAATCGGTAGTCGGTACCCTACCGCCTGAATAGCGCCTGGCGACTCTTAGAACACTGCTTATAACACAACAAACACAACCATATAGTTGAATATATATTTAACAAAGATAAACAAACTTAAACATAACTATTATCCCTTTGTTCGTTACTTTTATTTTATTTTTTTACGGAAAAAGACAACTTATTCCTCAACATCAAAAATATACGGTACATTGTTACTAGCAAGTTGCTAGTGTACAACAACATAGCATCACCCAAACAGGTACCCCCATGACAGTAGAAAAAATATTACACTGCAGGAAAATTAAAATTTACCCAGCTCCCCCATTCCAAATCAACCCTCTTGGCTTGATGTTTCACCCGCAGAAAAGTTATTGCCTGAATTTCTTCGAATATTCCGTCATTGTTTACACATTTCTTGCTGAAATTGACTTCGTTCCAAGCCTTCCATATCATCCAGACCGAAGCCAAGATGATTACCCTTATACAACTTCTTTTCTTTTCCGTCGTATTCAAGTTCTTATGATTGGTTAAATTGTGGTATGCTTTCTTTTAATTGGTTCAACTATGGTATAACACCACCTATTTCCCACTCTCTCTATTTAGTTGTTTAAGAATTTGTCACTTTATTATATTTTAATATATTTATAATTGTAGTACATGTATAAATACATGTGATTGTTATTTAGTTTGTCATTATATATACATATATTAAAATGCAAACCCAATGAATAGTATGAATAGTGTTTTTATATTATAATAACATATAGCTTTTATATCACTTTTATTATTCTAATATTATAATAATAATTGTTTTTTTTTTTAACTTTAATGATTTTATTATCATGGGTTGGGATAAATGTTACGCGTTACCATTTGCTCATCTCTGATCACGGGTACCGTACGAACAATAACGGTATCACACATTTTTTTGTTGATTTTCTTCAGTTTTTAATGGTCTTTTTTAAGTTTCAGGGTGGGGATGAGCTTTGGGCCAACCGATTCTCGTACCAAAAATACCGGTTACAATACCGGTATATGAAGGTAAAAACCGATAGCGAACCGGTACTAGGAACACCAAAATTCGGTACCGAATTGGTACTTAATATCTTTCGTTTTCGGGAAATTCGATACCAGTACCCAGTACCATTTGCTCATCTCTGACCATGAGTTTCATACGAACAACAACATTACCATACAACTTTTTTTGTTGATTTTCTTTCGTTATCTTTTAGTGTTTTTTACTACATCTTCTTTTTATTCTTTTCGGTGGTTCCGTGCGCAACGCGCTCGTAGTTATTACAAAACGCATGTAAACACAAATTAAATAACAAAAGAAGTTCGCCGCAACGCGGCGAATGTTGGGATCGAACCCTAACAAAGGAACAAATGATATCAAAGCCAAATACACAATCCAAGCTTTGGTCCAACTATCAGTGGTTACAACCGCTGATCAACCTTTACACTGCTTTCCCTAAACAATAACATTCACTTTAGTAGTTATTAATTGGTATGATTTCCTTGATTGGCGCAAGGTTTTTGGGACCATACTCCTCCAAGTCCCCCCCCCCCAATCCAGTGTTGCTCCTATGTAAGAATAAAAAGTAGGTGGAGCACTGGACTGGCGATAAATGTGCTGCGCTAGGTAAGTACTAACCTTTTGTTGTTTTCTGCATCTTGGTGACGTGTCGTAAGTGAATTTTGAAAAAGTATTTGAATTTAAAATATACTTAGACACGTGTCACTTATCCGGATGGTGTAGTTGGTGAAGATGCATGTTCTTGAGACGTGGTGGTACTGTTGACAGGCTGTCAACAGTACATGCCTTACGGCATTTAATGTTATTTCGGCGACACTCGCGCACGTGGGGCGGTTACTATTCCCCACTCGCCCCTATAGTAACTTGTGGATGCGTGACTGTCGCAAAAGTCGCTGCAGTCAAATCTTGCATTAATTGCTATTAGTATATAAAGGGATCGACGATCCATTTGTTTCCTCACCAGAGCAAATCGTGAGAGAAAATCTTGTGTTCATATATTCCGACGACCTTCAAAGTTTTCTGAGTATTCTTCAAAGTTTGAGTTATGGCCACCGGTGCAAGTTCTGCTGAGATGCCATCGACGTCAAGTTTGCCACCGTTAAAGTGGTCGAAGAAAGATTTTGATAATCTTGCTACCAACTTCCTGTTTGCTCCGTCTTGGAAAGCGTTTTTCCCGGTGGCGAATGCCACGCTGATGCTCCGGCCGGCTATATCACGTTATTCTATGACTATTTTGCCGAAGGAAACTTCAAACTTCCGGTGACCCATTTTATGTTGGAAATTCTTGGTTTTTATAAGTTCCATATTTCTCAGTTGAGCCCGATGGGGATGTTAAGGATCTGGCACTTTGAGTTTGTTTGCCGGTCAATGCAGATCATACCGACGGTCGAGAAGTTCCGAGTCTTCTATCAGTTGCATTGCTCGTTGGGTTTCTACTCGTTCCAACAACACATGCAAGCAAAACGGTTGCTGTTAGTGCCACCTAAATCTTACGACGACTGGAAACAAAAGTTCTTCTTCATAAAGGCGGCAGTAATCCCGATGAAGACTTTCCGAGCCGGTGATGATATCGAGCTGGAGACCCTCCCCATACCTGCCGACGAGGTGTGGTACCAGGATATTAAAGATGTGCCCAACATTGTTTTGCCGGAGAGGGCCCTCATCGCTGCTGGGATGAGTATTTTTTGGAAGAAAGAACGCCGTGAAAAACCGGTTTATACTGAAGATGGGACTGGTACGTAACCGTTTAACTTTCTCGTAATATCTTTTAATAGATATGTACTGATGTAAAAATATTTGTTATGTAGCTGCGCCGCTTTACTTGGTATCTTTCAAGAGAGAGAAAGGGAAAATGGCCATCGTGCCTATTGCTAAGGGTGAGGATACTTGGTTCTCACAAATCTTGGGGAACTTTGAGCTGCCCAAGAAGGAGGATCTGGAGGCGCAACCATCTTCTAAGACTGGTAATTAAATTCTTACAAGGCCTAAGTTGATATTGCAATATTACTCTTGAACATATTTTCTAAGTAATATTGCAATATAACTAATGGCGCAACCTTTGTTCAATATGATTGACTATGTAGGTGATTTGCTAAACTTGGGCGTAGGCCCTGACTCGAAGAAGAAGAAGAAACCAACTGCTGCTGCAGCTGCTGCACCTCCCCTTCTAAACCAGATCAAAAAACCAAGTCACCAGCTGCTGCGAAAGATGAGGGTAAGAAAGGTACGCGTCTCGTATTTAACCCTTGGTGTGATTATGTGGTGGTGTCGGACTCACTAGAGGGTCTTGCGCCTGTAGGTTTGAGGAAACCAAAGCCCCATTGACCCCTCCTCTCTTCCTGCCTCGAACCCAGACGATCCCTTGGAAATACCCTCAAGCCCGGAAGAGGCGTTGAAGCGCACTTCCAAAAAGAGGAAGGAGTCTGAAACTAAACCTCCCGTTCCAACAAAAGTTGCGCGCCCGCGCATTGGCAAGAAGGGAAATCTGGATGCCTTTGCAAAGAAGTTCTCACCTGGTATGTTCAGTTTGTTGCGCATTTCTGTCAGAAAAGTTGCGCAAAATCTTATACTTGGTATTTGTTAATATGTTTTGCAGAGAAAATGGTAAAGGCTGCGCCGGCCACCTCATCTGCTATATTATCGCCGCGCAAGCCTGAAAATGTGGAGGAGGGAGATGCGGAGCGAGAGGCATCCATTTTTTACTCCGACCCCATCGTCCCAGAAAATATTGAGAAAGTGACTCCAGAAGAAGAGTCTAAAAAATTTGCTGCTGAGAATCCTGCTGGCGAGCAGGTTAAAGATACTGCTACGGATACTACAAAGGATCCTGCTGAAGAGCAGGTTAAAGATACTGTTTCAGATCTTGGGGTGAAGGATACCGTGGCTGCGGAGCAAGAAAAAATATCTACCCCTGTGCCGGAGCCTTCAAAATTGATATCTAAGGGAGCTGGCCCTTCGACACAAAGCGAGGGGTTTATGTCTTTTGATGATTCTGATGAGGAGTCGCCCATTCGCCCAGAGGAGACGCCTGGGGATTACTATTATCGTTCTTATACTGAGAAGCGGGCTTCTGCGATTCATCAGCTTGTGTGGAAGGTTAAGCAGGGTGATGTTTTTATGGATTGTCACTCCTGTAGGGAGTGGTATAAGGGCCTCTTCCCTCCGGCGGAGGTGAAGCGCCAAGAAGAGAAAGACCACGAGGCGACTTACGAGTCATATTAGCAAAAGTCTGCCCTTGCCTCTTCCACAATAAACAGGATTGTGCGTGAATGGCGCAGTATGAACAGGGAATGGGATGAAGTTGAGATTGAGAAGGCAAAGGACAAACTTGAAAAAGAGAAGACGTTAAAGATGATCGTCGATTTTGAGGCTGAAAAAGCCAAGTTTGAGGAGGAGAAGAAGACCAGGAATGGCTTGCGTTGTCTTGGAAGCGCAAATGTGAGGCCTCTGCTGCGCAACATGAGGACGAGCGCAAGCGCTTTGTGGAGGCTTGCGATCGTGATAACAAAGAAAAGAAATCTCTGTGCAACGAAATTGAGAAACTTAAGAAAGAGAAAGCTGATGCAGTTGCGGCAGCAGAAGAGGCACGCTCACATAGAGAAAGGAGCGAGCAAAATGAGGTATCAACCAAAATGACTCTCCTTCTTAAGAATAAAGAGATTGATGATCTAACTTCTATGCTATTTGACCAGGCGCGGCTGCAAGATGAGGTTGATATTTTGAAAAAAGATATCGACCTTCACCGAACAGAGAAAGTCGAGTTGACCCGCTGTTTAACTGAAGGTGAACAAAAACTTAACGACACGGAGGTCGCTCGCGCTACAGCAGAAAGCCTTACCGAATCCCTCATGAACCAGCTTACCTGGCTGCGGGAGTATGGGATTGTGGAGGTAATATTCCCTTTTCTTTATACATGTCTGGTTCAATCATCATAACATATATTGATTGTATTTGTATATAGATCGCAAATGCCATCCTTAATTCCACAGAGTTGGATGAGAGAGTGGCAGAATTGATGATGGCGCAGTGACGGGCATGCCGATAGCTATAAAGAGTGCACTTTGCACGTGGCACATGCGCTGAAGACCGAATGGGATACAAGCCGGACTGCCACGCATGGGTTAAATACTGCTGCCATTTATTCTGCTGCTAAAGAAAAATATGATCAGTTGCAGATTCCTATTATGGACATTGTGGATGCCGCGCTGCAGCAAGATGACTTTGTCGATAGACTAAAGGAGATCTTTTCAACAACAGAGAAGCAGGCGGGCACAAAATCCATAGAGTAGGAACTTTGTAATTCTGTATTTTGTAATTATTTGTAACGTTGCGCTGCTGTGCAAGTACTTTTGATGTGAATATATTTTAGCTTTACAATGTTTGCATGTGACCAATTACTTGTGTAGGATAGACAAATGAACAATTTCTTTTTCTCATGTGTGAGCGTATGTATTAAGTTAGCTTGTGGCTCATGAGTTTGTGTTTTTGTTTATCCAAAGGAATTGCATGCATTTGTAAATGAGCATATACAAGACTGTAAGTAGTGACAGAGTATTTTATTCATACTGATAAAGCGCAAAGCTATGGCTACCACTAAGATTACATAAAAAATAAAGTAAGTTGTCTCGTTACGCAACACCCAGAAGTTGCTTAGAGGACTGAGATTACATATAACATCGGCGTAGTTGTTGGGCGTTCCAGGTTCGAGGAACACTGGATCCGTCCATACACTTCAGAGTGTACGCGCCTTTTCCTAATACTTCATTTATCACGTACGGGCCTTCCCACCGTGGGGCTAACTTCCCCGGTTTTTCGCGTTCGACGCTTCATTATCGTGAAGAAAGTCACCAGGCAAAAAGGAGCAGATGCGTACCCTTTTGTTGTAATACTTTTCAAGCTAAGACTTCTACTTAGCTTCGCGAATCGCTGCATTTTCTCGTCGTTCTTCCAATAAGTCTAGGTCGATGCGCCTTTGTTCTTCGTTATCTTGTTTTTCCAAGGCTAGCATTCTTAGAGATGGTAACCCAATTTCGGCAGGAATCACAGCCTCCGGGCCGTACACAAGGCTAAAAGGAGTTTCTCCAGTGCTAGTCTCGGGCATTGTTTGGTGTGCCCACAAGATGCTAGGCAATTCATCAACCCACCCCCGCCGTGCCATGCCGAGGCGGGCTTTGATACCGTCGACCAACTGCTTGTTTATGCTTTCAACTTGACCGTTTGCTTGTGGATGCGCAACAGAAGCAAAGACATGCTAGATTCCCATTTCGGTCATCCATGTTTGCAACTCTTCAGCCGTTAAGTTTGGACCGTTGTCTATAATAATGCGCATGGGCAGAACAAAACGACAAATAATGTATTCCCAGATGAATTTGCGAATTACCATCGCTGTAGTAGAAGCTAAGGGTTTAGCTTCAACCCATTTGGTGAAGTAATCGACCGCAACAATAATGAACTTGACTGCTCCGGGCGCATTTGGAAATGGTCCAACTAAATCAATGGCCCATTGTTGAAAAGGCCAAGCTGTAGTGACGGGTACCAAAGGATCTTTGGATGCAACGTTTTAGGGGCATGCCTTTGGCAGTACATGCATTTGCGCAAGATCTCTACAGCGTCAACGTACATTCCGGGCCAATAATACCCTGCGCTTTTCACTTTGGCTACTACCATGCGCGGCCCAGAATGTATACCACATAGCCCCTCATGAATCTCCCTGATTAGGTACTGCGCATCATGTTTGCTAACACAGCGGAGCGAAGGACCCATGTAAGAGCGCCGATATAGAATACCGTCAATCATCTCGTAATTGAGGGCTTTGCACCGTAACTTACGTGCTTGCGCTTTATCTTCTGGTAAAGAACCATGTAACAAATACATCATTATTGGAGACATCCATGATGGATCTCCTACTTCAACCATTGTTACTTGTCTGAGAGGGACTGATGGATTACTTAAAACTTCAATGCAAACTTCCTTTGCCAAATGTTTGAAACTAGTTGCTGCGAGTTTACTTAGAGCGTCAGCATGTTTGTTTTCGCTTCGCTTGATGTGTGTGACTTTAAATTGTTGGAACTGTGCTATAAGAGCCTTGGCTTGCGCCAAGTACAAAGCCATGATATCTCCTTTGGCATCGTACGTTCCAATTACTTGCTCAACCACTAGTAATGAATCAACATGGGCTTCCAAATTTGCTGCACCCATTTTGATAACGAGGCATAAGCCTGCTAGGAAAGCTTCATATTCGGCCTCGTTATTGGTGCTTTTAAAATCCAACCGAACTGCATATGTGAATTCTGCTCCCTCTAGACTCAGTAATCGAAGACCTGCTCCAGCCCCATCACTGTTTGATGCGCCATCTGTAAACAGTGTCCAGGCTCTATTGTCTATGACTGGGACTGGGTTTTGAATTGCTTGGCATTCTTCAAGTTTATCAGCAGGAATTTCAGCGATGAAATCTGCCAAAACTTGGCCTTTGATAGCTGGTCTAGGTTTATAACAGATGTTATAACCCCCCAATTCGATTGCCCACTTCGCAAGTCATCCAGAAACATCTGGCTTGGTCAAGACTTGGCCAATGTGAAAATTTGTTAAAACTGTAATAACATTTCCTGAAAAGTATCTTCGCAGCCTGCCCCGAGGCGTGGACCAATGCTAAAACTAATTTCTCCATAATTGAATACCTTGTCTCTGGATCGTTCAACATCTTGCTGATATAATAAATTGGAGACTGGACCCGTTCGTGTTCTACCAACAACACGACACCTACTGCTACCTCAGATGCAGCAAGATATAAGACCATGAGTTCTTTTTCACAAGGAGCAGTAAGTGTGGGAAGTTGAACTAAACAATCTTTCATTTGCTGGAAAGCTTGATCAGCTTCAGGAGTCCATGCGAACTCTTTGCTCTTCGTATCGTATAATTGCGTAAGGTTCGAATAAATGGATAAGACTTTACAGCATGATTGGCAAGGAAGCAGTTTAGCGCAACTAACCTTCCAGCCAAACGTTGCATCTCTTTGATGGTACTAGGAGAAGACATTTTTTGTATTGCTTCGACCTTCTCAGGATTAACTTTGAAACCGTCCTTGGTGACGATGAAACCCAAAAATTTGCCCTCCTCCATACCGAAGGAGCATTTGCTTGGATTTAACTTTAGATTTACCTTTCGCAGAGAGTCAAAAGTTCGTTGGATGTTGTCTGACATAGTGTTTTCTGAATTATTCATAATGACCAAATCATCAATGTAGACGTCCACAGTTTTCCCGATATCATCTCCAAAAACTGTATCCATCAATCTTTGATAAGTAGCTCCCCGCATTGCGGAGACCAAAAGGCATCTGGTATAACAAAAAATGCCCTTCTCCGTGCGAAAAGTTGTTTTATCTTCGTCTTCTTTTTTCATCAAGACTTGATGATAACCTTTACAACAACCTAGAAAACATTTCCAGCGAAAGGAAGCTAAAGAGTCAACCTTTTTGTCAATCTCGGGAAGAGAGTAACAATCTTTCGGACACGCCTTGTTTAAATCTTTAAAATCTACGCACATCCGCCATTATGTTTCTTTACCATGACTGGGTTTGCCAACCAGGTCTGGTATTTGACTTCGCGCAGAACACTAGCATTTAATAACTCGGTGACTTGTTCGTTCATCGCCTCTGTCTTTTCTGACCCGAGGCTGCGCTTTTTCTGTACAACTGGTTCTACTGATGGAAATACATTGAAACAATGTTCCGCAACGTTGCGTGGGACACCGACCATGTCGGCAGGTGTCCAAGCGAAAATGTCTTTGTTGCGAAACAACATTAGTTTAAGTTTTGCGCGAATTTCAATACTGACTGCAGGCCCTAACAAGATTGTTTGCTCAGGATACTTATTTTTGAGTAACTATTTTTCTGGTTCGTTACTTAGCAATGTCTTGACAACCTTCATAACTGGTTCTTCAATTGACATGATTTCTTTCCACGCGTAAAGTATAGCTATACCATTTGGTTTCGGAAAACCACAAGCAGCTTGTAGAGCGGAGGTAATCATACTAAAATCACACTGCGCGCGGCGTCCCAATAGTACATCATGACGGGAATTTGCCGGCATCACCATGAAGTTGACGTTACTCGTTCGAGAACATCTCTCATCAGATAAAGTAACAGGAAAAATGATTTGTCCTAGAGGAAAGACAGCCTCATTGCAGAACCCAGTTAATGGAAAATCAACTGTTTCCAAGCGTGCCTTATCCTCAGGATCTAGCTGCTTGAAGCACTGCTCATACATAATATCCATGGAACTACCAGGATCTATAAACATATAATCTGTTTGGTAGTGCCCAAAGATACCGGTGATAACTACTGGCCGGTCTTCTTGAGGACCTCATGGAACGATAGGAAAAATGACTTGCTGCTCGTGCCATGTGTTTCGAAAGTGTTGAAGATTACGCTTGCGTGACGGACCTTCTTGAATCATGGAAACGTGCTGTTTCATTTTCTTGTTGCTAGGCCCTTCGTCCCCGCGTGTAATCTGTTTAATCTCTTTGCGCACATTCTGGAGTAGCTGTGTAAGCTTCCCACTCTTTAATGCTTTTTCAATCTCCGTGCGCAGACTGATGCCATTATCTGTTGTGTGGCCTGTGTCTCTATGATAGTCACAAAACAAATTTGGGTCTTGCCTGTGATATCCCGGGTTTTTCGGATAACTTACACGTGACACTTGTCGAATAATATGTGTGCTAAGTATTAAACGTGCATGGAATGAATACGTGATGAGTGTTTGTGTGATTGTTTAGTTATAAAGTAATTATTGTAGATACGTACACGAACCGAACCGCGACACGAACCAAAGAGATTCATGGTGACTCTAGGAGTTCACAAAGTTTAAACCTTGAACCTAAGCCTTCGGCTAGAAGAAAACAACAATCAAACCTAGAATTACAACTCTAACTATTAGGCCAAGATCAAAACTCTAGTCTCTCGGCCGCAAGACTCAAACCCGAAACCACAAGATCAAAACCGCGGACATATTGAGTTCAAACCGATATTAAACCTAAACTCTAAACTCCAACCACTCGGCCACGAGATCAAACTAACCCACACTATTACTCGGCCACGAGATAAACCCAAATCCCTCGGCCACAAGTACTAACCAAACCGCAACCCTACCTCTTTTGCGCTTATATATATATCATCTCTTGCATGATTTCTTTCACAACTCCAAAACCCTAAAGAAAACACAGCCGTCGGTGGCTCTATCTCCGATCGCAAACAGCCCTGCACTCCATATCGCCTGCCCTCTTCTTCCCTCCTCTCTTCCTGCCGACGCAAGCAAGATCTCCAAGAGGACTCTTCCACGACTTTAGTTCAAGTTTAATCGGCTCATACCCTCTCTAGCTCTCGGTAACACGTTAACCACAGTTTTGTTTTCCAAAATTCTTGATTTAAATTGTTCGTATATATGGCTGTGAGGTTCTTCTGTGATAGCATTACTTGTTGATTCGATAAATATGTAGTGATATGGGTGTATTATGGGTGTGAATGGATGCATGGGAAATTAACTGGCAGTAAGTTTAATACGAGCATATGCATATGTAGGTTGTCTGCAAGTATGTAGGGACTTGAAAGTTCTGAATTATGTGTATTGATTTTGTTGTTGTTTCGGATGTATATATATATATCTGCTTGAACGAATTGATCAGTTTGTTTTCGGACTATATGTGCTTACAAATAACCTGCTGAACTGACTGTATATATATACGCATGATTGTTTTCGGATATTAGATGTATTAGATGTAATCGGCTGAATTAAACATTGTTGATATGCATGTATACTTGTTTGCGGATCTTATGAGGTTGCAAGTGTGTTTTGTTATAATAACTAGAAGTTATTGAGTAGGGTTGCATGGATAGGTTATTAGTATTAATCTAGGACTAGAAATCAGAGCTAGATCGCTTAGATTAATCGCATGAACGGGATTACACAGGCTTATAATAATAACATGCTGAAGCAGGAAGCTGAATGAAAGTTGCAGCCGATTTCATCTGGCTGTAACTTGGTCGTTAGTTGTCGAAAAACGGATTTTCTGATGTCTAGAACGTAGAGATTTGAATAAGGAATCCAATGGCGCCAAATTCATAATTTTCTGAAATCGTTTGATATTTTTAAAGGGCTAAGCAAGTTCAGTAGGTAAAGCTGTTAAAATTCTGGAATTTTGTTGGTTGATTATCAAACTAGATTTTAAAATCAGTAGGGAGTTGAGTCATGATTTTTGTACAGCAACTAGGTATAGAAATTTCCGGGCAACTCCAACTGGAATTTTGTTAATCGGACGATCAGTGATTTTTAAATAAATTCTTCCGTGGACTGCAGTCAGAAAGCGGTAAATCTGACTGCAGCTTAGTGAATTAATATCTATGGCTAATTGGTAAAGATTTAGGACTTGGAAAAATTATATAAATTTCTATGGTATAAATGTCACCTACTGTAAAAATATGGGAATTTTTAGAATGCTGGAACTATTTTATAAAAATCCTAGAAAACAGCTGAATAATTGAGTGTTAAGCAGAAAGTTGTTAACTTGTGATTTTATGCATTAAAGTGTTGCATGGATTTGGAATGTGTTCATGATAAGTTGTTTGATCACTATGATTATATGAGAATACTTGCATGCATGTTTGAGTGTTAGATATGTTGTTTGTGTGTATCACTTTGTGAGTAAATTGCGTGTGGAATTTGTATTGGTGTGATTACACACTGACGTGGAATTAATTGGTTTGTTAGGACGCAACTAGCGGTCCCATCTCTTATAACATCTTTGCCACACTAACCGAGCTAATAAAGGTGAGTTCACGGCCCCTAACTTTATACTGTTTTTAAACAACAGGGGGAGAAACATGTATACACTCTCAAACTCAAACTCTTTACGTTATACGAATGTAACGTCACATAACGATACGGTAACTAAGTTAATGTTAATGTAATGTTATGGTCACTATGCAGCTTTATCACTTAAGTCCTCGACAATCTCCTCGGATCGTTAGTATTTGGGTTAAGTAGCGGGGGAATTATAAGTAGTACTACTGGGTCTGACGAGCCCCATCCGAGCTAGTCGCGCTAGCCGACCTGGTATGGTCAACGGGTGTATGATTGGCCTAACATCGCCATGGTCATGTGATAGACCTGGCAAAACGGAGGCACACAGTCAGCTTCGATCGCGAACACTTAGTGACATGACTTTAGGCTAGCTACCTATATACATTAATATTGAACTTAATTACGGAACAACTTAATATTCCGGGTTTGGAATATTGGAACATCAACTTATTATCCCGGGTTGGGGATAATGGAAACAACAACTTAATATTCCGGTTTGGGAATATTGGAAACAACAACTTATTATTCCGGGTTGGAATAATGGAACTGATATGTTATCCCGGGTTGGGGATAACGGAGTAACAAACTAAAACCGAACAACGAATTTATGAAAACCTGTGAACTCACTCATCTTTAATGTTGACACTTGTTTCTTTACATGTTTCTCAGGACGCTAGGAGCTCTAGGTGCACGCACATGCATTGAACAAGACATCATTATAGAGTCTTATTTATTTATATTGTTTTGGGATTTTTCAAGTTGTTTTGGCGTTTGTGTTGGCGCCCGCATCATTACTTATTTATGCTTCCGCTCAAATTTAAAACTGATACTCATGCTAAATATTGGTAATCTAAAATTTACAACAAATGATTTTGGAAAACGTATTATCAAATCATATAGAGTCGTTCGACGTACTAGTGTCTTAGATTCTGGTTTGTTCACACGTCTCGCGGTAAAACTCCGCAAGTGGAAATTGAGGGTGTGACAGATTGGTATCAGAGCCACTAGCTATAGAGAACCAGGTTTGCATTAGAAGTAGACCTAAACTATAGCTGATATCACGACACTAGACTTAGTTTTGGCACCGAATTATTATATCTTGTTATGAAATATGTTACAAACGTGTTTGGTAGGTTATACCTTCATGATAAGAAATGAAACCAACTCATAACTAACTACACGACCTAACAGGCAATGTCATCATCCTCATCGTCATCATCGTCCGACAAACTTACGCCACCAAGAGCACCAGGAAAGGCACCAATGGTGGAACCCATACCACCTTATGGCGTGGAGACACGCTCAGCAGCAAGGAAAAGGCTCGCTCTGGGGGAGGAGTCATCGTTACGCCCAACTATTGCTGTACCGGTTGAACCGGTTAATCCTGTAGAAATAGGAGTTGACATGCTTAGAATCCTAGTGCATACACAACAAAAACAGTTAGAAAGAATGCAGGAAACCATCTTAGCTCAAGGATGGATGATCCGACACCTTACAGGAAAGACCGACTCGCTCGAGGAAGAGCATCGTACGAGTAAGATAGCTCGTAACACCATAGCCAGGGATCTGCGTGCTGAGCAGATAAGAGCTGACTGGCTGGAGGACAGAGTCCTGGAAAATAGTTGGAACATTCAGGAACTGCAAAATCAAGCACTTGAACCAGCACCTGCCCCTCCAGTGCCGGTAGAGGAGGATCCAGAAGAGGATCCAGAGGAGGATCCTGAAGAGGATCCGGAGGAGGACCCAGCTGAGGAAGCTGGAAATGTCGCACAGGATGACGGCAACGACAGTGACTTAGGGGATGGAGGCGTAGACGACTGACACGTCTCGTTTATATTATTTGTTTTTCCTTCAGTTTATTATTTTCCACTTGTATTTAAACTTGAGACTTTATAGTGAATTCGTATGTTTGATTTGCACTTTTATAAGACGTTGAGATTTCAGTTAATCAAGTATTTCTTTGACTATTTGACATATTGAGTTGACATAACTTAATAATTATTAAAGTACGAAGTAGGATAACTCTATTGATATATAGACTTATCGGAGTGTGTTTATGTTGTGTTTCGAAGATCTAAATGGCGACTGGAAGACGTGGAAACCTTAACTTGACGCCCGAAGAGCTAGCTGCCATGATCCAGGAACATGTGAACGCAGCATTAGCGGGTGTGCAGAACCAGCCGGCAGGTAACCATTATTAAGTTTTCGCGTGAAAATCTAATAGTGAGGTTAGTGCAATTCCTTGCTGACTTCCTGTTCTCTGTCAGCAGGAGGGGGCTTTAACCCCTATAAGATGTTCCTTGATGCAAAACCAAGCAAGTTCTCGGGGGCGGAAGGACCCATTGGATTGGTCCGCTGGATCGAAAAGTCGGAATCTGTTTTTGAAATGTGCAACTGCTTAGAGGCCAACAAGGTCAAATACGCCGCCTCAACATTGGAAGAGGGGGCACTGACATGGTGGAATGCCCAAGTCCAAACACGTGGACTGTTAGCTGCAAATGCAATGGCATGGACTGAGTTCAAGGCCCTGATTAAAGAGGAGTACTGTCCACGAGACAGAGTGCAACAGTTAGAGCAAGCTTTGTGGAACCACAAGATGGTGGGATCGGAAATTGAAGCTTACACTGCAAAACACCATGACTTGGTATTTCTGTGTCCTGATTTGGCAAACACGGTGGAGAAAAGACTCGAGTTCTATCTCGGGGGTCTGGTACCGGAAATTCAGGGTATGGTGATGTCTAGTAACCCTGTAACAGAACATCAAGCTATCCGATTGGCTCACAAACTCACTGATAAAGCGGTGGAACAGAAGAAACTGCCAGCACGGGGTACCACGGAAGTTGCCTCAGATAACAAAAGAAAGTTTGAAGACTCCACCATTCGACAGTCTTCGTCATCACATCCACAGCAAGGGAACCAGAAACGGTTCAATCACTACCACAACCACCGGGGTCATCAAAATCGTTCCAACAGCAACTACAACAACAACTACAACAACAACAACAACCAGAATGCAGGCGGTTATGTAGGTCGAAAGCCGCAGTGCAACCGCTGTAATCTCCATCATAACGGCCCTTGTGCCGGAATTCGCTGCCAAAGATGTGGCAAGATGGGACATGCGGCAAAGGATTGTCGTGGGGAAATCATGTCCCGACAAAATCAGAATCAACCCCAAGGTCAGCAGCAGGGTATAAACCGGGGATGCTATCAGTGTGGTAGCACCGCTCATTTCAGGAAAGACTGCCCACAGTTGCGCAATAACAACAATAATGGTGGAAACAACCACAACAACCACAACAATAATAACAACAACAACAATGGGAACGGTGGCACAGGAGGTGCCAAAGGTCGTGCATTTACATTGGGCCGCGGAGAGGCCAGAAACGACACGAACGTGGTCACCGGTAAGTTTCCCCTTAATGAACATTTTGCTTCTGTGCTTTTTGATACGGGTGCGGATAGGAGCTTTATATCTGAGTCTTTTAGGAAGAACCTAAATCTCACGCTTAAACCATTAGAGACCCCTTATGTGATAGAATTAGCCAATGGTAAATCTGTAAATGTGACCCAAATTGTATCCGGCTGTCAACTCAAACTCGCGGGCCACACTTTTACCATCGATCTGATGACAACTACCCTGGGTAGTTTTGACGTGGTAGTCGGAATGGACTGGCTATCCGACGTCCGGGCTGAAGTTCTCTGCTTCGAAAAGTCTATCCGTATTCCACTCTCGAACGACGAAATCCTGACGGTACAAGGCGACAAGGCAAGCGCCGTCACCAACATTATCTCATTTATGCAAGCGCAGAAGTATCTTCGGAAAAAGAACTCCTTCGCTATACTTGCACTAATTACCGAACAGCCTAAGGACGAGAAACGTATAGAAGACATCCCTGTCGTCCGTGATTTTTCCGATGTATTCCCAGAAGAATTACCTGGTCTTCCACCACATCGACAATTGGAGTTTGAAATCGAATTGGCAAGCAATCCAACGGAGCCAGTGCTATCTCTCTGGTAAACTTTGATTGTTCAGCTGCTTCAGTTGGGCGATACACCAAATTGTAATCATGCTCAGCTTCTGGATTGTATACTGCACGTACTTTTGGCTTGTAACTAGCATGATCTGCAGATATTTGATTGAAAATACTTGCACTATCCCTTTCCTCATATGTCTTATCGAGCTCATCGTGTTGGGTGTCCTGCTTCTGTGAAGACCGCGGGCCCAAACGAGATTGGACAGATGCACGACGCTAAACGTTGTCTTCATGCCTTCTATTACCAGAATGAACAGGATCATTCCTGGTTTTAGAATACATTTCTGTTCCATCTTCAGGCATGTGCGAAGGGGAACGAGCATGACTTTGAGTATTATAACTCAAAACTCGAGGTGCCGGCAAAGCACAGACCTGAGGAGCGTTAACCGGAGCTTGAAAAGCTGGAGTTCCGGTTTGGGCACATAACTGAGCATACATAGCGTTTAGAGCTGCTTGAGATTTGATTAACCACGATAATGGAGCCTCTCCAGGTGGTAAAATCGACGTAACATCTACCTGAGGAGCTGTCGGCGTTACTGGAATACTCGCATGATTAGAATCATACTAAGCATTAGCTTCGCCGGAAAAATCCTCAACTATTTGTCCGTCGATCTGAGGTCCGACAACGACGCGACGGATCTATGATCGAGGACCTTGAAAAGATGATCCATCAGCCATGATGCTGCAGATCTAGGTGAAACGAAACGAAAGATGAGAAAAAGGATTGAAATCGGTGGGCGCCAATGAAGAAACCCTAGATCAACTAGACCGGAATCTAAGTAGATCTATGGAATGGGCTCTTCATAAAAGGGTTAATCCTTTGTTTGGTTTCACGATGAGGATGAATGGAACAGTACTCCGAATGATCCTGCCAAACAGAACACCGTTAGCTCGCCACAGGGAGAAGGCGGGTTCTCTCCGTGACCACCCTCCAGCGTGAGAATAAGTACAGGTAGTCAGAAGTAAAGTATTGTAAGAGAGAGAGTAGTTGAGAGTGAATACCTTTCCTTGAACTCCAAGTTACTTATTTATAGCCGGTGTTTGGCACCAAAAAGAGAGATTGTTAATTTTAACGGAATCTTTTGCTATTCCGTTAATGTTTGTTGGCAATCCGTTAGTGCACACGGATCGTGAGCTCATCAGCGGTTAGGGAGGTGCCACGTATCAACATGAGATCACTACATTTTCTAAATGTGAGCATGCCATCACCGTGATCTTCCTCAGCCGTCCAGATTCTGCCATGTGGCAATTGGTTATAACCGAAAAGATGCTTGCACGATTGGGTGTTAATGGCTTCTAGAAGATTCCAGAACTGTTACCCATCCATTGTTTGCCACGTGTACATTCTGTTACAACAAAAAAGATTCCATTTGCTTCTGCACCAAGTCAAGGATTTTGCTAAGGGAAAGTTTCTCAGGGTTAACTATTTCCTTGCGCGAGAAGCGCAAGTTAGTTGACTGATCTTCTTTCTTCTCCTTGCTGCTTAGCGCAACGTTTGGTGGATACTTGCTTTGATATAAATATCCGTGCAAGGTTTGTGCATGAAGCATTATCAAACGAGATTATTTAAGGTTAACTTTGAACCTTGCGCGAGCCCGCGCAAGGTGGTTAAATGAAGCATTTATCCAAAGAGAATGTTTAGGCTTTTAACCTTGAACCTTGCGCGAGCCCGCGCAATGTAGTTATATAATCCTTTCCTATTTTGGATATTTGGCGCAGAGTTCTAATAAATCTCATTTTGGCAAAGAAGTCTGCGCGAAGTTTCCTTAGTAGTTATTAATGGGTATGGTTTCCTTGATTGGCGCAAGGTTTTTGGGACCATACCCCTCCACGGAGGTTCACCGATTAATGGCCGATTAATCACTAGGCGGTCAACGGTGGTCCTATTTTGGCCAAATTTTGCCTAGACGCCGGCCAAATTTCTACAAACCTTATAAATTCCTTCTGGTTACTTAAAAAATGGGTCAATGAGGGGTTAAAACATGCCTACATTAGAAAACTATATATAAAAATGTATACGTGTATATATAACTAGAAATTACATATTAAAATCTCGATCCGATTAAGTCCGATTAATCCCTATTAATCCCGATTAATCGCTAGTCGGTACCCTACCGCCTGAATAGCGCCTGGCGACTCTTACAACACTGCTTATAACACAACAAACACAACCATATAGTTGAATATATATTTAACAAAAGATAAACAAACTTAAACATAACTATTATCCCTTTGTTCGTTACTTTTATTTTATTTTTTACGGAAAAAGACAACTTATTCCTCAACATCAAAAATATACGGTACATTGTTACTAGCAAGTTGCTAGTGTACAACAACATAGCATCACCCAAACAGGTACCCCCATGACAGTAGAAAAAATATTACACTGTAGGAAAATTAAAATTTACCCAGCTCCCCCATTCCAAATCAACCCTCTTGGCTTGATGTTTCACCCGCAGAAAAGTTATCGCCTGAATTTCTTCGAATATTCCGTCATTGTTTACACATTTCTTACTGAAAATGACTTCATTCCAAGCCTTCCATATCATCCAGACCGAAGCCAAGATGATTACCCTTATACAACTTCTTTTCTTTTCCGCCGTATTCAAGTTCTTATGATTGGTTAAATTATGGTATGCTTTCTTTTAATTGGTTCAACTATGGTATAACACCACCTATTTCGCCACCCTACTCACTTCTCCACTCTCTCTATTTAGTTGCTTAAGAATTTGTCACTTTATTATATTTTAATATATTTATAATTGTAGTACATGTATAACTACATGTGATTGTTCTTTAGTTTGTCATTATATATACATATATTAAAAAGCAAACCCGATGAATAGTATGAATAGTGTTTTTATTATTATAATAACATATAGCTTTTCTATCACTTTTATTATTCTAATATTATAATAATAATTGTTTTCTTTTGTTTTTTTAACTTTAATGATTTTTTATCATGGGTTGGGATAAATGTTACGCGTTACCATTTGCTCATCTCTGATCACGGGTACCGTACGAACAATAACGGTATCATACATTTTTTGTTGTTGATTTTCTTCAGTTCTTAATGGTCTTTTTTAGTTTTAGGGGTGGGGATGAGCTTTGTGCCAACCGATTCTCGTACCAAAAATACCGGTTACGATACCGGTATATGAAGGTAAAAACCGATAGCGAACCGATACTAGGAACACCAAAATTCGGTACCGAATTGGTACTTAATATCTTTCATTTTCGGGAAATTCGATACCAGTAGCCAGTACCATTTGCTCATCTCTGACCATGAGTTTCATACGAACAACAACATTACCATACAACTTTTTTTGTTGATTTTCTTTCAGTTATCTTTTAGTGTTTTTTACTACATCTTCTTTTTATTCTTTTCAGTGGTTCCGTGCGCAACACTCTGGTAGTTATTACAAAACGCATGTAAACACAAATTAAATAACAAAAGAAGTTCGTCGCAACGCGGCGAATGTTGGGATCGAACCCTAACAAAGGAACAGATGATGTCAAAGCCAAATACACTATCCGAGCTTTGGTCCAACTATCAGTGGTTACAACCGCTGATCAACCTTTACACTGCTTTTCCTAAACAACTGCTCCTATCATCTGATCGTTCAAGAGGCAAAGGTCTGATAGAAGAAACAAGATCAGAGGATAGAGATCAGTGCTTAGTCTAGTTTTTACTTTATTCAATGTAACAGTGCTATGCACTGATAGTTTAATTTAGCAGTGTTTTAGTTAGTTACAACTTTGTTAGCTGTCACTATCAACCATGACGTCACAAAAAGATGCTCAGTGGTTAGATAGTTAGTATAAATAGGTGAACGTTGTAACTGTTATACTTGTCTTCCTGAAAAAGATCATTTCACACTTTATCTTCTTCATTTCTTACTATCAAACGATTGTAATTGGCTAAGGGGGAGTTTGTGAATCATACGCAAAGTTTATCAACTTGAAAGCATGATGGTGATGAAAACAAACGACCAATTGCTTGTAGTAAAAGTTTTCCATTAATTCTGCTGCATAACTTTCTAATTCAATCCATTTTCCATTCTTAGAAACAAAACTACAAGTAATTCAAACTTAGATCCTGACAGCGAATGATGATAAACCTAGTCAGAGTTAAAAACACTTTTTTGTGTAGTTTAAACGAAATTTTATCATTTGTCATTCAAAGTCTAAATTTAGCGAATTAACACTCTGTAATGCACGTGCGTGGTTCAACATTTTAACCTCTATTTTTTTATTAAACATGTCTGTCACAATGCCCGGATCATTAAAACTCGTTTAAAAAAGTAACTTAATTTAACAACTAAATCTAATATTATAACTACTTTTAAAATCAACTAATATTGAAATTTTAAAAATATAAGACCATAGGGTATAGTTCCCTCATCCCCCATAGCCACCTAGACTCCACATCACCTCCTAGTCTATCTCATCATTACTCCCCCATATGTAGGGTGTGGTTCCCCCTTCCCCTTTCCCTTTTTTTTAATTAATTTAATTTTAGTACATTTTTCCTAGAAAATTTCAAATAAATAAAATATAAACAACATAAATTTATAAGGGTTCATAAACTAGAATAAAAGTGACATATTTTTTAAAAAAGAGTAATAACTTTTATTTAAAAAGACATAATTTAAAAAACAAATTTGAGGGAGCTTTTTAAAATTAAAACATTAACATATGTAACTAAAAATAAATTTAAGGATCTTTTTAGAATTAAAACTAGATTCTAAGGTGCATAATTTAACACTAAAACAAACCTGAGGGGGTTTACAACTTAAAAAAACAAACTTGATGGTTGTATTTAAAACTTAAACCCTTCTTTCTCCCTTTTCTTCCTAAGCCTGCTCCCCTTATTCATAAACCTGCAAAAAAAATAACAAAAACAGAGAAATAAACAATAAAACAAATCAATAAACAAATTCTTCATCATCGGGACGGTCGGGAGGTATTACCTGAGTCCACCGATCACCGCTGGGGGGACGGTGTTCCCGACCTGGGAAGATGTCACACCCTAGTCTTAGCGGAAGCGCAAGTGTGTGACTATGAGGTAATCATTGCATCCAATCGTGTAAACAAATAGTAATTAACAACGATGCCATATCATACATTAAGTTACAACCAAAGTTTACAAACTCCAAAAGTAAGATTACAAGTTTTTCCGACTGGTTTACATTTGTTATCCAAAATATATGTTTAATTTCATTACATCATAAGCAAAAGATTGTTTTCATCATAAGCATAGTGAGGTTTTGACTCCTATATACCCATACAAGGTTGGGATATAGAAGGTAAATCCTCCAAAAAGTGGCAACCGTTGTTATATCATCCCCGCTTTCGAAGTCTATCACCGGCTCATGTCTTGTTTCCTGAAATACATGTAAGTTTGAAAAATCAACAAAAGTTGAGCGAGTTCATGTAGTTATTGTTTTCGTATAAAATGTCATAGTTGAAATCCATCATTGAAATCCGATTATGTTATTGTCATCAATCATGGGTTTAAGGATCTATCAGCGGGTAGCGATCCCCGATATTATGTACATAAGTAAATAACCAACCTGAGACAACTTTTGGCATCAATTGGGCTCACAAAAGCACTCCAGGGTATACCAACCAGGAGTGGAGCGTGTCTCAAGCTCAATAGATCTACACCTTTTGCACCTTGGTCACTACGTGATTAATGGTTATTATTGTCATCAATGGCATCATCCTACTTACGCACATCAATCATTGTCATCATCTAAACCCGTAGCTAACATAAGATTTGTCATAAACATGTATCCCCCCGAGTGTTATAAAACCGAAAACGTTTAAAAGAAAAGGGGGACATAAACTCACAAGTTTGCGTTCCGTAAAGTCGTACAAATGTGATTCGAGTGTCCGTACACGTGTATGTCCTACATGTGTATTAAATTTAATAGACCCTTTGGTCTTGGTGGACCTCGTACAAGTTGTTCATCTTGAAATATTGTTATGTATTTATTTGTTTTCCTTGAACAACTTTTTTGTTTTTATAGTGTTGGTAGCTTGTGTGTTTTTATTATTATTTATTCATATATATATATATATATATATATATATATTGCCGTATAATAAATCTTGCGTGAACGGGCCTTGCCCTTCACTTGTCTTCGTGTCTTGCACGCATGTCATTGGGCCTAGCCCATGTCATCTTATCCTTGGGCCTAGCCCATGTTCTCATGTCTTTGGGCCTAGCCCATGTTATCTTTGTCATCGGGCCTAGCCCATGTTATGTTTTTATCAGGCCTATAGCCCATGTTATGTTGTCATCGGGCCTAGCCCATGTCTTTTATGTATTGGGCCTAGCCCATGTCTTTTATGTATCGGGCCTAGCCCACTTAACTTTTAGAAATATATTAAGTTAGGAGATTGGACCTGGCCCATGTTATTATGTATTTGGGCCTAGCCCAAAATAATTAACTATTTGAGTCCATTTTAGTGAGGAAGTCTTATACTTATAGTTTTACTAAGTATAATTTGTCAAGTATTCCATATACTTATATTCTTACTTAGCACTTTGTATACTTCTTAAACTTCCAGATTTTTTTTATCGATAATATATATTAGTTTGGTATCAAAATATATATATTTCTAGTAACGTCGTTGTGACCGTTTAGTATACGTTTTTGTGTTGTTAAACGCCCATGTGTCGTAGTGATCTCCTCGTGATGACGATACGCCCAATAATGGTCATTGACGATATATTCTTTTGTTTGTCCAAATAAGCTTTATACCTTACTTGTCGGTTGGAAATATTAATATTTCTTAAGAATATATTTTTATGGGTTCGTCCATTGTCCGATTTGTTTATTCGTCGTTTATTCACTTATGGATATAATATGTTCAGGATTTATTTATATCCGTTTTCATGGTGTTTCTTTGGGAATATGAAGGAAATGTGTAAATGTATTTTCGTGTCTTCATACCAGTTTCATATAAGTATTTCTTGGTATTTATGGATGTATTATTTTGATCACCCTAAGTGTATCTAAATACATACACATAGCACATAACACATACACTTGATGAGTTTCCAAAGTATATCACCTTTTGCCAAAAATCATCCTTATATATTGTTATTGTTTTCACCCTTTTATTTTTGTGAAAAATATATATTTAACTTCATAAGAACTATTGAATACTTAGGACTTAACCATTTTCATCAAAGCTTTCATAATGACGTTTAAGACCACTAATCACGTTTAACCTTGTTAATCACCCATTAATCCCATCCTTAATCGCGATTAGATTTTTAGAAAAATTCGCCATAGTTTTCCCTATAACTATGGCGTTTCCCACGTTATAAAAACGTATTTTAAACCATCATCAATTTTCTAAATTGCCATAATTCATCAAGCTTCATCTAAACACATATTTTTAACCTCCACATTTCATGAGTTTCCATATATATATTTTTATATTTCTCCAAAATAATGAGTTCTTATGGTTATCTTCTATGGACTTATTTTTAGAAAAACTTGGTTTCTCTTTATAACCATGTTCATATACCTTTCTAGGTAATAAAAAGTTTAAGACTTTTTAACATGAACTTTTAACAAATATTTATATAAAATCTTACAAAAATCCAAGTTTACCATTCTTCCATAGTTAACTTCTAAGTCCATTTAAACCCTCGTTTCTTCAAGTATTTTAAGAACATACATGCATAACTCATGAACATGAAGATGATGATCATTCATGATTTAAACATATCCATGTTTAAATCATATTTTTAAGTTCACCATCACAAGATTATCATGCTTATAAGTTATTACAACATATAAGCACTAAGATCATCATAATCTCATTTATCATACAACTTGTCTTAACATAATCAACCTAAACAATAAGAACATATAAACTAGCTAACACAAATATACTAAATCAACACATAATATAATTATATTCAGTGTTTATTATGTTTGAGATTAGGGTTTTCGATTATGTTTAACTTTAATTTCAAGATCATCAACTTGTACTTTTGAAATCTACTAGTAACAAGAAGCTTAATCATGGTGTTTAGAAGGCTTACAACTTTGCACAAGCCAAAATAGAAGAATAAGAAGAAGATTAAGCTCCAAGAAGACTCCTAATGATGCTCCATGCTTAAAGCATGCTTAGATGATCTTGTCGTGGCTAGTTTTTAATAAAAATGGGGTGTTTAGTGGTGATTTATGGTGGTGATATGGTGGTGGTGGTCTGAATTCTAGAGAAAGAGGAAAGGAGTTCTTGTGTTTGAAAGTTGTGATGTGAAGAATATGGAAAGGATGGGAAGTGATGCTTATAGTCTTGCACATCTTCTTAGTCAACACATGATCTTGCACCATGCCTCTTCATCCATACTTTCAACAACAACTCAAGCAAGGGGTGGGTCTAGTGGGACTCACCAAAACTATCAACTATAGGGGGGGGGGGTATTTTTTTAATAAAAGTCTTAATCCTTTAGATATTTTGAGTATTAAGTTAAGTATGGTGATTAGGGATTTAAGTATACCATTAGAGGGGTAATTAGGGATTAGGGCTAGAATTATTATTAACTAGTTCACTAGACTAGTAGAAATAGTGTTTAACTAGTTTAAATGGTTCCCGGTTAAGCGTTGGTTCACTAACGATGCTTTTATGTCATACCGATATGGATTTTCCGTAAGTTGTCAATCCACATCCCAAAGATGTTTGAAGTGATTTGGAGTTCCAAAATATGCTTAATTAGTTCACTAGCTTCTTCGTTTGGTTGTTACGGTGGCGAAAATACCGCTTACTAGTTCGTCGGGTCGCTAATGGTCTAGTTATGATTATAGCGATATAATACCGGAAGCTTATAGTTTTGGATATTCCAATGATATATTCCAATTGTTTTAGTGTGTTTTTCATCCATTGTCGTAGTTCTGGAGGTCAAGAATTGCTGAATTATTATTGCGGACAAGTTAAAAATGTTATATTTTTAGCCGATCGGACGATTTTTTATTCAGGGCGTTGTACCGGAAAGTTATGTAATATTATAAGACTTATTCTCACATTAGTGTTTTCATATATAAATGGACTCAGTTGTGTCATCAGTATGTCTTAATCCGTTGTTCTATTCTTGTTTCAGCGGTTTACTGGCATGAATAGTGCAACTGTGAATAGTGCGCCAAACACTCTCTACCAACACTTTTAGGACATAGTTTTAATTGTTTCACGTTGTAACGGAAACTAATAGATGTTATATCATGTTTTTCTTGTCCTAATACTTGTTATATGCCGTACGACTCAGTTACGTAATTAATTACGATTAAATGCATGCGATTATAAAATAAAATAGGTGATTAGATTGTACGGAATTACCGGTCGAAGAGAAGATATAATGAAACTTCAAAATGATTTGTATTAATTTTCTAATTAATATTGAAACCTATTATGTATATTTAATGTGTCTACAAGTTTCCATCTTTTCCTAACTCTTAGCGTCATCCATTAGACGTGGGGGTGTGGTTTGCGAAAAGAGATCGGGAGGGTGAGGTGGAGCTCTTCTGTGACAAACGGTAATTTCATACAATCTAATCACCTATTTTATTTTATAATCTCATGCATTTAATCGTAATTTAATTACGTAACTGAGTCGTACGACATAAATAGTGCGCCCAACACTCTCTACCAACACTTTTAGGACATAGTTTTAATTGTTTCGCGTTGTAACAGAAACTAATAGATGTTATATCATGTTTTGCTTGTCCTAATACATGTTATATGCCGTATGACTCAGTTACGTAATTAAATTACGATTAAATGCATGAGATTATAAAATAAAATAGGTGATTAGATTGTACGGAATTACCGTTTGTCACAGAAGAGCTCCACCTCACCCTCCCGATCTCTTCTCGCAAAACTACACCCCCACGTCTATTGGATGACGCTAAGAGTTAGGAAAAGATGGAAAATTGTAGACACATTAAATATACATAAGAGGTTTCAATATTAATTAGAAAATTAATACAAATCATTTTGAAGTTTCATTATATCTTCTCTTCAAAAGTTCAACTGAGATTCATCTTCTTCACATTTACATTCATCTTCTTCTCTAACAAGAGTTCACTTTCATCTCCTTCTTTTGGTTTTAGGTTGTTGTGGGGTATTTTAGTGTTTTTAGTTTTTATCAAACAGAAAAGTAACAAAAAATACATCGGTTGAACCTTTCCCGTTCCGATAACCCGGTCGAACCGCCGGCTGAACCGGCCGGCCCACTGCAGATCCGGACTAACCTTACGAACCGGACCGGAAATAACCAGTCGCCGGTTGGAATGGTCAGTCCGGTCGGGTCTGAGAATGTTGGTCATAACTGGCATCTTAACGCTTCGAGCGTCACGGCGGCGTCAAAACTTAAAATAACTCAAATTTTGCTTATTAAACTAGTTTTTAGGACCTATGCGTTGCAGCAAAATTTTCAAACAGAAGAAAAAACAAACGTTGAACCACGCACGCGTGTTGCGTGGTGTTAACTCGCAAAGTTAAGACCAAAATGTAAAACATTATAGTAGAAAAGAATAAGTTGGAAACGATAAGAAAACCCATGTAAAAATCTGATTATGAAACGGCAATAAGAAGAAACAATTATAACATTAACATGCATAAATAAGTAATGTAAATAATTAGTATATATAATATTAAGGGTAATGATGGCACAACTTTGTGTCAGATTTGTCACGCTGGAGGATTTAGTTGGTATTGGTTCAGTTTGTTAGTGTACCGGCACTTAATAATATTTTTATAACATATAAAAATAACTACTTTTTTAATGGCCAACCTATACTATACAAGCTTGGCCATCCTGGAAAACCCATTGGCAAAAAACCACCATGCCTGTGAACACTGACAATGTTGATGACATGTTCCGCCCACTATTCCACGGGAAACACATCACCCTAATGCCGATTGTGGTACCCCTGGCTCACCAGGAGCAAATTGCACCAAATAGAACTCAAACCCATGCCCTCCACATTGAAAAGTCATAGAGTGCCTTAACTAAAATAATGAAAGTTTCAATTTTAACTTAGTAAACAATAGAAATTGCTAAAGAGATCCCAAGTGCTAAGACGTGTCATGTGAGACTATGATGTGAAAATGAACAACCACAAAGATGATTGATGGGTACAACAACAACTTGGATTTATGCCGAAACATACTCATTATCAAGAAAATTTTACGTTAAAGCGTAAAACAACTTGTATTTATACTGAAACGTACTTAAAAACAAGAACGTAGGAAAAGTGTTTTTAAGTTAAAGAATGGTAACGTGCGTTGAGGCGACGTCGAAATGTAAAGTAACTCGAATTTATATCTTCTAGTGAAAACGTATTATATTTAACCCGACTCGTTTCCGAGCAAAACTAATGTAAAAAGTAGACAACTGAAGACGTACATACAAATAAGCACCGAAGAAACACTAGTTCTTTGCGTGACTCCCAAGATGAATGCCCCTACCAGCAGCTCTTACGTGACTCCGCCAATGTGTAAGCTTTCTCTATTAAATCTAGTTATGTAGCTTTCTACAGTTTTGTTATCACGCCTCCTGACGTAACACTTGTTATGATCTTTGATGTGTCGTTGACTAAATTGTTGAGTTAACTTTTTGATTAACTCTTTGAAGTTGTCGATTCCTCATTTCCTAAGATTGCCATACCAAACTCTTATTGCGCCTACAAAGGTTTATGTAACATCCACGAAAAAACGTGTCTTAGAAAACTCGAGTCGTTTTATAAACCGGATTAGAAAGTGTAACACCCCGACTGCGTAAAAACAACAAACCGCAGCGAAAACGTCCGGGAGTCACGTTAACAGATTGTTACACAACCATGGCATTTAAAGTTTTGGTATTATTGCCTAAATATTGTTTACATTGTCTTGGGAATTAAACGGAAACGAAACATAAATAAAATTGTCTTTCTTGTTTTATAGTCACTAAGGCCCGTCCGTTCCTATGTGATCCATGCATTGTACTTCGTTACACCTAGGCTCCTGAAACATATGTGAAAACGAGTCAGCAAAAATATGCCGGCGAGTACTTAGGTTTTGTGAGTGTGTCAAATTCATGGCCTTGTATATGTATTACAATACTCGTCGGACTACCAGAGTCGTTAATTGAAAACTTTGTATCAAAAGTGTTTGGTATTGCAATATTGTTACCCAACCTAAACAAGTCGATTAAAGTTTATAAAAAAATCTTGTAGCCATGAATCTTGACTAAAACGTTTCTTTTGTAAAACCAAGTAGTATATTGATTTAAAAGGAAACTTCGTATGGTTTATATCTTTAATTGAAAATCGTTGCGTGACATCGTTCAAAACATTCGTTCAAGTGATTAAGATAAGGTTACGGTAAACAATACAATACAATAAAAGCACTTATATATAGGAAGTATCAACGGCGTATCCACCATGCTTTTATTATATTACATCCGTCGCGTTATCTAAATCACCTATTGTAAACCAATCGTTCCGCCGTCCTTGTTATAAACCAATCGTTCAATAGTCCTTGTTATAAACCACTCGTTCAACCGTCCTTGTTATAAACCACTCGTTCAACCGTCCTTGTTATAAACCAATCGTCTATGTTATAAACCAATCGTTCATCGTCCTCGTTTAATTGTGAAAACTTTTGGTTATTTCGTGAATACATTCAAACCTTTGTTGACTCGTCCAAGACCACCAAAGTGTCTCTTATCATATAACAAACCACCAAAGGGTTTGTTACAAATACAGTTTCGGTCGCTTCCCATGCTTCCCCACAAACACTGGGAACCTTCGTAATGGGATTGTCAGTCCTAGGTACCGCAACCTACTACTGGTCGGCTTGGCACAGTTAATGAATGTCATTCTCGTTATGGACACAACGCACCAACAAGTTCGTTCACATTATTGAAATCGTATTGTTATATAAACCATAAACTTTGTATTTCGAAAACTTGAAAACATTTAGCACATATGAATCACCCTAAAATATTTATAAAAACATAAAACAGGGGAGCTATGTACTCACTTGGGATTGCAAAGAAACCTTGAATCAGAGATAAAACAAGCTCAAAAGTCCGAGAATTCAAGCGTGTCCTAAAATCGGATAATTGTGTAAATGTCGGGACTTTAATCGGCAGATCGGATGGAATGAGGTCTTGTAAACCAAATGAGTGTTGGAACTCATATGAAATGGTTTAACAAAGTCTACATTTTGATTTGAAATGAAACCTAAGTGCTTTTGACCATTACAACTCGTTAAGGTAGTTTACGCTACTTTAACGTGTCATTTGCGTAAATATAAGTTCGGATGGTTAGATATGTGTTAGGACAAGTCTTATATGCCAAAACATGTTTGATTAAGTTGTAAATCAGTTTATATGTCAAAACATTGGTCACATATGCTTAAAGTTGATTTATGCGCAAAAAGGGCCATTTTGGTCATTTATAAAGGCTTAACTAGCGACTTAACAAAACACTAACCAAACAATGTGACCATAAGGTATAACCTCAGAGGGTTATTCCCTATACAACTATGGTCACATATATGTGTTTGGTCAGATCTTAAGATCGACCAAACAGGTCGGATTCGAAAGTCAAAGCGGTGGTCAAGACCGCTCGACTTACGACCCGAAATAAGCACTAAACTAAAAGTGACGAGTTAGACATGTCAAAACATGTCTAAGTTATAAAAATGTTTTGGTATCAAAACCTAGTGTTTTGATACCCAAAAATAGTTCCGTCGCAAAATGCACATAATGCGCATTTTGACCGAAACTTTGACTCGTCACTTCGACTAAAACGTGGTAATCAGTAGGCGTGATCGCTATGGATCATAACCCCCGTGATTACGATCACGTTGCAAAGTTCAATTGAACTTTGATTTTGACCAAAATGGTCAGAACCGAAAGTCAAACCGGAAGTCAAACTGTTTGACTTTTGGTTCAAAATAGCCAAAATAAAAGAACAAGACTAGGAGAGAGTACTTACTTGTGTTGAAGAACACTTGAAGAGCTCAGAAAACTCAGTAGGAGGCCTCCAAAAGGATGGAAGCAAGCTCCAAGAGAGTGGGAGGAAGAAAGAATGAAAGGTGCAAGTTGGAATGGCCAAAAATGCTTGCTATTTATAGTGTTTCAAATCCCACAAGATCATCACAAGTGTCCCTTGATGTGTCATGATCATAGGAGGGTCCGAACACATGTCCAAAGCAGGAACAAGGCTGGCAAATTCGAATGCTTGGTGTCTAAGGGAGTAAACATGAAGCTGCCAACAAAACAACTGATCTGGGCACCCCATGCGGATCGTATGGTCCCATGGATGCGGTCCGCATCCACCTTGCTGGCACCAAGTTTCAAAAATTGACAGTTTGGCCCCTGAACTTTGATTTGTTGAGTTTTGGCACTTCTAACACCCGTTAACCTGATTTTTAAGCTTTATAAGGACGTTAAAGCTTAGGGAACTTGAAATATGTCCAGAAATATCACAGATGTCGGTTCGTTCGATTGTACGGTTACGTTTTTCGCTTAATTACGACAAACGCTTTAATTAACGCGTAAACGACCGTAATTGCGTAACGAATGATATTTTTGCCTTCCCATCATTAAAATACAACTAGAAAAAATTTTGAATGTGCGCACATGTTCCGTATTAAGAAATACACGAAACGGCATACTTTCATAGATTTTGCAAAATAGTCCTGGAGTTGCATAAGCATGTTTTTGCCATACCGAAGCCCTCAAAACTTATTTCTAAGTTATGTAAAGGGTATTTAGGATATGTGTAGCTTATGTCATTGTTCCGGAGTGTACATCGCATTAAACAGATTACATTTGCGTAATAGTTTGCAATTTCACTTCCAGAAATTATTTAAGAGTTTGGAATCGTGCAAGAATTGAATATGTGCAAATGTCATTATAAATAAACATATCTTGGAAATAAAACATAATATTTTATTGATTTATAACTCGTTTGAAACCGTTACATAATCGAATCACCACAAATGTCACAGAAAGTGTTATAAATAAAAATGTGAATTTTTATTATCATTTATTATTTTTAATAATGCCATTTATTAACTTAATTATATAATGATTTTTGGGATAAAAAAATAAATCTTATAAAGTATACTGTTAGATCCTTTAATTTTATAAAAGAATCAAAGAAACAAAGTTAGTTATTAGATCCTTTAATTTTATAAAAGAATCAAAGAAACAAAGTTAGTTAGGGAGGTTAGCTTAGTTAATAAAGTTCTAGGATTGTTTGTATCAAAAACCAAAAGAGCTAGCGTTGTACACGCGATCCCACTCGTTGGGAGTCCTGCTGTCCAGTCGCCTTAAATGGAACCACACTACCCAACGGTGCCAAGCACACGCCTGACCTTCTTCTTCTTCTTTTCAGCGCTACGTGACCTGAACCCCATCTGACTCGTTTCTTTTCCTTTTATTGCGAGCCGTTTGACATCCGAACTAGCCCCATTAGGATCGTAATTGTGGAGAAAGTAATTGCTTGACATAAATTGATCATTTACATCATTTAATTAAGATAATAAACTTGAATTCATTCCACCATTATCACCATTAAAGTTCTTCATGAACACTAAACGAATTGGACAAATTCGGTTTGCATAGTCTACAAAACTAATTCCATTTACTTCCTAACACCTTTTTACGCAATTACCCACTCTCACATTTCATTAACCACTCCCCAATCATCCGAATTCAAGTGAAGAAGAATCTAAGGTTTATAACTTGTTCTAACGATATCTCCTTCAATCCGAGGCCAAATCAGCTGATTCTTGAGTCTAAATCCATTAATTTTTCATGCTCTACTATAAAACTTCTCTATCCATTTTTTTGTGATATTGAAGTTATGTTATTGCTCATGATCATATAAATGTTTGTAGAAATTTTGATAATTTTTGGATATCATATGGATTATTATGGATTTATTCATGTTTATATTTTATGAAAAACTATATAAAAATACAAGTTTATCAAAATAAAAATCTCACAAATAATAATTATGATTTTACATAAGGTAATAAAATGTTTATAACAATTATCTAAATTATTAGCAATATATTTTGTAATAAAAAAGATTAATTATAATTATGAAACCTAATAAATTATTTTTGTAAATTTAATCACTTTGTATAAAAAAAAGATAACTATGATTGTCTGGTTATAAATCTATTAGATGGATTTTTGAAAATTTATCTAGGAGTATATTTTTACAAAATATATAGCAACATAAGTAATTTTATGTTATTGTAATAACTACCATATTATTTAAAAATTGTACATGATCATTTATTTATTTGGGTGTTTATATAAACATGCATCACGCAAAATAAGTATAATCGTTTGGTTTAAGATTAATTAGATGGCTAAATATAATTATTTAGATTTAGTATTTATTACTAAAATCCAAGTCTTACAAAAGTGTAATAATATACACAATGTTATTACATCTTGGAATAATAATACTAATCCAAGTTATTTTTATTTATATAAATTTCTATAGTTCATATCACATCGATTTTTTTTGAGTTAGGAAATTGTATATATAGTATTGTTTTCCATAAAGTCCTCAAATCAAGAACCCAAATCATTTGTTTTTGTTATGTTGTTTCGTTTGTTTAAAAATTTTTTACATATATTTTAGGGTGATTTTTGGTTGTTTGAGTTATTCATTCTCGCACGGTATCGTTATCATATTCGTGGATCAATTCCCCGCAAAGTGTGAGTAGATCAATTCGTTTTTTATATTAAACTTTTTGGGGTGTATCATCGTGTCATGTAATTCATATTCATTTTTATTTCAAATATTAAGCATGCAATATCATTGTGTTGTTTATGTGTTATTTGGTTTATTTGTTTATTTAATTTATACCCAATGGTTATTCAATTCATAAGTGCCTCACTTATTCATAGATTCACTTATCTTGGTTGACCTTTCCTCATAATTATGGGATGTGGTATCGCCTCACTTATTCATAGGCTGACTCTTTCCTCATGACATGGGATGTGTGTACCGTCTCACTTATTTATAGACTGACCTTTCCTCATGACTATGAGATATAGGTATCACCTTCATTTAGTCACGCCCTTTTTGGGTCCAAGACTCAAGTATTGGTTATTTATTTATTGTGGATGTTCATTATTTGGTATGTTTGATTAACACACGAGTTGCATGTTTACTTTTAAAAATAAATTAACTTTTATTTAACTCGGATTTACTCACCAGCTCTTTTAGTTGACCTAAAAACATTTTTACACGTGATACAAGAAATGAGAACTGAAGAAAGCTTGGTTCAAGGTCACTTAGGTATTTTGTAACACCACAAAAATATCTAATATTTACTTTTGTTATAAATAGCACGAGTGTAGAGACTAGGACAACTTATCCTAGTTAAATATGTGGCTTTGTTAGTGTAATGTGCAAAAAGTTGTCTTATTAATAATAAAACAACACTATAGGGGTTGAAATGGGTTAGCTATAGATGAAAGTATAAAAGCGATTAAAAATATGTGTGTGTCGACATTCAGAGAAAGAAAGAGGGGAAGAACTCCCAAACCCTAAAACTTCAAATATGAGAAATTGGGGTGGAATCAAAGTTGTTTGGCTTGTATGTTTGATGATTTAGAGCCTACTACATCACCCCAACATAAGGTAAGTTGCAATTTGTTCTTTGGTGGAGTTCTCTAGTTAGGAGAAGTTCATGAAGAGATGATCTAGTAATTAATAATGAAATTTATGTGTTTTGATGATAGTATAAGTGTTCTTAACTATCATAGTTGTTAATTTTATGAAGTATTTGATATATGACATGCATAAATGATTATTCAAGTAACTAGTGATATGGGTTTTAGCCTAAGAATGAAGAACTGTGATACCCAAGACGAAACCAGGTACACCTTAATCGGTCCTAAACTTTAAAGCATGCTTAATATATTAATTGTGCGAAAACCCTAATCACATGCATGACTTGTGTGCTATGCTAAACATGTCTTGGAGGAATCCGAGAGCATGTCATGGTTAACATGACACTATTAAGGGCCAACGATGCGAGGTTGGTGTCCTTAGTTTGTAACAACGTGTTAAACCGGAGCTTTCCGTTTAACAGCGCACTAAACATTTGACGATGATTGTTAAGCCTTTGGTAGGGCTATTCAGGATTCTGAATTTGCAAAACATCTTAGTTATGTGCCTTAGACCATGACATAAGACTTGAAGCTAATCGAAGCTCAGTTTCCCGGTTAGGGTAACGCCTTCGTTTTGAATATAGCAAAAGGCAACCAAACATGCAAGGAACGATCAATCAAGCTTAAAAACACTTAAACTACCCCTAATGCGAGGCTTTTATGATTAAAACATAATTGGGTTCGGATTTCGAGACTATTATGCATAATTTTTAAAACAAGTTTTTTGACACTAAAAACGCGAAAACGGAGCCCGTTTCACAAATCGGGGACGCGTGTGGGACCCGAAAATGAACCTAAACGTAAAACCGAATATATATTATCTTTTAACACGTAAAACGAAGCACGACAAAGCGCAAGAGGGTAGGGGCACCCCACCTTCAAACCGCCACCCTCTTTTTTATATATATTTTTATTTTTTTTCCCTTTAATTCCTTTCATTTTCACAACCAAATTCTGCCATAAACCCTTTAAGTGCAGCTGATTATCACAAGAAATACCACTAATCCAAGGTATTCTTACAAGTTCTAATAGATTTTGATGAGTTTTTTTTATTAAACATGATCTAGTATACAAAAACCCTTTTAATCCATGTTTTTGGAGGGTTTAAACAAGTTTCTTGGCTGAATAAGAACACCTTGTGAATTCCCTGGTGTTATATGGTAGTCAAGATCACAAAACTTTAGGTTTTGATACCCTATTCAACACCTAATCGACCAAAATCGCATAACAATTCGATTAACCGAAAAACAATGAAACAAAGCTTGATTGACATGAACTATGGCATGTTTGGATTGTGCTTGTTGTGTAGGTATTGAATATAGCTCCCACACACTTCTGGACTCAAGAAAAACCCGCGGAAACGGAGCTTGCGCTAGGTATATCGCCCGAAACCTCGATTAACATAGGCAGATTATTGTTTTTACTATAACTTGGTCCATGATACTTGGATTGAGCTGAAATTCGGTGTGGTGATGTAGGATATCGGCAGGAATGTCCATGTAAAATTTTAGAACTTTTGTAATTTTCTATGATTTTTGGTGAATTTTTGACTGTTTTACTTATAGAAATTCAGAAAAAAAAATACCAAACGGGAATCACTAAACTTTAAAAAAACATTACTGAACATATAGAGAATGTTCTGGGAAGTTTGGAGTCCATTGACTGGATTTTGATTCAGATAAAAAATCCTCGTTTTTGAGAGTTTTCGGTAGCCGAAAACGCACTGAAACGAAATCAGAAAAATCCCAAATTTTTGCAGGGAGTTCCTGGACATATGGGGGACTTAATGGAATATTTTGAGAATTTTTAGACATCGGATGATAAGAAATGTGAATTACTCGGTTAAATACTGTTTTACAAATAAATTATTTAAACTATAAAAATAACTTTATAAATTCCCAAAATATTTTTCCAGGAATCTATATATTATTAATGATTTCTACAAATATTACAGAATTTTATAAAATATATAAAATAAATGGGATTTTCAGCTTTTAAAACGCTTCTTTTAATTAATTTCGGCAGTTTACTAGACAACGAACCTGCCGGACTGGAACGCACCAAACCCTATTGTGACTATAAGTGGAACACCGGGGGTATTCTGGGAAGTTCCAAGGTAAGCTGGACACTTTAGGTGTGTTCCACCACCGTTCGGGAGAATCCCTGACGGTGAAAACGGAAACTCAATTTTGGGCAAACTAGACTCCCCAAACACTCAAACTCCCTTAACAGAAAGTTGCTCTTTCTTAAATAGCAACATGTTGACACTATTGGTATTCTTGTACCATTAACCGAACATGTTAAACAACCGACTTTGGCTGGCATGCGGAACGGTGCCCGGAAGCCAAACTGAAAACTGATACTACCCTGACATCCATCACCATACAAGTACCCTATGGGTTCAATCCAGGGTGAAAACTCATGACCAGGTCCAAGTTATAACCATTACCAACTTAGATACTGATGCGAGTCCCTACTTGCATGCGCGTCATTAAACTTGATCCAGTTGCTTGATCACTCTTTTGTTGAGACTACTACTCACACTATGAGTTTCACTTCCCCACTTTTAAACTGTTTTACTGTTTTCTGGGGTGATTTGCATTTTACAAAACTGTGTTAATTGCACCAACTTGTGAAGATGTGAATTATCTAACACACGAATACCCATGACATTCCCCACTACAAGTGATTAACGTAAGCCGTGGACAGTGGATAGTCCTATTGGTCTGACAAACCCAGTGCCGCTAGTCTGTGTCGGTGTGACACGGTGTGTCGGCAACCAGGCACTGCACGCGTCCTAAACTTGGTTATGTTGTTAGGCGTAACTGCAGGGGAACATTGAACTGCATGTGACGCAGTTACTGGGATGAAGTGTCTGTCTTGACACGGCCCGGTGGGAAGTGTCTGTGGTGACACGACCCGTGTGATGATGTGTCTGTGTGACACGATTCGGTTATGATAGTAAAGGTTTCATTTGTGCTCTCGTGTAATTCCATCTGTGACTATGACCCGTGCAATTAAACTTGTTAACACATATTGTTACACAACAAGTAAACCAGTGGAACTCACCAGCAGCGTTTAGCTGACCCTTTTAAAACTAACATGCATTTCAGGCAAAACTAAGCAGGAATAAGGAATGTGCATATGGATGGCTTGGGTAGTGGACTATAGCAGAATAAGAGTTGTAGTGGCTCGTAGTATTGTTCTTGCACTTGTGGTTTGTAATATGATACTATTAGTATGTTGAGACCGAGGTTCCCTCTTTATAAGATAACACGTTTTTAAATTATGAGGAAGTACCATGTGTCTGCCGCACCCTACAATTATCTTTCGCCGCGAGTCGGGGTGTGATAGAAGATGGTATCAGAGCCATCAGTTATAGCAAATTAGGTATCCCTAAAAGAACCTAGACTAACCTCTAGAGCTTGAGTAGTGTGGCTATTACCAAGATGGCCTTGTGGGGCAAATAAATTATTGTGTCCGGAACACAATAATTTATCTGCTCATACTTGGGAGTTCTGGGAACACCATTGAGATAGGACGGGAATGCGTCTACTAACGTCACCAACCATGAATAATTTTTAAAATCTAAAATCAAGATTTTGTGCAATACGTGCTTGTGTGTATATCTTTGGAATGTTGATTTCGGTTATGTCAGTCGGTAGATGTGATATATGTGACGATTCTAGCATGTAACAATGTCAAACAAGTTATCAATGAAGGAAATTTTTACGAATTTTGTGTTTTATTTATGAGTTTTGTATTTTTATCATGACAATTGCACATATTCAATTCTTGCACGATTCCAAACTCTTAAACAACTTCTGGAAGTGAAATAGCAAACTGTTACGTAAACGTAACCAGTTTAGCGCGATGTACACTCCGGAACAATGAAACAAGTTAAACATACCTTAAATATCCTTTACATAACTTAGAAATAGGTTTTGAAGGGTTTGATATGTCAAAAACAAGCTTATTCGATCACAGGGAATATTTATGGCAAACTACAAAAGTCTGCCAATTCTTGTAGAGATGCACACTCTGGAACAATGACACAAGCCAAACATACCTTAAATAACCTTTACATAACTTAGAAATAGGTTCCGAAGGGTTCGGTATGACAAAAACACACTTTTGTAACTTCAGGGGCTATTTTGCAAATTCTGCGAAACTATGCCTTTTCGCGTATTTCTCTATCCGGAACATGTACGGACATCCAAAAACTTTTGTAATCATTAAAATCTTGTATATTAATGATTGGAATGCAAAAATAGCATTCGTTACGCTTTTACGGACGCGCATGCGTTCGTTACGATTTTCGTCATAATTAACCGAAAACCGCAACCGTACGACCAAACGAATTGACACCCGGAACATTTTTGGACATTTTTCAAGTCCCCTATACTTATTCTACCTTATGGAGCTTAAAAATGAGGTTAACGAGTGTTAGAAGTGCCAAAACACGACAAAACGAGTGCAGGGGCCTGTTCTGCCAACTTTGGAAAGTTCCTGCCAGCTAGGGGCCTTACGGACCGTAAGACCAAGGGCCATACGGTCCGTAAGCCATGCCCAGCTCACCAGAAACGTGGCAGCAACTTGTTTATTCATTCTTTGACTCATCTAGCGACCTTGCCACCCTTAATTTTGCACTTGACACATATGGGACACTAATCTAACTTGTGAGTGAGTCATGGGACACTTGTTAAGCACATACAACATCAAGAATTCTATAATACCATGGTGTTTATCATTTTTGAACTTTTGCAACCATACTCCTTGCCCCCATTCTGCTTCAATCCGAATTTGGCAAACATCTTGCAGCTTTCTCTGGTGTTCTTGATCAATCTTTGGTGTTTGTAAGTAATCTCTTTCATACTTGTTTCAATTCTTGTAGTTCAATTGGATTAAAAGTCATAAAGTTTGACTTTTATTTGACTTCCAGAATTGATCATGATTTGATCAACTTAAAATCCAATTGAACCTTGTATTATAATGGTAATCAAGATGGTTATGATTCCTATTGATCACACCTACTGATTTCTATCTTTTCTAGTCATTTTGACAAATCAAAGTTTCGGTCAAAAATGCGATTTTTTGTGCAATTTTCAACGGAACCATTTCCGGGTATCAAAACAGTTTGTTTTGGTACCAAAATCTTTTATAAACTCATTTTGACATGTCAAAACATGTCTAAATCGCCACTCTTATTTTAGTGCTTGTTTAGAGTCGTAAGTTGAACGGTTTGACCACCACTTTGACTTTCGAATCTGAACCGTTTGGTCTACCTTTTGGACCCAACCAAATACATATTTATGACCATAATTACAAAGGGAATAACTCTCTGAGGTTATACCTTATGGACATGTCAATTGGTTAGTGTTATGATGATTAGTTAATATAATCTTCAATAAAGACCGAAATGCCCTTTTCACAAATAAATCAACTACGAGCATATGTAACATAAAAATTGACACACAATCTGATGTAACAACAACATTAAACATATTTTGGTAATTAGGACTTATCATAACACATATCTAACCATCTGAATGCGTAGTTACGCAAATGTCGCGTTAAAGTGGCTTAAACCACCTTAACGGGTCATAACGGGTCAAAAGCACTTAAGAATCTTTCCAACTCAGAATGTTAACTTTATTAAACCATTTCATATGAGTTCCAATACTCGTTTGGTTTATAAGGTCTCATTCTATACGATTCTCCGATTTCAAGTCCTGATATTTACACAATTATCCGATTTTAGGACACGCTTGATTTCTCGGACTTTTGAGCTTGTTTGATCTTCGATTCAAGGTTACAATAGCAATCACAAGTGAGTACATAGTCCCCTCTTTTTGTTTTGCAAATATTTTGGGGTGATTCATATGTGCTAAATTGTTTTCAAGCTTTTAAAGTACAAACGCTATGGTTTATATAAACAATACGATTTCAATAATGTGAACGAACTTGTTGGTGCGTTGTATTCATAACAAGTATGACATTCATTAACAATGGCCAAGCCGACCAGTAGTAAGTTACGGCGCCTAGGACTGACAATCCCGTTACCAAAGTTCCCGGGGTTTTTGGGGAAGCTTGGGAAGTGACTGAAACTGTATTTGTAACAAACCCTTTGGTGGTTTGTTATGCGATTAAGGGACCTCATGGGTGGTCTCGAACAAGTCAACAAAGGTTTGAATGTATTCACGAAACGACCAAAAGTTTCCACAACTAAAACAAGGAACAGTGAACGATTGGTTATAACAAGGAACGATGAACAATTGGTTTGTAATAATGAACGATGAACGATTAGTTTATAACAAGAACATGAACAATGGATGATTGGTTATGATAAAGTGATTTGGATAACGGTACGTGTGTAATGTGATAAAAGCACGGTGCATATGCCGCTGGTATTTCCTATATATAAGTGCTTTTATCGTATTACATTCGTGGCGATATTTGCATCACTTGAACAAATGTTTTCAAATGATGACACACAACGATTTCAATTAAAGATATAAACCATACAAGTTATTTCAAGACGATTTACTACTCAGATTTATGAAACAAATGTTTTAATCAAGATTTATGGCTACAAGTCTTTTATAAACTATAGAGTTAACTTCGTTTTTGCTCCCTGTGGTTTGACCATTTTAACGCTTTTGTCCCAATAGTTTAAAAATAGCCATTTTACTCCCTGATGTTTCCATTTTATTGTCATTTTGCTCCCCGCCTTTAATTCAGTTAAAATCTTCAATTAAAGGTAGGGGTATTTCGGTAACTTTATATACAAGTATTTAGTTCCTTAAATCTTTTTTTTACTTTATTTATTCCTGAATTTTTTTTGTCTTGTATTGATATTAAGAACATATATATAATTTTAATTTATTAAAATATATCACTAAACATCTACAATATCACCATTCCATCAGCAACCCCCTATACTTCAACTAACAAACCACCACCATTCACACGTTATCACCACCCTCTCCTTCTGCTTACAGACCTGAGACCACCACCACTGCCAACACGTCATCACCACCCATCCCCTTCTACCGCAGGACCTCACCACCACCACGACTGTTGTTGGAGCTAACCACCGCCGAAGTCATCGTACCTAACTACCACCGCCGCCGCACGTAACTACAACCGTCGCCACCTAAAGATATTGTAATCGGCCAATGTTTGTGGTGATTTCTAGTCAAATGTTGTATTGGGTTTCAAATCACATTAGAGTTTATGGTTTAAAATCTCATTGTAGATCAATTTTCTTGATCTGGTGTGGTTTTGTGGATCTAGATCGAGTATATGGTTTCAAATCGAGTTTATAGATCTCTTTGTCGCTGCTGCCGCCACTTGAAGATGTTGTGGTTATAAACCGAGTTTGTGGATCTAGATCTGATTTGTGGAGAGAGGGTTTATTCGTTTGTTGAGTTAGATCTGGGATTGTTCATCTTGTTATTGTGGTGGTGTGTGTTGTTTTTGGTGGCAGATGGTGGCATGGTGTTGATTGTTGGTGTTAGGTTATGGTGGTTGTTAGTGTTGGTCACAGACGATGTGGCAGTTGGTGGTGGTGTCCGGTATAAAGAGGTGGAGAGGGGTAAGACAGAAAGAGATAATATTTGTCAAAGACATATAGAGATATATTATATATATTAAAAGGACTAAAATGCCCTTACCTTTGTCAGTAAAGTTACTGAAATACCCATACCTTTTATTGAAGATTTTAACTGAGTTAAAGGCGGGGAGCAAAATGACGATAAAATGGAAACATCAGGGAGTAAAATGGTTATTTTTAAACTATTGGGGCAAAAGCGTTAAAATGGTCAAACCATAGGGAGCAAAAACGAAGTTAACTCTCTATAACTAACTTGTTTTTAGATTGGTTAGTTATCATTGCAATACCAAATACTTTTCGATAATAAGGTTTTCAATTAACGACTCTAGTAGTCTGTCGAGGTATTGTAATATGTATTCAAAGCCATAAATTTGACATACTCACAAAACCTATGTACTCGCCGGCATTCATTTATGCTGACTCATTTTCACATATGTTTCAGGGAACGATGCTAGATG
This sequence comes from Scalesia atractyloides, assembly GCA_947069175.1. Classification (NCBI taxonomy): domain Eukaryota; kingdom Viridiplantae; phylum Streptophyta; class Magnoliopsida; order Asterales; family Asteraceae; genus Scalesia; species Scalesia atractyloides. The sequence continues at coordinate 60,530,709 of CAMTDV010000024.1, read as the reverse complement.
ATACTGATGCATGCTCATGTAGGATCGGACGTGGACCTTAGTGCTTATAAAATAAGAAAGACAATAAATATGCTTGCTTGTTTGTTTAAGTTTGTTTGAAAGTTCTAAAACAATATGACAATATAATCTAAGTTTAATGTCCAATAAAACGAAATAGGAAATGCCATGTGTTGTTGAAACAATCTGTTAACGTGACTCCCCAAGTGTTTCCGCCGCGTGTTTTACGCGATTTGGGGTGTTACGGTAGATCAGTGTTGTAGTTGTCTTTCTCTATAGGTACCATGTCGCGTCATTCGAGTTATCAGACTGCCTCCCTACCGAGACCGATCCTAAGGAGGATCCCTTATGCCCCTTCTGTCATCGAGTAATGAGCCAGATCAGTCCGGTTTATTGTTGTGGTAGTTACCCCTTAGACCCCGTATACTAGCTCCTCGGAGCGTAGTCGTACCCCTGAGGTAGTTGTCCAGGTAGGACCTATCCCAGGAGCCCTACTCCTGCTACGGAGCATTGGGAGTGGGACCCTGTAGCCCCTCGTCTACCTACACCAGAGACTCCCCCTGAGCCTTATACTCCTTCTACCCCGAACACTTACTCACCCTCTTCACCTAGTTCTTTTGAGGTCCCCACTATTAGCCTCCGATAGACGGCTCGTCGGAGGGTATCGGCACCTGTACCTATTTTTACACCACCACTCTCCCCTGTTCACCCGATACCGACACCTGTGGGGGTGCTGAAGGTCCGTGATCAGGCGGTTCTAGACGGAAGTTAGCCGTAAACGAACCGATTCCGTAGAATGTTATTAAAGAAAGAAGTAGAAACAGAATGCAGCGGAAGTCTTCATTCATACCGAAAGAGTATACATCTTTACGTCCAGCTGCCGGAGTTCCTGGAGAGAATCCGGCAGCACCTCCCCGTAGGGGTTGCAAAAACTTAAGTAACAAATGAACAACACACCTATATATAGGCAACAAGTTCGCTCGAAGTGTGTATAGGACAAGTTCGGGCGAACTTGTCCACCATATGACAAGTTCGGGCGAACTTGTCCTTCACATATCAAGTTCGGACGAACTTGTTCCCATTTTCACTATACGCTCCGTATTTTGGTCGTGTGTTCGATTCTAACCTATACAATATTCAACACACACTCAATCTAGCCTATTCGACAAGTGACGAACACAAAATGCATCAACAGGCGCGATAGCAGGTCACTGCCCGTTTCCTCACACCACATAGGGAGGACCTTTCTCCTTTTCACACCTACGAGCAGGTGGTCCCTCTCGCCCTTTCAGAGAGCCTTCCCTACCTATTTGGGGCGTACCATTTCCTCCTCAGGAGGCACATGCTCCTCTCACCGAGAGCAGTCTATAGGCTTCCTATTTGAGCAGATCGCGGCTTTACGAATGGCGCGCGACGAGGATGAGCAGCACCGGAGGTCGATGGGAGATTATCTGATCGTCTTACAGCAGGCGATCATCGCATTACAGCAGGCTTGGGTTATGTTCATCACGACCAGGAACGTTTTCGGGCGATGCTGTATGGATGCATCGGTGCCATCGTGGGTCTGGTGGCAGGTTTTGTGGGTTTGGCCTGTTGGTTATGGCATTAGTAGTATGGTTTTTCTTTTTGTTTAGATAGATGTGATGTATCTTTTGCACATCCTACCAAGCACTGGGTTATGTCCATGTCGAGGTGGTGATGTAGTCGTAGTGTTTCCATGTTTTCATAGATAGTACTTTCGTTGTATCGAGTATGTACGTCACTGCGGTGACCAGTTTTGATTGCACATTTAAGCACTGGCCCTCATGGGTTAAGTTTATGTGCACATTTTGAAAGTTGTATGATGACATATGCTATGATATATATGATAATGATTTTGGATATATGTGTTGTGGGTTCATGTGTGCGATGAAAATGGATATACCTTAAAAACTATGCCCATAAGGTGTTTGATGAAATGCCTAAATGAAAACTAATTGTCTTATGTCATAGTATGGATTAATAAAAGAAATCCTTTGAATGATTGATAGCTAGTATGATGGAAACGATTAACACAATGGTGTTCTAATGATTAGTCGGGTTGTTAATTATAGGCAACTCGAGGGATAATTCGGGTGACAAAGGCGGAAGCGATACGCGTCTCAAAGGGAAGCTTTAAGGTACGTAGCTTTATTGTTACGTTGTATATGTACTTATTTATTAAAGTTGTCAGTAAGAGTTATTGTAAAGATTGATTGAAAAGATGAAGTATAAATGATGACAATGAAAACATGTTGAGACATGTAAAACCAAAGTATAAGTGACCCGTGGGGTCATAGAAACAGAGGTGATGTCCAACGCAATGAACACGGTCAAGGATCGTGTCAAAAATTGTTGGTGCATATTATGCCCGTCACTATGCGAATAGGCTAGATAGAGCGTGTATTGAATATTGTATAGATTAGATAAGAACACACGAATTAAGTGCGAACGTGAGAGGTGTATAAGTGTCACTTCGTACTCGTACGAAGTTAAAACGCTCATTCGCACGAGGTCAACATGTCTATAAATAATATCGTGTGTTCATAGTTCAGTAAGTTTTGGAGTTCCCAGAGGGGAAGCTTGACAAGATTTATTCTCTTTTGGTATGAATGGAAAGCTTCCGCTTATTCGACTTCTACTCCTTTCTAAATAACATTCTACCGAATTAGTCCTATTTTACTCAATCTTCCGTCTAAATAACTTCGCACGAGGTCAACATGTCTATAACTAATCATTTTTAATAAAACTTTCAACAAAATTTGAAAGATTAAAATTTAGATTTATAAAATATGTTTAAAAAAAAGACAAATTATCAAATTCGGAGGGACCAAAACTGTGTATTCTAAAAAGATACATATATAGTTGAAGTTTTGAATCAGATTTAGAAGTCAGAAAATTTCTTTTCAAAACAATACGGAAGCCTGCTTTTTAGCTTTCTTCTCCGTCATGTCTGGTCGAGTTCCGGCGAAACCGGGATGTGTAATCCTGTCGTTTTGATGCGCATGATGTGTGGCAAAGCTTATCTCCAATCCGTATCAACTTACAACTCGAATCTTATCCTATATTGCACAGCGATTATGCTTATCCAATAAAACATACTCCTCCGAAAATCCCATCTTTCATCTTGATCCGTTCACCGTTTCAAAGGTGTATAAATAGATGATCCTCACACCTCGTTCAACCCAAACCCACACCTACACCCACACCTATGATCAGTTTCGAACTTCGCAGCCACCACTCTGACGTTTGTAAAAGCTTCTATGCACCAAGTTAGCATTCTTGATTTGGTTCCATTGACAACTAGTTCTAGGAAACATAAACCAAACCGAGGCCAAAACAAAACGAATCGTTGATAGCCACCCAACCCAAACCGAACCGAACCTACTAACAACCATCGTTACTCGCCACCTCTTCACTTTAATTACCACCGTAGTCCGACCACCACTCGCAAGAGCCTCCGGAGTTACAGACGTCTTCCATGGTTTAACTACTGATCGGTTATGGTTAACAATCAGGTAATAAATTATTTTCATGATTATGAAGTAGCTCTCCTACCAACTGTATTGTTACCGGAGATTGCCACTGTTCTTTAGTCTTCTTTAATGAAAACTAAAATACGTTCATATTAATAAAGTGCAAAGTTTTGAAATTATTCTTACAGATTCGTTTACCATAGGGTATTTAGGTCATCAAATTATTAAGTATTTTTATATTACTTTATTCTTTATGAAAAGATATTAATATAAACATTTTTGCTAAAAGGTTCATATTTTACGACTCATAAAATCATAAACCCAATGATCTTTTACTAGAAATTAAATACACTGTTAATCCTATTTTACTTGAGGGAACATTTTATAAATCATTTAATAAAATACTGATACTAGTTTAAATATCGGTGTTCACAATTTTAGACTCTAGACTTTGTTATTGGTTATGACAATATTATCAAGAATCACTAAAAATCTATACAAGGTGGTAAACTTTTAGCTTTAAAACCCAAATCGCTCGGTCACACATGAGACAATACTACTCTATTAGCATATACTTATTATGTGCTAATTATTATGACCATCTTCGGTGAATACGTGAACATTTGTCAAATGTCTTGCACATACCATACATATACGCAAACTAAGGTGAGTGCATAGTTTCCTGTTTTTACTTTTTACACACTTTTGGGATGTTACATGTGCCTACTATCAAAATACACACTACGACTTTTCATACATACTTGCACAATCCAACTTCATGGCTGTTTGTTATCTTATGTGCTATTGTGTGCTTACTTGCTACATACTTACATACAAACGTACATTCATTAACTTTGTACAAGCTGAACGGGTGTATATAATAGATCTATTGGCTTGACACCCCATTCCTAATCCTTGGCCTTTTAGGGGGAGTTCCTCTGGGAATGATAGAAACTGATTTTTATACAAGTCAACAAAGGTTTGAATGTACAACTTATTTGTTTGCTTGAGTTATACAGTTGCATTACGAATTGACGATACTAACTATACTATGAATTGTGAACTTTTATTTATCTGTTATACGTACTAACCCTATGTGCTCACCGGCTTTTTAGTTGGCCTTTATTTTACACATGTTACACGAAATAATCTATGAAGATGCTTACAAGATTTTGATCACATAGGAGGTGCCTGATTTAGTTTAAAATTTGAATTTGGTTTTATTTGAAAATTTGTCTATTTCCTTTGTATTGGATAATTCAGTTTTAATTTAATATTTAAACTTTAGCACCATGTGCTTTTAAACCATGTGATGCCTCGATGTTTCCGCCGTCGGTTGGGGTGTAACACCTAGAGGGGAAACCTCGCGAAATTTCTCCAGCTTGACAAGATGTATACTCTTTCGGTATGAATGGAAAGCTTCCGCTTATTCTGTTTTTACTCCTTTTTTAATAACATTATACCGAATTAGTCCTATTTTACGCAAACTTCCGTCTAGAACCGCCGGATCCTAGAATCTCAAAAATGATTTTAAAAAGGTGATGGTTGTCACTCATGGAGGATGAAAACCACAAGGGAAAACCAAACGGGTCGCTTGTGGACCATAAGGCCATAAGCTACATAGCGGACAAGTAAAACCAAGGTATAAGCTACCTGCGGGGCCGTAGAAGCCGAGATATTGTCCATTATTACCAACTACATTTGCATTGTAGTTGGGGAAAAAAGAATGGTAATTAGGAATATGGGAGGATTGAGATAGAATGCTCAATACCTCCTAACGGGTTGGTTTGGGAAAACGCCGAACCGAAAGAATGGTTTAGGAACTAATGAGTCTGGACCCAGACATTTCAGAAAAATGCACACATTAACGTAGGGATGGGCTTTTTTTATCAAATACCCGTACTCATACCTGTACCCGTACCGATTTTAGGTACTTAATGATTAAAGTAGTGCACATTAGCATAATGCACATGTTAGTATAGTGCACATTTCAGCATAATCACACATTAGAGTAGTGAACATTGCATAGTGTACATGTTAAGATAGTGCACATTTCAGCATAATGCATACATCAGAGTAGTGCTCATTTTAGCATTGTGCACATGTTAGTATAATGCACATTTCAGCATAACGCACACATCAAGTAGTGCACATTTCAGCATAGTGCACATAATACACAATTCAGAGTAGTGCTCATTTCAATATAGTACACATGTTAGTATAATGCTCATTTCAGCATAGTGCAGATGTTAGTATAGTGCACATTTCAGCATAATGCACACATCAGAGTAGTGTACATTTCAGCATAATGGACATGTTAGTATAGTGCGCATTTCAGCATAATGCACACATTAGAGTAGTGCACATTTCAGCATAGTGCACATAATGCACAATTCAGAGTAGTACTCATTTCAGTATAGTGCACATGTTAGCATAGTGCTCATTTCAACATAGTGAACATATTAGTATAGTGCACATTTTAGCATAATGCACACATCAGAGTAGTGTACATTTCAACATAGTGCACATGTTAGTATAGTGCACATTTCAGCATGATGCACACTTCAGAGTAGTGCTCATTTCAACATACATAGTGCACGTGTTAGTATAGTGCACATTTCAGCATAATGCACACATTAGAGTAGTGCACATTTCAGCATAGTGCACTTGTTAGTATAGTGAACATTTCCGCATAATGCACATATTAGTGTAGTGCACATTTCAACAAAAGTTTTTCCCTGCCGATTTTCGTCTGTCCCATCGATTTTACTAATTTTTATTCGTTTTAATACGTTTACGTTCAGTTGAATGTTTATTAAATGTTGATTGGAATGTGTTGATAGGTAAAGTCTAAATCAAGGACTCGGATGGAGATCAAGCCGCGCATGGAACCGAACTTTTTCCGAATGCTCATGCGTTTCTGTTTTTATTAATATCATTTTGAAACGGTTGTAAAACATCTGGTCATGTATTGTGAAATTGAACTATTTCCACTTTGTGTGGCTTTTGTTTTAAAACACGAAATCTTTTTTAAACTAGTCGTATAAAATGTGAATCTCTTATATTTACGAGTTGGGTCTTACAAAGTTGCCCTTAGAAGCTGATAAAGAGATTTGTTTATGTTATTTCTTTTGGGTATTGTTGGTTTATTTGAACTTATTTGTAAGGTGTGATAATGTTAGTGCACTATCCGTGTGGTCATAGATAGAAATCTAATTGTACTTGTAAAGTCAAATATCTTGAGTCTGTAAAATACCAGACATAGGTTTTGCTAGGTTGTGTTAGGATTGTATAGGTCAGGTTAGGATTCATAATGATACTAAGAGAGCGGTTTTGAATCAGCATGATGTTATCATACAAGATGATGACATCATTGTACTCCATCATCTTACATCATCACAAGTCAACAAATTGATACATGCATGCTTTCATACGTGTAAGTGAAATCATTGGCACAAGATCGCACGAAGTGTATACATGGAACAAGATTGCACGAAGTGAAACAAGATCACTTCGTATGAGGTGCTGTATCCTATATATATCATGAACGACTTCGCACAAAATATCAACATCAGCTCCGCACAAGACCGCGATCATCAAGTTCGATCTAGAATAGGCCGCTTTTGTAACGTAGACATCGAAACTCTGTCCGGTTTACGTTGAATCATAATAAACGTTTATTTTTTACCATTCGTTTTCATGGTTACAACTCGGTTTTACGGATTTCGCACGTAAAACCATTTAAACGCAGAGCATGTGTTCTTTGGTGAACCGATCTGGACCTACAATATCAGAGCTACGGAAGATCTGCGTGTAATCTTTTGCGAAACGCATAAGTCTGGTAAAATTCGATCGATTTTGGTTCATTTTTGAACACCGAATCAGTTGATTTTTGGTGTCTTTCAGATCATATTCTGTTCATTTGAATTTGTTTCGATGATTTCAGATTGTTTTGGATCGATTTTTGTTCATCTCAAACTGATTCGATCGAGTTTCGGTTTTCATTGCAAGTTTTAAAACTTAGTAGCAGCATAAGACTGAATAAAGAAGTAGAAAAAGAATGTGTATTGATTTGTGTTGTTGTTTCGAATCTGATATATCAGATCTAAGTATTGAGTGTTAGTCGAATAGTTGTGTTGCGTTTGGATCTAAGATCTAAGAAAAGGACTTAACTTGTTATCAGATCTGAATCTGATTTCAAAAGAAGTTTTTGCTTGTTCAGATCTGAGTTTTGGTTGGTCGAAAGAGACGAATGGATTAGATCTCAAATTGTTGTTTGATTCAGATTCATATAAGTTGCAGATTTCATTTTTGAATCGACGCACAAAACTGAAAATATGAATGAATCGAAGTTTAGTTGCAGGTCCATATTGTTGTGTGTTGATTAAAGAAGTTAGAAGGGTCTCAGTGTTGGTTTGTACATTTGTCTGTTGAAGTAAGGTTTGTGTTTGTGAGTTAAATATGAGTTTAAAAAAGAAAAAGCAGCTTGTTATTATGGAGTAAATCGAAGAAGAAAGCAAGAAGTATATTTGACACTTTATTAGTGTCAAGAATTTTAAACTTTTTGATATTAAATAAGTGACATTTAATTGTTGTTGGAAATAAGACTTAGGATAGGTGTCGGTTGTTTAAATTGAATATTAGGGTTGAGTGGGTTAAGAAAACGAAAAATAATAATACAATAAAGTTGGTATTAAATAATAATACAATAAAAGTTGACTTGGGAATTTAAACAAATAAAAAATTAATACTCTCGAAAGTTTAAATATTACAAATTTGGTGAAAGTCTGTTGATTTTGAGGTTCAATCAAATCTTGTGACAATTCATGGGATATTCTTGACAATTGTTTTTTTTAAAAAATAAAAAAAACGTAGAAAGATATAAAAAAAAATAATTAATTTGGATTTTTTTAATTGAATTGGTTTACAGGTTGATTAAAAAAGTTTGACTTGCTATTTGGCCTACTAATTTCTTTAGGCTACAAGATTTACAGTAAAATTGTTGTTTGGGCTGCAAACATATATTGGGCCAAGTTTTATTAGCGGGGCGAAAGTTTGTCCAGTGGATCGTGATTTTTGAATCGTTTTGGGCTTCAAGATTTTTGCTCGCGTTGAACCGTATTTGGAGTTGAAGTTTTTGAACCGGGGTTTTTAATCTACAAAACTTTTGAGTTTGACTATTCGGGTTCAAGAGACTAAAAAATTTAAAATGGAGAGTTATTCAAAAGAAAGGCAAATGTTAAAACATAAATTTGAAAATTTCACGATTAAGCAAAATGCATCAGTTATAAAGATGGCGAAACTGTACTATTGTAACACCCCGGCAGCGTAAAACAACAAACAACGGCGGAAACGTCGGGGAGTCATGTCACAGAAGTTTCACAAAACATGGTACATAATTTTTTGTATTATTAAGTTAATTTTTTACATTGTCTTGGGAAAAATACAAATAAAACATAACATTTGTCTTGCAAGTTTTAAGATAAACTAAGGCCCAAGTCCGCCCTATGTGAAGCATGCTCATAGTCAAACACTCGCTCCTGAAACATATGTGAAAATAAAACGTCAGCATAAAGATGTTTGTGAGCAACATAGGTTTTGTGATGATGATTCATGGCTTTGAGTGTTAAAAAAAATGTTTAACTAATACAAAGTAGCCATGAACCATTATAAAATGTTTCTTTTATGAAATCATATGAAATTCAAATGATTTAAAGAAATGATGCAACGTTAACTTAGTAACCAAAATATGTCATGTCTTGTATAAAATATGTCATGTCTTGTATTTTGTTTGAAGTAGTTTAGATAACGCTACGATATGTGATATAATAAAAGCACTTATATATAGGAAGTACCAGCGGCGTATCCACCATGCTTTTATCATAATACACACGTCTCGTTATTTAAATCACTTACCATAAACCAGCAAATGAAATGTCTTATTTAAACCAATGTCATGTGTAAACCAATGGCATGTAAAAACCAAATGTCTTGTATAAACAAATATCTATGTATAAACAATTGAAATAATCTCTTGTATAACCAAAATGTCTTGTATAAAACAATGTTTTTGTATGAACAAAGGTCTTGTTTAATCAAAGGTTTTCTTATATAAAATCATTGTTGTTATTGTGTAGACATATAAATATGGATTGTTGGCGAATACATTCAAGCCGTGTTGACTGTCGGATAAACCCTTATAAAGATAAAGGTTTATCTAATGTTCATCGGATTCTGTCATTCCTTAAGGACACTTCCAAACAAACCTAGAAAGCGGGAAAGAGATTGTCAATCCTATGGTACCATTACATACTACCGGTCGGCGTGATTGTGACATCCGGATATTTTGAACCTGTACGAATGTGACACGCGTTATGATTAAATAAAAAGGCAAATTATATTAAATTTGATGTATTTTGATGTTATTTGATGTTTTGATACATTTAAAATTTATTGAAAAATTATGTTGGCAATTTTAAGATAAACGCTTATCGCGTAACGGTTAAAATGCGAAACGAACGTTGGTGACCGCCCGAATAATGTTAAAATCCTAAAATCCTATAAATAGTCCGTTATGTTTAAAATATTATATTTAGTCATGTTCGTGAAGAAAATTTATTTAAAACGCTTAAAAACTCCATTTTCGTGAATTTAAGCGCGTACTGCGCAGCACAGCGCGCATACTGCCAAATACCGACAACACCGCGTGTCCAGACAAATAAAATATTGTTTAACAATATTTTGGTGAGTTTATTTTTATAGAGCGTTAAAAATTTTAAACGCCTTAAAACGGGATTAAAACGCTAGATAAAATACCCGATAACAAGTAAAATACCAGTTTTTGGTCAATATATGTTATATATACATATGTATGCGTGTATATATGAGAGAGAGGGACTTGTTGGCAGCCATGCATCACTTCCTCTCTCCTCCATGCAATGGCCTAGGGAAGAATGCTTATGATTATGTCTTCTCTAAAATCTTCAAAATCTTCACAATTCCAAGAACTCCATCAAAATCAAACTCCTCTCCTCCTCTCTTTCTTGTTTTCAGCTGTGAACACCCCCTATACACACTTCAAAAATTCAAACTTTGAAGATCTTGAAGATTCATGTTCTTACAAGTTCATTCCATGCACTTTTGAAGATCCAAGAGGGCTTTTAAGGTGATTCCAAGGAGATTCAAGCAAGAACAAGGCTTCATATCATCATCTTAATCAAAAACCCACTAGAATCTTAAAGGTATAACATTTCATCTTTCAAATCTTGTTCATGATTCATGGTGATGAAGATGATAGTGAAAGTTTCTCTTGTTCTTGGGATCAAACACAAACTTGAAAACTAAATCAAATGAGTTTTTAAATAAAATAAAAAATGGATATATGTGTGTATATATGGCCGTGGATGTGTATGTATATATGATAGAGATGATGTTTTGATTTTTGATTAACTCTTGTATGATCAGATTCTTGAAAGATGATGCAATTAGATGCTTGTACTTAGACATGCATGTGGATGTATGGACATGAAATGATGAATAAAATATGACATGATGAGAATGATTTTTAATCAGGTCCTAAACACTAAAAATAATAATATTTGAAGTGTTAAATAGCATGAAGCTTTGTCATGAAGTCTACTAGTTTTTAAGTTGTTGCATGTGCTTGAATGATACTTAAAATGCAAGCGTTTGATGATTTATACATGATATGATAAATGTTCATTCAAATCAGTAAATAAACTTGTAAAATAAAGTTATTTGAGGTATTTTAAAGTTATAAAAAATTATGTCATAACTTGATAGCTTTGCATGTTGTACTTAAGGCTTAAAAAGTAGTAAATCGGGTGATATTTGCATGATTTTTGTGCTATTTATGAGACCTGCATATATATGATTAAAATTATTGTTTTGATCAGTATATAACATGTATCGTGTTAAAATATCAAGTCGTTTCGATTCGGGATGCTTATGGTAAAGTTCGGTGCAAAACTATGCGTTAAAAACGGTAAAAATCGTCTTTTCAAGTGATTTTTATAGAACTGTTTTAGATCAGTAAATAAGCTGATATTTTTTATATAAAAATAAGTATTTTAACTTATATTAAGTATCTTTGGTGTTTGGTTAGTCATACGTGACTTCCGACGCCCGAAAATGATACCGAAAACGCTAAATACACATAATTCAATGTACACGAACATGGGTTGTTCAAAAGTGAACTTGGTATATTAGGATGTGATATGTGATTATGAGAATATGTTATATGCTATGCTAGATGATAACATGATAGTAGAAGTTTAAACTATGCATGTACACTTGTGCGGTTAAAATGATGAATATTGCGTTATATGTGTAACTTATTTGTCGAGCATGAAAATGATACATAGGTTAACTTGATAAGTTCTTTCATGTATGAATGCTAAAAAAATAAATAATAATATATAAGTTAACAAAATACGTGTATTATGATATTTGTTTATATGTTCACGTTTATGTATATATATTACGACGCGCAAATCGTAAATATATTACTTATAAACGGGTGTGATAACGGATATAACATACTGATGGTCACCACTAAAATCGTTCAAGTCGTGAAAATCTTAATATATATGAACTCATATATATATATATAAATACGCCAACATAATCAAAACAAAGACTTTCCGAGAAAATCTCAAAGTTATGTGGAAATTCGAAGTATTGGAGAAACTTAGGTATTTCGTGAGTTTTGATTATTAAATCGTTCTTATTTAATTTAGGACGAATAAAAAATTTGAGGGATTAACACATAAAAACGCACCCAAAGGTGAGTACATAGTCCCCTCTTTTACGTTTTATAAATGTTTTGGGGTGAAACATATGTGCATAACTTTACTTTCCGTTTTCATGACATTATACATGGTTTGTTACATAGTACATATAATACACTATTTCAAAAATAAAAAAAAAACATTTTTACTTGACATATTGACTTAGTATGTCTAGTACATGGTTTTCAAACATAATTCATGACATGCTTACATTGAAAACGAAATTTGATATGTTAACGGGACAATAATACATTTATTAGCAGTGATCGCGCCGACCGGTAGTATGTAATGGTACCACAGGACTTGACAAATCCCGTTCCCGCTCCCCAGGCTTGTTGGGCAGTGTTAGGGAATGACAGAATCCGATAACATTTTTATTCGATAAACCTTGATCCTGATAAGGGTTTATGAGAGTCTCAAGGCTTGAATGTATGCGATAAACAAATCTGATAAATGTTCATATCGATAAAAGCAATGGCATTCAAAACATAACTTTTGACTTAAGCATTTGTTTATTCAAAGAACTTGTTTTGTACAAGACAATTAAACATACAGAGCATTATGCATTTGGTTTGAGTAAATACCATTTACTTGGCATCAAGACATGGTTTATATTTGACATTAGACATTGTTTACACATGACATTTGACATTGGTTTAACAAGACATTATTTGACGGTCATTGATAAGTGATTTGATAATGAGACGGGTGTAATAGATAACGGCATGGTGGATACGCCGCTGGTACTTCCTATATATAAATGCTTTTATTATATTACATATCGTGACGATATCTAAACCACTTTAACAAGGACAAGACATGGCATACTTTATACATATTATTTTCATGTGGTTATTTACTTAACCATACATCATTCTTCTATATCATATAATTTTCATACTGATTTTCATTTGATATCATAAAAGGAAACATTTTATAAGGTTCATGACTACTTTTCGAAAACATTTCTTATAACTTTTTAAGTCATGAATCTTCAACACTAAACCTATGTTACTCACATGCATTTTTATGCTGACGTATTTACTTTCACATATGTTTCAGGAGCGAATGTCTGATCTGAGCGTGCTTCACTTAGGGCGACTTGGGCCTTAGAAATCTAAAATCAAGTAACTTATTATCTTATGTTATGTTTCTGTTTGAATCAAGACAGTGTAATAATTACTTATTATTGTAAAACTAAACTCTAATTATCATGTGTTGTGAAACAATAATTCTGCCACACGACTCCCCGACGTTTCCGCCTCGGTTGGTTGCTTTACGCGGTCGGGGTGTGACAGAAAGATTGGTATCAGAGCTCATGGTTATAGGGAATTAGGTTATTAGTAATTCATTGACCTAGACTATAACCTTTCTAGGACCCTAACACAAGTTATCTTGTGTTTAGATTCTTAAAGCAATACCATCACCTATCCTTAGGTGATTACGAAAACAAGTACACAAATTTCATATCCGTTTTGAAAATCAATCATCTATCCTTAGATGATTTGTTTTTAGGCTTGTGCCTTTAAAGTTTTCAAGTCTCGTCAAAGTTTGGATCTTAATAATGTGAATACGTGCAATCTGGAAGGGTGGGTGCATGTACCCTGAGTTTTCTGTCTAAGGCTAGAGTGTTCGTACAAATCCACATTATCGGACCAGTCACTCTTACCTGGGAACTCTTGGGGTGAGTGTCCACTTATAGGCTAAAGCATTACAGCAGGCTTGGGTTATGTTCATCACGACCAGGAACGTTTTCGGGCGATGCTGTATGGATGCATCGGTGCCATCGTGGGTCTGGTGGCAGGTTTTGTGGGTTTGGCCTGTTGGTTATGGCATTAGTAGTATGGTTTTCTTTTTTGTTTAGATAGATGTGATGTATCTTTTGCACATCCTACCAAGCACTGGGTTATGTCCATGTCGAGGTGGTGATGTAGTCGTAGTGTTTCCATGTTTTCATAGATAGTACTTTCGTTGTATCGAGTATGTACGTCACTGCGGTGACCAGTTTTGATTGCACATTTAAGCACTGGCCCTCATGGGTTAAGTTTATGTGCACATTTTGAAAGTTGTATGATGACATATGCTATGATATATATGATAATGATTTTGGATATATGTGTTGTGGGTTCATGTGTGCGATGAAAATGGATATACCTTAAAAACTATGCCCATAAGGTGTTTGATGAAATGCCTAAATGAAAACTAATTGTCTTATGTCATAGTATGGATTAATAAAAGAAATCCTTTGAATGATTGATAGCTAGTATGATGGAAACGATTAACACAATGGTGTTCTAATGATTAGTCGGGTTGTTAATTATAGGCAACTCGAGGGATAATTCGGGTGACAAAGGCGGAAGCGATACGCGTCTCAAAGGGAAGCTTTAAGGTACGTAGCTTTATTGTTACGTTGTATATGTACTTATTTATTAAAGTTGTCAGTAAGAGTTATTGTAAAGATTGATTGAAAAGATGAAGTATAAATGATGACAATGAAAACATGTTGAGACATGTAAAACCAAAGTATAAGTGACCCGTGGGGTCATAGAAACAGAGGTGATGTCCAACGCAATGAACACGGTCAAGGATCGTGTCAAAAATTGTTGGTGCATATTATGCCCGTCACTATGCGAATAGGCTAGATAGAGCGTGTATTGAATATTGTATAGATTAGATAAGAACACACGAATTAAGTGCGAACGTGAGAGGTGTATAAGTGTCACTTCGTACTCGTACGAAGTTAAAACGCTCACTTCGCACGAGGTCAACATGTCTATAAATAATATCGTGTGTTCATAGTTCAGTAAGTTTTGGAGTTCCCAGAGGGGAAGCTTGACAAGATTTATTCTCTTTTGGTATGAATGGAAAGCTTCCGCTTATTCGACTTCTACTCCTTTCTAAATAACATTCTACCGAATTAGTCCTATTTTACTCAATCTTCCGTCTAAATAACTTCGCACGAGGTCAACATGTCTATAACTAATCATTTTTAATAAAACTTTCAACAAAATTTGAAAGATTAAAATTTAGATTTATAAAATATGTTTAAAAAAAAGACAAATTATCAAATTCGGAGGGACCAAAACTGTGTATTCTAAAAAGATACATATATAGTTGAAGTTTTGAATCAGATTTAGAAGTCAGAAAATTTCTTTTCAAAACAATACGGAAGCCTGCTTTTTAGCTTTCTTCTCCGTCATGTCTGGTCGAGTTCCGGCGAAACCGGGATGTGTAATCCTGTCGTTTTGATGCGCATGATGTGTGGCAAAGCTTATCTCCAATCCGTATCAACTTACAACTCGAATCTTATCCTATATTGCACAGCGATTATGCTTATCCAATAAAACATACTCCTCCGAAAATCCCATCTTTCATCTTGATCCGTTCACCGTTTCAAAGGTGTATAAATAGATGATCCTCACACCTCGTTCAACCCAAACCCACACCTACACCCACACCTATGATCAGTTTCGAACTTCGCAGCCACCACTCTGACGTTTGTAAAAGCTTCTATGCACCAAGTTAGCATTCTTGATTTGGTTCCATTGACAACTAGTTCTAGGAAACATAAACCAAACCGAGGCCAAAACAAAACGAATCGTTGATAGCCACCCAACCCAAACCGAACCGAACCTACTAACAACCATCGTTACTCGCCACCTCTTCACTTTAATTACCACCGTAGTCCGACCACCACTCGCAAGAGCCTCCGGAGTTACAGACGTCTTCCATGGTTTAACTACTGATCGGTTATGGTTAACAATCAGGTAATAAATTATTTTCATGATTATGAAGTAGCTCTCCTACCAACTGTATTGTTACCGGAGATTGCCACTGTTCTTTAGTCTTCTTTAATGAAAACTAAAATACGTTCATATTAATAAAGTGCAAAGTTTTGAAATTATTCTTACAGATTCGTTTACCATAGGGTATTTAGGTCATCAAATTATTAAGTATTTTTATATTACTTTATTCTTTATGAAAAGATATTAATATAAACATTTTTGCTAAAAGGTTCATATTTTACGACTCATAAAATCATAAACCCAATGATCTTTTACTAGAAATTAAATACACTGTTAATCCTATTTTACTTGAGGGAACATTTTATAAATCATTTAATAAAATACTGATACTAGTTTAAATATCGGTGTTCACAATTTTAGACTCTAGACTTTGTTATTGGTTATGACAATATTATCAAGAATCACTAAAAATCTATACAAGGTGGTAAACTTTTAGCTTTAAAACCCAAATCGCTCGGTCACACATGAGACAATACTACTCTATTAGCATATACTTATTATGTGCTAATTATTATGACCATCTTCGGTGAATACGTGAACATTTGTCAAATGTCTTGCACATACCATACATATACGCAAACTAAGGTGAGTGCATAGTTTCCTGTTTTTACTTTTTACACACTTTTGGGATGTTACATGTGCCTACTATCAAAATACACACTACGACTTTTCATACATACTTGCACAATCCAACTTCATGGCTGTTTGTTATCTTATGTGCTATTGTGTGCTTACTTGCTACATACTTACATACAAACGTACATTCATTAACTTTGTACAAGCCGAACGGGTGTATATAATAGATCTATTGGCTTGACACCCCATTCCTAATCCTTGGCCTTTTAGGGGGAGTTCCTCTGGGAATGATAGAAACTGATTTTTATACAAGTCAACAAAGGTTTGAATGTACAACTTATTTGTTTGCTTGAGTTATACAGTTGCATTACGAATTGACGATACTAACTATACTATGAATTGTGAACTTTTATTTATCTGTTATACGTACTAACCCTATGTGCTCACCGGCTTTTTAGTTGGCCTTTATTTTACACATGTTACACGAAATAATCTATGAAGATGCTTACAAGATTTTGATCACATAGGAGGCTGCCTGATTTAGTTTAAAATTTGAATTTGGTTTTATTTGAATAATTTGTCTATTTCCTTTGTATTGGATAATTCAGTTTTAATTTAATATTTAAACTTTAGCACCATGTGCTTTTAAACCATGTGATGCCTCGATGTTTCCGCCGCGTCGGTTGGGGTGTAACACCTAGAGGGGAAACGCTCGCGAAATTTCTCCAGCTTGACAAGATGTATACTCTTTCGGTATGAATGGAAAGCTTCCGCTTATTCTGTTTTTACTCCTTTTTTAATAACATTATACCGAATTAGTCCTATTTTACGCAAACTTCCGTCTAGAACCGCCGGATCCTAGAATCTCAAAAATGATTTTAAAAAGGTGATGGTTGTCACTCATGGAGGATGAAAACCACAAGGGAAAACCAAACGGGTCGCTTGTGGACCATAAGGCCATAAGCTACATAGCGGACAAGTAAAACCAAGGTATAAGCTACCTGCGGGGCCGTAGAAGCCGAGATATTGTCCATTATTACCAACTACATTTGCATTGTAGTTGGGGAAAAAAGAACGGTAATTAGGAATATGGGAGGATTGAGATAGAATGCTCAATACCTCCTAACGGGTTGGTTTGGGAAAACGCCGAACCGAAAGAATGGTTTAGGAACTAATGAGTCTGGACCCAGACATTTCAGCATAATGCACACATTAACGTAGGGATGGGCTTTTTTTATCAAATACCCGTACTCATACCTGTACCCGTACCGATTTTAGGTACTTAATGATTAAAGTAGTGCACATTAGCATAATGCACATGTTAGTATAGTGCACATTTCAGCATAATGCACACATTAGAGTAGTGAACATTGCATAGTGTACATGTTAAGATAGTGCACATTTCAGCATAATGCATACATCAGAGTAGTGCTCATTTTAGCATTGTGCACATGTTAGTATAATGCACATTTCAGCATAACGCACACATCAAGTAGTGCACATTTCAGCATAGTGCACATAATACACAATTCAGAGTAGTGCTCATTTCAATATAGTACACATGTTAGTATAATGCTCATTTCAGCATAGTGCAGATGTTAGTATAGTGCACATTTCAGCATAATGCACACATCAGAGTAGTGTACATTTCAGCATAATGGACATGTTAGTATAGTGCGCATTTCAGCATAATGCACACATTAGAGTAGTGCACATTTCAGCATAGTGCACATAATGCACAATTCAGAGTAGTACTCATTTCAGTATAGTGCACATGTTAGCATAGTGCTCATTTCAACATAGTGAACATATTAGTATAGTGCACATTTTAGCATAATGCACACATCAGAGTAGTGTACATTTCAACATAGTGCACATGTTAGTATAGTGCACATTTCAGCATGATGCACACTTCAGAGTAGTGCTCATTTCAACATACATAGTGCACGTGTTAGTATAGTGCACATTTCAGCATAATGCACACATTAGAGTAGTGCACATTTCAGCATAGTGCACTTGTTAGTATATGAACATTTCCGCATAATGCACATATTAGTGTAGTGCACATTTCAACAAAAGTTTTTCCCTGCCGATTTTCGTCTGTCCCATCGATTTTACTAATTTTTATTCGTTTTAATACGTTTACGTTCAGTTGAATGTTTATTAAATGTTGATTGGAATGTGTTGATAGGTAAAGTCTAAATCAAGGACTCGGATGGAGATCAAGCCGCGCATGGAACCGAACTTTTTCCGAATGCTCATGCGTTTCTGTTTTTATTAATATCATTTTGAAACGGTTGTAAAACATCTGGTCATGTATTGTGAAATTGAACTATTTCCACTTTGTGTGGCTTTTGTTTTAAAACACGAAATCTTTTTTAAACTAGTCGTATAAAATGTGAATCTCTTATATTTACGAGTTGGGTCTTACAAAGTTGCCCTTAGAAGCTGATAAAGAGATTTGTTTATGTTATTTCTTTTGGGTATTGTTGGTTTATTTGAACTTATTTGTAAGGTGTGATAATGTTAGTGCACTATCCGTGTGGTCATAGATAGAAATCTAATTGTACTTGTAAAGTCAAATATCTTGAGTCTGTAAAATACCAGACATAGGTTTTGCTAGGTTGTGTTAGGATTGTATAGGTCAGGTTAGGATTCATAATGATACTAAGAGAGCGGTTTTGAATCAGCATGATGTTATCATACAAGATGATGACATCATTGTACTCCATCATCTTACATCATCACAAGTCAACAAATTGATACATGCATGCTTTCATACGTGTAAGTGAAATCATTGGCACAAGATCGCACGAAGTGTATACATGGAACAAGATTGCACGAAGTGAAACAAGATCACTTCGTATGAGGTGCTGTATCCTATATATATCATGAACGACTTCGCACAAAATATCAACATCAGCTCCGCACAAGACCGCGATCATCAAGTTCGATCTAGAATAGGCCGCTTTTGTAACGTAGACATCGAAACTCTGTCCGGTTTACGTTGAATCATAATAAACGTTTATTTTTTACCATTCGTTTTCATGGTTACAACTCGGTTTTACGGATTTCGCACGTAAAACCATTTAAACGCAGAGCATGTGTTCTTTGGTGAACCGATCTGGACCTACAATATCAGAGCTACGGAAGATCTGCGTGTAATCTTTTGCGAAACGCATAAGTCTGGTAAAATTCGATCGATTTTGGTTCATTTTTGAACACCGAATCAGTTGATTTTTGGTGTCTTTCAGATCATATTCTGTTCATTTGAATTTGTTTCGATGATTTCAGATTGTTTTGGATCGATTTTTGTTCATCTCAAACTGATTCGATCGAGTTTCGGTTTTCATTGCAAGTTTTAAAACTTAGTAGCAGCATAAGACTGAATAAAGAAGTAGAAAAAGAATGTGTATTGATTTGTGTTGTTGTTTCGAATCTGATATATCAGATCTAAGTATTGAGTGTTAGTCGAATAGTTGTGTTGCGTTTGGATCTAAGATCTAAGAAAAGGACTTAACTTGTTATCAGATCTGAATCTGATTTCAAAAGAAGTTTTTGCTTGTTCAGATCTGAGTTTTGGTTGGTCGAAAGAGACGAATGGATTAGATCTCAAATTGTTGTTTGATTCAGATTCATATAAGTTGCAGATTTCATTTTTGAATCGACGCACAAAACTGAAAATATGAATGAATCGAAGTTTAGTTGCAGGTCCATATTGTTGTGTGTTGATTAAAGAAGTTAGAAGGGTCTCAGTGTTGGTTTGTACATTTGTCTGTTGAAGTAAGGTTTGTGTTTGTGAGTTAAATATGAGTTTAAAAAAGAAAAAGCAGCTTGTTATTATGGAGTAAATCGAAGAAGAAAGCAAGAAGTATATTTGACACTTTATTAGTGTCAAGAATTTTAAACTTTTTGATATTAAATAAGTGACATTTAATTGTTGTTGGAAATAAGACTTAGGATAGGTGTCGGTTGTTTAAATTGAATATTAGGGTTGAGTGGGTTAAGAAAACGAAAAATAATAATACAATAAAGTTGGTATTAAATAATAATACAATAAAAGTTGACTTGGGAATTTAAACAAATAAAAAATTAATACTCTCGAAAGTTTAAATATTACAAATTTGGTGAAAGTCTGTTGATTTTGAGGTTCAATCAAATCTTGTGACAATTCATGGGATATTCTTGACAATTGTTTTTTTAAAAAATAAAAAAAACGTAGAAAGATATAAAAAAAAATAATTAATTTGGATTTTTTTAATTGAATTGGTTTACAGGTTGATTAAAAAAGTTTGACTTGCTATTTGGCCTACTAATTTCTTTAGGCTACAAGATTTACAGTAAAATTGTTGTTTGGGCTGCAAACATATATTGGGCCAAGTTTTATTAGCGGGGCGAAAGTTTGTCCAGTGGATCGTGATTTTTGAATCGTTTTGGGCTTCAAGATTTTTGCTCGCGTTGAACCGTATTTGGAGTTGAAGTTTTTGAACCGGGGTTTTTAATCTACAAAACTTTTGAGTTTGACTATTCGGGTTCAAGAGACTAAAAAATTTAAAATGGAGAGTTATTCAAAAGAAAGGCAAATGTTAAAACATAAATTTGAAAATTTCACGATTAAGCAAAATGCATCAGTTATAAAGATGGCGAAACTGTACTATTGTAACACCCCGGCAGCGTAAAACAACAAACAACGGCGGAAACGTCGGGGAGTCATGTCACAGAAGTTTCACAAAACATGGTACATAATTTTTTGTATTATTAAGTTAATTTTTTACATTGTCTTGGGAAAAATACAAATAAAACATAACATTTGTCTTGCAAGTTTTAAGATAAACTAAGGCCCAAGTCCGCCCTATGTGAAGCATGCTCATAGTCAAACACTCGCTCCTGAAACATATGTGAAAATAAAACGTCAGCATAAAGATGTTTGTGAGCAACATAGGTTTTGTGATGATGATTCATGGCTTTGAGTGTTAAAAAAAATGTTTAACTAATACAAAGTAGCCATGAACCATTATAAAATGTTTCTTTTATGAAATCATATGAAATTCAAATGATTTAAAGAAATGATGCAACGTTAACTTAGTAACCAAAATATGTCATGTCTTGTATAAAATATGTCATGTCTTGTATTTTGTTTGAAGTAGTTTAGATAACGCTACGATATGTGATATAATAAAAGCACTTATATATAGGAAGTACCAGCGGCGTATCCACCATGCTTTTATCATAATACACACGTCTCGTTATTTAAATCACTTACCATAAACCAGCAAATGAAATGTCTTATTTAAACCAATGTCATGTGTAAACCAATGGCATGTAAAAACCAAATGTCTTGTATAAACAAATATCTATGTATAAACAATTGAAATAATCTCTTGTATAACCAAAATGTCTTGTATAAAACAATGTTTTTGTATGAACAAAGGTCTTGTTTAATCAAAGGTTTTCTTATATAAAATCATTGTTGTTATTGTGTAGACATATAAATATGGATTGTTGGCGAATACATTCAAGCCGTGTTGACTGTCGGATAAACCCTTATAAAGATAAAGGTTTATCTAATGTTCATCGGATTCTGTCATTCCTTAAGGACACTTCCAAACAAACCTAGAAAGCGGGAAAGAGATTGTCAATCCTATGGTACCATTACATACTACCGGTCGGCGTGATTGTGACATCCGGATATTTTGAACCTGTACGAATGTGACACGCGTTATGATTAAATAAAAAGGCAAATTATATTAAATTTGATGTATTTTGATGTTATTTGATGTTTTGATACATTTAAAATTTATTGAAAAATTATGTTGGCAATTTTAAGATAAACGCTTATCGCGTAACGGTTAAAATGCGAAACGAACGTTGGTGACCGCCCGAATAATGTTAAAATCCTAAAATCCTATAAATAGTCCGTTATGTTTAAAATATTATATTTAGTCATGTTCGTGAAGAAAATTTATTTAAAACGCTTAAAAACTCCATTTTCGTGAATTTAAGCGCGTACTGCGCAGCACAGCGCGCATACTGCCAAATACCGACAACACCGCGTGTCCAGACAAATAAAATATTGTTCAACAATATTTTGGTGAGTTTATTTTTATAGAGCGTTAAAAATAATTTTAAACGCCTTAAAACGGGATTAAAACGCTAGACAAAATACCCGATAACCAGTAAAATACCAGTTTTTGGTCAATATATGTTATATATACATATGTATGCGTGTATATATGTGAGAGAGGGACTTGTTGGCAGCCATGCATCACTTCCTCTCTCCTCCATGCAATGGCCTAGGGAAGAATGCTTATGATTATGTCTTCTCTAAAATCTTCAAAATCTTCACAATTCCAAGAACTCAATCAAAATCAAACTCCTCTCCTCCTCTCTCTCTTGTTTTCAGCCGTGAACACCCCCTATACACACTTCAAAAATTCAAACTTTGAAGATCTTGAAGATTCATGCTCTTACAAGTTCATTTCATGCACTTTTGAAGATCCAAGAGGGCTTTTAAGGTGATTCCAAGGAGATTCAAGCAAGAACAAGGCTTCATATCATCATCTTAATAAAAAATCCACTAGAATCTTGAAGGTATAACATTTCATCTTTCAAATCTTGTTCATGATTCATGGTGATGAAGATGATAGTGAAAGTTTCTCTTGTTCTTGGGATCAAACACAAACTTGAAAACTAAAACAAATGAGTTTTTAAATAAAATAAAAAATGGATATGTGTGTGTATATATATGGCCGTGGATGTGTATGTATATATGATAGAGATGATGTTTTGATTTTTGATTAACTCTTGTATGATCGGATTCTTGAAAGATGATGTAATTAGATGCTTGTAATTAGACATGCATGTGGATGTATGGACATGAAATGATGAATAAAATATGACATGATGAGAATGATTTTTAATCAGGTCCTAAACACTAAAAACAATAATATTTGAAGTATTAAATAGCATGAAGCTTTGTCATGAAGGCTACTAGTTTTTAAGTTGTTGCATGTGCTTGAATGATAGTTAAAATGCAAGGGTTTGATGATTTATACATGATATGATAAATGTTCATTTTTTTCAGTAAATAAACTTGTAAAATAAAGTTATTTGATGTATTTTAAAGTTATAAAAAATTATGTCACAACTTGATAGCTTTGCATGTTGTACTTAAGGATTGAAAAGTAGTAAATCGGGTGATATTTGCATGATTTTTGTGCTATTTATGAGACCTGCATATATATGATTAAAATTATTGTTTTGGTCAGTATATAACATGTATTGTGTTAAAATATCAAGTCGTTTCGATTCGGGATGCTTATGGTAAAGTTTGGTGCAAAACTATGCGTTAAAAATGGTAAAAATCGCCTTTTCAAGTGATTTTTATAAAACTGTTTTAGATCAGTAAATAAGCTGATATTTTTGATATAAAAATAAGTATTTTAACTTATATTAAGTATCTTTGGTGTTTGGTTAGTCATACGTGACTTCCGACGCCCGAAAACGCTAAATACGCATAATTCAATGTACACGAACATGGGTTGTTCCAAAGTGAACTTGGTATGTTATGATGTGATATGTGATTATGAGAATATGTTATGTGATATGCTAGATGATAACATGATAGTAGAAGTTTAAACTATGCATGTACACTTGTGCGGTTAAAACGATGAATATTGCGTTATATGTGTAATTTATTTGTCGAGCATGAAAATGATACATAGGTTAACTTGATAAGTTATTTCATGTATGAATGCTAAAAAATAAATAATAATATATATAAGTTAACAAAATACGTGTATTACGATATTTGTTTATATGTTCACGTTTATGTATATATATTACGACGCGCAAATCATAAATATATTACTTATAAACGGGCGTGATAACGGATATTACATATTGATGGTCACCACTAAAATCGTTCAAGTCGTGAAAATCTTAATATATATGAACTCATATATATATATAAATACGCCAACATAATCAAAACAAAGACTTTCCGAGAAAATCTCAAAGTTATGTGGAAATTCGAAGTATTGGAGAAACTTAGGTATTTTGTGAGTTTTGATTATTAAATCGTTCTTATTTAATTTAGGACGAATAAACAATTTGAGGGATTGTGTTAACACATAAAAACGCACCCAAAGGTGAGTACATAGTCCCCTCTTTTACGTTTTATAAATGTTTTGGGGTGAAACATATGTGCATAACTTTACTTTCCGTTTTCATGACATTATACATGGTTTGTTACATAGTACATATAATACACTTTTCAAAAATAAAAAAAAACATTTTTACTTGACATATTGACTTAGTATGTCTAGTACATGGTTTTCAAACATAATTCATGACATGCTTACATTGAAAACGAAATTTGATATGTTAACGGGACAATAATACATTTATTAGCAGTGATCGCGCCGACCGGTAGTATGTAATGGTACCACAGGACTTGACAAATCCCGTTCCCGCTCCCCAGGCTTGTTGGGCAGTGTTAGGGAATGACAGAATCCGATAACATTTTTATTCGATAAACCTTGATCCTGATAAGGGTTTATGAGAGTCTCAAGGCTTGAATGTATGCGATAAACAAATCTGATAAATGTTCATATCGATAAAAGCAATGGCATTCAAAACATAACTTTTGACTTAAACATTTGTTTATTCAAAGAACTTGTTTTGTACAAGACAATTAAACATACAGAGCATTATGCATTTGGTTTGAGTAAATACCATTTACTTGCCATCAAGACATGGTTTATATTTGACATTAGACATTGTTTACACATGACATTTGACATTGGTTTAACAAGACATTATTTGAGGTCATTGATAAGTGATTTGATAATGAGACGGGTGTAATAGATAACGGCATGGTGGATACGCCGCTGGTACTTCCTATATATAAATGCTTTTATTACAATACATATCGTGACGATATCTAAACCACTTTAACAAGGACAAGACATGGCATACTTTATACATATTATTTTCATGTGGTTATTTACTTAACCATACATCATTCTTCTATATCATATAATTTTCATATTGATTTTCATTTGATATCATAAAAGGAAACATTTTATAAGGTTCATGACTACTTTTCGAAAACATTTCTTATAACTTTTTAAGTCATGAATCTTCAACACTAAACCTATGTTACTCACATGCATTTTTATGCTGACGTATTTACTTTCACATATGTTTCAGGAGCGAATGTCTGATCTGAGCGTGCTTCACTTAGGGCGACTTGGGCCTTAGAAATCTAAAATCAAGTAACTTATTATCTTATGTTATGTTTCTGTTTGAATCAAGACAGTGTAATAATTACTTATTATTGTAAAACTAAACTCTAATTATCATGTGTTGTGAAACAATAATTTGCCACACGACTCCCCGACGTTTCCGCCTCGGTTGGTTGCTTTACGCGGTCAGGGTGTGACAGAAAGATTGGTATCAGAGCTCATGGTTATAGGGAATTAGGTTATTAGTAATTCATTGACCTAGACTATAACCTTTCTAGGACCCTAACACAAGTTATCTTGTGTTTAGATTCTTAAAGCAATACCATCACCTATCCTTAGGTGATTACGAAAACAAGTACACAAATTTCATATCCGTTTTGAAAATCAATCATCTATCCTTAGATGATTTGTTTTTAGGCTTGTGCCTTTAAAGTTTTCAAGTCTCGTCAAAGTTTGGATCTTAATAATGTGAATACGTGCAATCTGGAAGGGTGGGTGCATGTACCCTGAGTTTTCTGTCTAAGGCTAGAGTGTTCGTACAAATCCACATTATCGGACCAGTCACTCTTACCTGGGAACTCTTGGGGTGAGTGTCCACTTATAGGCTAAAGCATGTCTTCGCTATACATTATAAAGACCCATGTACTTTGATTAGTCACCGTGTGTCGTTTGATTGTTTTGAGAAACAAACGAATGACCACCATCCTTATGTCTTGTCGATATTTTCAATCCTCCTTTTGATTTATCCAACGCCAATCTCACACATTTCTTTGCGTTTTTCATATAGAATGCCTCCTCGACGTGATCAAACTCAAGATGCCGTTATGGCAACCATGATCGCTCAGCAAATCACTACTGTACTTCCAAACCTAGTAACCTAGTTAAACCAAGCCAACAACAACAATAACAATGCACCTGTTCCGTGCAACTTTAAGACATTCAATTCGGCTAAACCGCTCCAATTTCTGGGTCTGAAGGAGCTTCTAGGCTCCTACAGTGGTTCGAGAGTTCGAAAGCACGTTTCGTCACGTTCAATGCCTGAATGAGTGAAAGGTTGAGTTTGCGTCCAGTGTATTTCAGAAGAGGGCGCTTACATGGTGGAATGGTGTAATGAGAGACAGGGGTGCCGGTGTGGCAATGGCTCAAACATGGGAAGAGCTTCGTGCTCTTATGATGAAGGAGTTTTGTCCTCGTCATGAACTACGGGAACTGGAAAATGAATTCCACGATCTTAAGCAAGATAGTGGAGAGCATCGTGCTTACACGGACCGATACGAAGAACTGAGCCTGCTGTGTCCCACCATGGTCACGCCTCTGGACAAGGCGAATGAGAAGTACATAGATGGTCTTCCTGATCCTGTTCAGGATATTGTCACAGGCAGCAACCCTACCACTTTGAGGCAAGCCATCGAACTAGCTGCGGCCTTGACTGAGTCTCAAATCAAGAAGGGTAAACTCCATCGCAAGGGTGACAAGAAATCATCTAACAAGACTGAGAAACAGAAGGGAAAGAAGGCTGAAACCTCAAAGAAGTCTAGGAAACACAATGCTTCCAAGAACTTTGCTGCTGTTGCACAGACCAATCAAGCTGCTCCTACCCAGCCATCACAACCACCTGCCAAGTAACAGTATGTTGGCACTGCACCTCTATGTAACAAGTGCAACTGTCATCATCAACCACATTTTCAGTGTCGTCTTTGCACCAACTATGGAAGATTTGGTCATTTGGCTAACTCATGTCGCTCTCCTCCCGCTCCGAATAAAGTGGTTCAGAACCTTGCTCAGCAGCCAGCAAATCCTGCACGACCTCCTTTTCCGCCTGGGTCTTGTACAATTGTGGGGATCTGACTCACTACAGGAACAATTGCCCGAATTTGGCTAATGTGAACCCGGCTCATGGACGAGCATTCAATGTCAATGCCAACAAAGCGCGAGCCGACAACGAAGTGGTTAACGGTACGTTCTATTTAACAATCAACTTGCTTCTATTCTTTTTATTCGGGTGCCGACAAGAGTTTTGTATCACTATCTTTTGAACCTTTACTTGCAAAGCCTAGAACAAAACTAGGAAAGCCTTTGACAATAGAGATAGCTAATGGTGAACCCCTTGTACTCGATTCTATAATTCGAAATTGCCAGTTGAACCTCAATAATCACCTTTTTCCCATTGATCTCACGCCAATGCAACTTGGGAGTTTTGATGTTATAGTAGGATGGATTGGTTAACCAAATACTGTGCAGAGGTGGTTTGTTTTGACAAAATTGTTCGTGTGCCACTCTCGACTGGTGAAACCTTGTTCGTGGAGAAAGGCCCACTAGTAGCCTTAAATTTATGTCAAGCACCCAAGCACAAAGATACCTATGAAAGAATTACGTGACTTTCTTGGCACGTGTCGTAGAGGAGAAAGACAAGGGTAAGACGATTCAAGACATCCCCGTTGTATGGGATTATCCCGAGGTGTTTCCTGAAAAGGTACCTGGTTTACCCCCAACACGTCAAATTGAGTTCCGTATTGACCTTGTACCTGGTGCCAACCTGATTGCCAAATCTCCATACCGTGTTGCACCGTCTGAGATGCAAGAATTGTCGAAGCAGCTGCAGGAGTTATCTGATAAAGGATTTATTCGTCCAAGCTTTTCACCTTGGGGCGCGCCTGTTCTATTTGTGAAGAAGGATGGATCTTTCCAAATGTGTATCGATTATCGTGAGCTTAACAAACTCACTATCAAAAATCGATATCCCCTACCTCGCATTGATGATCTCTTTGATCAGCTTCAGGGTGCTACCTACTTTTTGAAGATCGATCTACGTTCTGGGTATCATCAGATTCGTTTATTCGAAGAAGATATTCCCAAGACTGCTTTCCGCACACGATACAGTCACTATGAGTTCACTGTTATGCCTTTCGGTTTAACGAATGCTCCTGCCGTCTTCATGGACTTGATGAATAGGGTTTGTAAGCCTTATTTGGACAAGTTCATCATCATTTTTATTGATGAAATTTTGATTTATTCAAAGACACGAGTTGACCACGAGCAACATCTCCGTCTAACAATGGAACTCCTAAAGAAGGAACAACTCTTCGCTAAATTCTCCAAGTGTGAATTTTGGCTTAAGTAAGTTCAATTTTTGGGACACATTGTCAATGAACAAGGTATTCATGTAGATCCCGCCAAAATCAGCGCGATTAAGGAATGGGATGCACCTACTACTCCTACTTAGGTTCGTTCATTTCTGGGTCTCGCGGGTTATTACTGCCGCTTTATTGCAAACTTCTCCAAGATTGCGGTTCCTCTCATAGCTTTAACTCAAAAGAACAAACCTTTTGAGTGGGGACCCAAACAAGAAGAAGCTTTTCAGACCTTGAAACAAAAACTCTGTGACGCTCCTGTGTTATCTTTACCTGAGGGAAACGATGACTTTGTCGTATATTGCGACGCATCAAACTTAGGCCTTGGTTGTGTTCTCATGCAAAGGAACAAAGTCATAGCCTACGCGTCAAGACAGTTGAAGATCCACGAGAAGAACTACACAACTCATGATCTTGAGTTAGGCGCTATGGTTTTTGCTCTCAAGATTTGGAGACACTACCTTTACGGAACAAAATGTGTGGTTTTCACTGACCATAAAAGTCTCCAACACATCTTCGACCAGAAAGAACTAAACATGAGGCAACGACGTTGGGTTGAACTTCTAAACGATTATGACTGCGAGATTCGCTACCATCCTGGCAAAGCGAATGTCGTAGCCAATGCGCTTAGTCGAAAAGAACGCGTTAAGCTTCATTGTGCCAAAGTTCAAACTGATATTCAAGCCCGCATCTCTCAAGCTCAGCGTACATGTATAACCCAAGGTTTGTTGAAAAATGAACTACCACTTAATCTCGAGCTTCAACTCGAAACCAAAGACGAAGGGGTACTCTATTTCAAGAACTGTTTATGGGTTCCAAGTCAAGACAATCTTCGTACCTTATTGATGGATGAAGCTCATAAGTCTCGATATTCCATTCATCCTGGTGCAGACAAAATGTATAAGGATCTTCGAACCTAGTATTGGTGGCCGGGAATGAAGAAAGACATTGCCTTATACGTATCCAAATGCCTTACTTGCCTCAAAGTCAAGGCGGAACATCAACATCCCTCTGGATTATTGGAACAACTAGAAATACAGGTTTGGAAATGGGAAAACATTGCCATGGATCTCATTACCAAATTACCGCGTACTCCTAGAGTTCATGATGCCATTTGGGTAGTCCTTCATCGTCTAACAAAATCTGCACACTTCTTGCCGATCCGCGAGGATTTATCTGCTGACAAGCTTGCCAAGATCTATGTAGATGAGATTGTATCCCGACATGGTGTTCCTTTGAACATCATATCTGACCGAGATGCTCGATTCTCATCTCACTTTTGGAGAACCATGCAATCTGCTATGGGAACCCAACTCAATTTGACCACAGCTTATCATCCTAAAACGGATGGACAATCTGAAAGAACAATCCAGGCACTGGAGGATATGCTTAGAGCTTGTTTATTGATTTTGGTGGTAGTTGGGATTCACATTCACCGTTGATCGAATTCTCCTACAACAATAGTTATCACTCTAGCATCAACATAGCTCCTTTCGAAGCTTTATACGGTCGAAAATGTCATTCACCAGTCTGCTGGAATGAGATTGGTGAAGCTCAGCTCACCGGACCTGAACTCATTTTAGAGACTACAGACAAAGTTCAGAAAATTCGCGATAACCTTTTAAAAGCTAGAAGCCGTCAAAAGAGTTATGCGGATAGATGACACAAGCCTTTAGAATTTCAAGTCGATGATCATGTCCTTCTCAAGGTATCCCCTTGGAAAGGTGTGGTCAGATTTGGAAAGAAAGGAATCCTTGAACCACGATATGTTGGACCATTCAAGATCATTGAAAGAATCGGAAAAGTAGCCTATAGACTTGAGCTACCTCCACAACTTGGAAATGTTCTGTCACACCCCGACCCCAGCGGAATAAGAGTCGGGGCATAATTGGGTTATCACCAAAGCTCATGATATTTACTAATATGTTTCATATTTATTTAAGTCAAAATTACATCCTCAATAATCCAAACATGTTCATACAAATACAAAGAAAAATAATCAACTAAACAATCCAAGCTCTAAACCAGTTTATTCTTCTAAGCCAATCCTATGTGTTTCTTGCTGCAGCTGGATCACCTGTATCATGTGTAAAAATGGGGGTTTTTGGGTCAACATAAGTTGGCGAGTGAACCTTGTTAGATAACATTTATTATTGATTTCTTGTTATCTTTATCAAGGAAAAATTGTGCAATAGTCACATATGAGCAAATGTAAATAATCATACCATAACAATAATAACCACAAATAATAACATACATAACAATAATAACAATAATAACATATGAACTTGCATGAATATATAGCATGAATGAATCTGTATGTATTGGCAACGTCACGTTCACGCTCATAATGTAATGGGGAACTGACGGCCTATGATGAATGTCTGTGTGATCAAGGCTCAATCAAACGGGGCCGATCGTATGTTGGCAACGCCCGGTTCACGCTCATAATGTAATGGGGAACTGCTCAACGCTCATAATGTAATGGGGAGCGGCGGCCTATGAAATTGCATGTACTGAAAATAATAAATTAAATCTAAACAATAACCACACAAACAGTTGATACAAGCTGAATACACATTTGTTCATGATATGATGTATGCACATTGATTTAAATATAATAAATGGTAAGACACATGATACACCCCAAAAACGTGATTAAAACGGGGAATTTGTAGAGATTCACTCACATTGAGTGCGTTCGGTTGAAGATGATGAAATGCGCACGAGTTTGAAGGATTGATCAACGAGGATTAACTAACCTAAATAATAACGGAAGGTATAGTAAATGAGTGGATTTTATTAATAATTTTAATAGAATTTTTAGATATATTTTTGTGAGTTTAAGGCTATTTCCTATCTTTAAAAACATTATTTTTAAGTATTTTTAATTGATTTTAAATTAAATTATGTAAATGAAAATATAAAAAAATGTTGACTTTTGCGTTGACCATTGACCGTTCACTGTTGACTGTTTGACGGTTCTATTGTGTGCATGTATGCGCCGGGCAGGACTCGAACCCGAGACCTCTCGTATGCGTGCACGCAGCTCTACCAACTGAGCTACGTGTCTAACCCGAAATAATTCTGTTTTTAATTATATTTTATACTAATTTAGTTTATTCAAAATTCTTTTATTTTCAAAAAGTGTTTTAATCATCGAACCGGAGCATGCAACAGGTCTCGAACTCGGGACCTGTGGGTTAGTGTTGCACACAGTCCACCGCCGGACTTTGTGTCTAACCTGGTTAATATACCGATTTTTATTATACTTAACAACTACTGTGAGTTAATCCGGTTCCGTTAGAAAAATAGAACATCTTTATTACAGAGCATACGTGTGTGTCAAGGATCGAACTCGCGGCGTGTGATATATGTGTGCACACAGTCCACCGCTGGACTGTGTGTCTAACCCGAGATATCCAAATTATATTAAACTTATAATCAACCCAACTTCGTCTTCTTCGTTTCAAAATCACAGCCTACGATTACTCTATTGTTTCTTGTTTAATTCGATTGACAAACATTCAAAAGACTAAAATGAAATGGCAGAGACGATTTTGGAAGTAAACATACCGAAGAAACGATTTATCTCAGAATTCCGGCATGCCGTCGGCTCTATTTTTACAGATTTCGTCTGAGCGAATAGATTAACAATTTTTATTAGCTAAATGCAAAATTGAAGCACTGAACAAGAATTACCAGGAGGTTTAGAAGGCTATACCGGTTCACAGCGAGAATTGAGAATTTTCAGAAGTTTTCCGGCGAGAGTGAATTATCCGATATCGACGTCTGAAACTGATTCCGATTGAAGGGTTTGAATTAGCAACAGCTTAACAACTGATAGACGATGAAAGAAATGAGAGACTTACTGATTTAATGGAAGACACGGTTTTCCGGCGAAAGTCCGACGAGTTCAAATAGCTTTTCCGACGAACTGAAAGTAGTGCGAAAGTGAAATTTGAAGGTCTGCAGATGTGTTTGAGTCGCGAGAGGGGACTATGATTGGAGTAATTCAGAAAATGCAGGTTTTCAGTTATTAAAACCGATCAACTCTTGAATTCAAGTCCATTCAAAGCTAAACTGATTGGAGGTGTCGGTGTATCGGTTATTGACAGAAACCGCGAACGCTCAAACGTCCAGGACGTTTGGAAAACCGATTACGGTTACAATTGGCGCAAACAGATTGATTCATGGTTGAACATAAGGTTTAATTGATTCCTAGGACTAACAGAAAACATCAAGTGGCGGAGCGGTTATATGTGTGTGTGTTAAGTCTTAAGCTTACCCGGCTGACCCGGGTTCGAATCTCGGCAGCCGGTTTTCTTTTTTTATTTATTTTATTTTTACTTTTTATCAATTATAACTTTTATATTCTAGTTTGTTTATTAATTATGCATCGTTTAAAATTTAAATTAACATAAATACGCAACAAAACATTTATAACTTGATATTCGATTACAAACGAAGCGGGTTTGGAAAACCCGTTTTTGACAAATGTTACATGTTCATCCAACCTTCCACGTGTCCAATCTTAAAAAGTGTTTGGCTAATGAAAACCTCCACATCCCTCTTGATGAAATTCGTGTTGATACCACGATGCACTTTGTTGAGAAGCCGGTGGAAATGTTGGACCGTGAAGTCAAGAAACTCAAGCGCAAGCGCATACCGATTGCCAAAGTTCGCTGGGAATCCAAATGTGGCCCAGAGTTTACTTGGAATGAGAGGATCAAATGAAGGCGAAGTATCCTCACCTTTTCCCACAAGTTACCTCTAATTAAATTTCGGGACGAAATTTCGTAAAGTAGGAGAGACTGTGACACCCGGATATTTTGAACATGTACTAATGTGACACGTGTTATGATTAAATAAAAAGGAAAATTATATTAAATTTGATGTATTTTGATGTTATTTGATGTTTTGATACATTTAAAATTTATTGAAAAATTATGTTGGCAATTTTAAGATAAACGCTTATCGCGTAACGATTAAAATGCGAAACGAACATCGGTGACCGCCTGAATAATGTTAAAATCCTAAAAATAGTTCGTTATGATTAAAATATTATATTTAGTCATGTTCAGGAAGAAAAATTATTTAAAACGCATAAAAACTCTATTTTCGCGAATTTAAGCGCGTACTGCGCAGCACAGCGCACATAAAGCCAAGTACCGACAACGCTGCGTGTCCAGACAAATAAAATATTGTTCAACAATATTTTGGTGAGTTTATTTTTATAGAGCGTTAAAAATAATTTTAAACGCCTTAAAACGGGATTAAAACGCTAGATAAATACCCGATAACAAGTAAAATACCAGTTTTTGGTCAATATATGTTATATATACATATGTATGCGTGTATATATGAGAGAGAGGGACTTGTTGGCAGCCATGCATCACTTCCTCTCTCCTCCATGCAATGGCCTAGGGAAGAATGCTTATGATTATGTCTTCTCTAAAATCTTCAAAATCTTCACAATTCCAAGAACTCCATCAAAATCAAACTCCTCTCCTCCTCTCTCTCTTGTTTTCAGCTGTGAACACCCCCTATACACACTTCAAAAATTCAAACTTTGAAGATCTTGAAGATTCATGTTCTTACAAGTTCATTCCATGCACTTTTGAAGATCCAAGAGGGCTTTTAAGGTGATTCCAAGGAGATTCAAGCAAGAACAAGGCTTCATATCATCATCTTAATCAAAAACCCACTAGAATCTTAAAGGTATAACATTTCATCCTTCAAATCTTGTTCATGATTCATGGTGATGAAGATGATAGTGAAAGTTTCTCTTGTTCTTGGGATCAAACACAAACTTGAAAACTAAACAAATGAGTTTTTAAATAAAATAAAAAATGGATATATGTGTGTATATATGGCCGTGGATGTGTATGTATATATGATAGAGATGATGTTTTGATTTTTGATTAACTCTTGTATGATCAGATTCTTGAAAGATGATGCAATTAGATGCTTGTACTTAGACATGCATGTGGATGTATGGACATGAAATGATGAATAAAATATGACATGATGAGAATGATTTTTAATCAGGTCCTAAACACTAAAAATAATAATATTTGAAGTGTTAAATAGCATGAAGCTTTGTCATGAAGTCTACTAGTTTTTAAGTTATTGCATGTGCTTGAATGATAGTTAAAATGCAAGGGTTTGATGATTTATACATGATATGATAAATGTTCATTCAAATCAGTAAATAAACTTGTAAAATAAAGTTATTTGAGGTATTTTAAAGTTATAAAAAATTATGTCATAACTTGATAGCTTTGCATGTTGTACTTAAGGCTTAAAAAGTAGTAAATCGGGTGATATTTGCATGATTTTTGTGCTATTTATGAGACCTGCATATATATGATTAAAATTATTGTTTTGATCAGTATATAACATGTATCGTGTTAAAATATCAAGTCGTTTCGATTCGGGATGCTTATGGTATAGTTCGGTGCAAAACTATGCGTTAAAAACGGTAAAAATCGTCTTTTCAAGTGATTTTTATAGAACTGTTTTAGATCAGTAAATAAGCTGATATTTTTTATATAAAAATAAGTATTTTAACTTATATTAAGTATCTTTGGTGTTTGGTTAGTCATACGTGACTTCCGACGCCCGAAAACGATACCGAAAACGCTAAATACACATAATTCAATGTACACGAACATGGGTTGTTCAAAAGTGAACTTGGTATATTAGGATGTGATATGTGATTATGAGAATATGTTATATGCTATGCTAGATGATAACATGATAGTAGAAGTTTAAACTATGCATGTACACTTGTGCGGTTAAAATGATGAATATTGCGTTATATGTGTAACTTATTTGTCGAGCATGAAAATGATACATAGGTTAACTTGATAAGTTCTTTCATGTATGAATGCTAAAAAAATAAATAATAATATATAAGTTAACAAAATACGTGTATTATGATATTTGTTTATATGTTCACGTTTATGTATATATTTTACGACGCGCAAATCGTAAATATATTACTTATAAACGGGTGTGATAATGGATATAACATACTGATGGTCACCACTAAAATCGTTCAAGTCGTGAAAATCTTAATATATATGAACTCATATATATATATAAATACGCCAACATAATCAAAACAAAGACTTTCCGAGAAAATCTCAAAGTTATGTGGAAATTCGAAGTATTGGAGAAACTTAGGTATTTTGTGAGTTTTGATTATTAAATCGTTCTTATTTAATTTAGGACGAATAAAAAATTTGAGGGATTAACACATAAAAACGCACCCAAAGGTGAGTACATATTCCCCTCTTTTACGTTTTATAAATGTTTTGGGGTGAAACATATGTGCATAACTTTACTTTCCGTTTTCATGACATTATACATGGTTTGTTACATAGTACATATAATACACTATTTAAAAAATAAAAAAAAACATTTTTACTTGACATATTGACTTAGTATGTCTAGTACATGGTTTTCAAACATAATTCATGACATGCTTACATTGAAAACGAAATTTGATATGTTAACGGGACAATAATACATTTATTAGCAGTGATCGCGCCGACCGGTAGTATGTAATGGTACCACAGGACTTGACAAATCACGTTCCCGCTCCCCAGGCTTGTTGGGCAGTGTTAGGGAATGACAGAATCCGATAACATTTTTATTCGATAAACCTTGATCCTGATAAGGGTTTATGAGAGTCTCAAGGCTTGAATGTATGCGATAAACAAATCTGATAAATGTTCATATCGATAAAAGCAATGGCATTCAAAACATAACTTTTGACTTAAACATTTGTTTATTCAAAGAACTTGTTTTGTACAAGACAATTAAACATACAGAGCATTATGCATTTGGTTTGAGTAAATACCATTTACTTGCCATCAAGACATGGTTTATATTTGACATTAGACATTGTTTACACATGACATTTGACATTGGTTTAACAAGACATTATTTGATGGTCATTGATAAGTGATTTGATAATGAGACGAGTGTAATATGATAACGGCATGGTGGATACGCCGTTGGTACTTCCTATATATAAATGCTTTTATTATATTACATATCGTGATGTTATCTAAACCACTTTAACAAGGACAAGACATGGCATACTTTATACATATTATTTTCATGTGGTTATTTACTTAACCATACATCATTCTTCTATATCATATAATTTTCATATTGATTTTCATTTGATATCATAAAAGGAAACATTTTATAAGGTTCATGACTGCTTTTCGAAAACATTTCTTATAACTTTTTAAGTCATGAATCTTCAACACTAAACCTATGTTACTCACATGCATTTTTATGCTGACGTATTTACTTTCACATATGTTTCAGGAGCGAATGTCTGATCTGAGCGTGCTTCACTTAGGGCGACTTGGGCCTTAGAAATCTAAAATCAAGAAACTTATTATCTTTATGTTATGTTTCTGTTTGAATCAAGACAATGTAATAATTACTTTTATTATTGTAAAACTAAACTCTAATTAAATGTGTTATGAAACAATAATTCTGCCCCACGACTCCCCGACGTTTCCATCGCGGTTGGTTGCTTTACGCGGTCGGGGGTGTGACAGTGAATGTATTATTGAGTTGAGCGTACCAAAATTTCTAGTACAATGTAAGCACGTCGTGAAGTATGTCTTTGAAAACCATGTACTAGGTATGACAGGTTAACATACAAAGCAAAATGTCTTTAAAACCGTGTACTAGGTATGCTAGGTCAACATACGGAGCAAAATGTCTTTGAAAACCATGTACTAGGTATGCTTGGTCAACATACTCATCATATAACTAACCAAACTACAAGACCAAAAGGTATAACCTCAGAGGGTTATTCCCTATACAACTATGGTCCTAAATATACGCTTGGTCGAATTCTAAGATTGATCAAACGGGTCGGATTCGAAAGTCAAAGCGATGGTTAAACCGCTCGACTTATGACCCAAAATAAAGCACTAAAATTGAAGTGACGTGTTAGACATGTTAAAACATGTCTAACTAAGTTGTAAAACTGATTTGGTATCAAAATTTGGAATTTTGATACCCAAAAATAGTTTCGTCATAAAATGCACATTATGCGTATTTTTTACCAAAACTTTGACTCGTCACTTCGCCTTGTAAATTGGTAATCAGAAGGTGCAATCGCAAAGGATTGTAACCTTCGTGCTTACGATGACGTTGCAAAGTTCAATTGAACTTTGACTTGACCAAATATGATCAGAACAGAAAGTAAACTGAAAGTCAAACTATTTGACTTTTAGCTCAAAGTAGCTAAAGTAATGAAATAGACTAGGATAGAACTTACTTATGTTGAAGAATTAAGAGCTCAGAGTTGGAGGCGTGCAAAAGCTGGAAGCAAGCTCCAAGAGAGTGGGAGAAAGAAAGTGAGAAATGAGCAAGTTGAAATGGCAAAATTCTTGGCTATTTATAATTGTTTGAAGGCCACAAGATGATCACAAGTGTCCCATTAGGTGGCAATGATCAAGGGAGGTCCTAACACTTGTGAAATGTAGGAACAAAGCTGGAAATTTCGAGTTCTTGGGCTCCAAGGCATGAAACAAGAAGATGCCACATTTTCTACTGAGCTAGGGACCCCATACGGACCATATGGACTTTGGTATTATGGTTCGTAAGGCCCAGGCAGGGGCAGAAGTTTGGAATTTTTGCAGTTTTGGCCCCTGAAATGGTTTCGTCGCGTTTTGTCACTTTTAACCACCTTTAACCTAATTTTTGGGCTCTATAGAGGTGTCAAGGCATATGTAACTTGGATTTTTCCCGGAAATGTCATGGATGTCGGTTCGTTCGTTATACGGTTATGCGTTTCACAAAACTACGTAAAACGCTTTAACGACACGAAAATGATCGAAATTGCGCAACGATTGATATTTTTGCATTCTTATCAATACAATACAAGATTTTATTGGATACAAAACTATTTGGATTGGTACGCATGGTTCGTATTAAAAAAACGAGAATTGGCAGACTTTCGCAGTTAGGAGAAAATAGTCCCTGGACTTATATAAGCGTATTTTTGTCATACCTAACCCTTCAAAACTTATATCTAAGTTATGTAAAGGGTATTTAGGGTATGTGTAGCTTATTTCCTTGTTCTGGTGTGTATATCGCGTTAAACTAATTACGTTTGTGTAAAAGTTTACGTATTACTTTCAGAAATTTTTTTGAAAGTTTCGAAATCGTGCAAGAATTGAAAATGTACAAATTTCATAGATAATTATACAATTCTGGAAATAAAACACAAGGTTTCATTGAATACAAAATTGTTCGGAATTGTACAATGATTGAAAAGGCACAAATGTCACAGTCTCCCCCAATTTAGGAAATTTCTTCCCGAAATTTAATTAGAGGAAATTGTGAAAACAAAAGTGGGTATTTCACTTTCATCTGATCCTCTCTTTCCTAAGTAATTTCTGGGCCATGTTTGGATTCCTAGTGAACTTTAACAATCAGTATACGTCTACGCTTGAGTTTCTTGACTTCATACTCCAAGATCTCCACAGGTTTCTCGACAAAGTGCATAGTGTCATCTATGTGAACTTCGTCAAGAGGAATGTGAAGATTTTCATCAGCTAAACACTTATTTAAATTGGACATGTGGAAAGTTGGGTGAACATTTCCAAGTTCAGGGGTAGTTCAAGTTTGTAGGCCACCTTTCCGATCCTCGCAACGATCTTAAATGGTCCAACATATCTAAGTGCAAGTTTTCATTTCTTCCCAAATCTAATCACACCTTTCCAAGGGGATACCTTGAGAAGGTCGTGATCACCAACTTGGAATTCCAAAGGCTTGCGTCGTTTATTCGCGTAACTCTTTTGACGGCTTCTAGCTGTGAAAAGGTTATCGTGAATTTTCTTGACTTTATCTGTTGTGTCCAGAATGAGTTCAGGTCAAGTGAGCTGAGCTTCACCGACCTCATTCCAGCTGACAGGTGAACGGCATTTTCAACCTTATAGAGCTTCGAAAGGCGCCATGTTGATGCTGGAGTAATAATTGTTGTTGTATGAGAATTTGATCAAAGGTAGATACGAATCCCAACTACCACAAAGTCGATCACACAAGCTCTAAGCATATCCCTAATGTTTGGATCGTCCTTTCGGATTGTCCATCCATCTAAGGATGATAAGCTGTGCTCAGATTGAGTTTGGTTCCTATGGCAGATTGCATGGTCTTCCAAACGTGAGATGAGAATCGAGCATCTTGGTCAGATATGATGTTCAAAGGAACACCATGACGAGATACAATCTTATCAACGTAGATCTTGGCGAGTTTGTCAGCAGATAGATCCTCACAAATTGGCAAAAAGTGTGCTGACTTTGTTAGACGATCAATGACTACCCAAATGGCATCATGACCTCTAGGAGTGTGCGGTAATTTAGTAATGAGATACATTGCAATGTTTTCCCATTTCCAAACTGGAATTTCTGGTTGCTCAAGCAAACCAGAAGGTCATTGATGTTATGCTTTTACCTTAACACAGGTAAGGCATTTGGACACGTACAAAGCTATGGCTTTCTTCATACCCGACCACTAATACTGGGTACGAAGATCCTTGTACATTTTGTCTGCACTAGGATGGATTGAATATCGAGACTTGTGAGCTTCATTCATCAATAAGGTGCAAAGATTGTCTTGATTTGGAACCCACAAACGGTTCATGCAATAAAATAACCCATTGTCTTTTGTTTCAATTTGAAGCTCAAGATGATGTGGTAATTCATTACCCATCATGCCTTGTGTAACACAAGTACGTTAAGCTTCCAGAATACGTGTTTAGATATCAGATCGAACTCGAACACAATGTAGCTTGACACGTGTTTTATGACTAAGTACATCGGTTACGACATTCGCCTTACCAGGATGGTAGCGAATCTCGCAGTCATAGTCGTGCAGAAGTTCAATCCAACGTCGTTGCCTCAAGTTTAGTTCCTTCTGATTGAAAATGTGTTGGAGACTTTTGTGATCAGTGGAAACCACACATTTCGTACCGTAGAGGTAGTGTCTCCAAATTTTGAGAGCAAAAACTACAGCACCTAACTGAAGATCATGAGTTGTGTAGTTCTTTGCATGGATTTTTAATTGTCTTGATGCATAGGCAATGACTTTGTCTCTTTGCATGAGAACACAGCCAAGGCCTAAGTTTGATGAGTCACAATATACAACAAAGTCGTCGTTGCCCTTAGGTAAGGACATAATAGGAGCATCACAAAGCTTTTGTTTCAAGGTCTGGAAAGATTCTTCTTGTTTGGGTCCCCACTCAAAAGGTTTATTCTTTTGAGTCAAAGCAGTGAGGGGAACCACAATGTTGGAGAAGTTTGCAATAAATCGGCGGTAATATCCAGCTAGACCGAGAAATGAACAAACTTCGGTAGGAGTAGTAAGTGTATTCCAATCCCTAATCTCACTGATCTTGGCGGGATCTACATGTATGCCTTGTTCGTTGACAATATGTCACAAAAACTGAACTTCCTTCAGCCAAAATTCACAATTAGAGAATTTTGCATAAAGTTTTTCTTTCTTTAGGGTTTCATCGTTAGACGGAGATGACGTTCTTGATCGGCTCGAGATTTCGAATAAATCAAAATGTCATCAATGAATACAATGATGAACTTGTCTAAATAAGGTTTACAAACCCTATTTATTAAGTCCATGAAGACGGTTGGAGCATTCGTCACACCGAAGGGCATGACAGTGAACTCGTAGTGGCTGTATCGTGTGCGGAATGCAGTCTTGGGAATATCCTCTTCGAGTACACGAAGCTGATGATACCACGAACGCAGATCGATCTTTGAAAAGCAAGTAGCACCTTGTAGTTGATCAAAGACATCATCAATGCGAGATAGGGGATATCGATTTTTGATTGTGAGTTTGTTGAGCTCACGCTAATCGATACACATACGGAAGGATCCATCCTTCTTTTTCATGAATAGGACCAGAGCGCCCCAAGGTGAAAAGCTCGGACGAATGAATCCTTTGTCTGAAAGCTCCTGAAGCTGTTTCGATAACTCCTGCATCTCTGACGGTGCAAGACGGTAAGGGGATTTGGCTATAGGGTTGGCATCAGGTACAAGGTCTATACGAAACTCAACTTGACGTGCTGGGGTTAAACCAGGTAGCTCTTCAGGAAACACCTCAGGTTAATCCCGAAGAACATGGATGTCTTGAATAGCTTAACCTTGCCTTTCTCCTCTACGATATGCACCAAGAAGGCCACAAAATTCTTTCGTAGGTATTTTTGGGCTTGGGTACAAGTCATGAGTTTAAGATTACTAGAGGGTTTCTCTCCACGAACCTCTAAAATTCACCAGACAAGAGAGGCACAGATCACCTCAGCATGGTGTTTGGTTAACCAATCCATTCCTACTATGACGTCAAAACTCCCAAGTTGCATTGGCGTGAGGTCAATAGGAAAAAGATGGTTATTGAGGTTTAACTGGCAACTAAGAATGACTAAACTAAGTACAAGAGGTTCGCCACCAGCTATCTCTACTGTCAAGGGCTTTCCTAGTTTAGTTCTAGGCATTGAAAGCAAAGGTTCAAAAGCTAGGGATACAAAATTTCTATCAGCACCCGAATCAAAAAGAATAGAAGCAGGATGGTCGTTAACAAGGAACGTACTGTTCACCACTTCGTTACCGGCACGAGCCTCGTTAGCATTGATATTAAATGCTCGTCCACGAGATGGGTTTGCGTTTTATAACCTCGGGAAGCTATTTTTTAGTGAGTAAGATCACCATATTTGTAGCAAGACCCAGGTGGATAATGGGGTCGTGCAGGGTTCGCTTGCTGTTGAACAGGGTTTTGAACCGCTTGATTTGGGGCATGAGCAGAGCGACAACCATTGGCCAAATGACCAGATCGTCCACAGTTAGTACAATGCAGCACGGTAGATGAGGTTGGTGATGACTATTACACTTGTTGCACAGAGGTGTAGTACCGGCATGTTGTCTCTTGGCGGGAGGCTATGCTGGTTGGTTGGGAGCAATTTCATTGGGTTGTGTGACAACAACGTAATTCTTGGAAGCATTACTCTTCCTAGACTTCTTGGAGGTTTCGACCTTATTTCCCTTTTGTTTCTCTTGAGTTTTCTTGGTAGATGGCTTCTTGTCACCCTTGCGGTGGAGTTTACCCTTTTTGATTTGCGAGTCAGTCAGGTTTACAGCCAACTCGATAGCCTACCAGACTATAGCAGGGTTGCTACCAATGACAATATCCTGAACTTGGTCAGGAATGCCATCTATGTATTTCTCAATAGCCTTATCCAAAGGTGTAACCATAGCAAGACATAACAAACTCAACTCCTCATCACGGTCTGTGTAGGCACGATGTTCTCCACTAACTTGCTTCAGGTCGTGGAATTTGTTCTCGAGAGCCCTTTGCTCTTGACGTGGGTAGAATTCCTTCATCATCAGAGCTTGAAGCTCTTCCCATGTCTGAGCCATCGCTTCATCAGCACCTTTATCCCTCACAATTCCGTTCCACCACGTGAGTGCCCTCTTTTGGAAACGCTCGATGCAAATTCTACTTTGCGTTCATTTCGACATTGGACGTGGTGGAATGTACTCTCAAGACTCTCAAACCACTGTAGGAGCCCGGTTGCTCCCTTAGAACCACTAAACTTGAGCGGTTTAGCCGAATTGAATTATTTATAGTTGCACGGAGCAGTTGCATTGTTGTTGTTATTGTTGGCTTGGTTTAATGGAGTCACAAGATTTGGTAGCACAATAGCTATCTGCTGAGCTATCATAACCGCCATATCGGCGTCTTGAGTAGCATTTCGACGAGGAAGCATTTTAAAAAGAAAAGGAAAATATGAGAGAAAATGGGTGAGATTGATAAAGGATAATCAAAAGAAATGTTAAAAATATCGACGAAACATAAGGATGGTGGTCATTCGTTCGTTACTTACAACAAACGAACGACACACAGTGACTAATCAAAGTAAATGGGTCTTTATAATGTATCACGAAGACATGCTTTAACCTATAAGTGGACATTCACCCCAAGAGTTCCCAGTTAAGAGTGGCTGGTCCAATTAAGTGGATTTGTACGAACACTCTAGACTTAGACAGAAAACTCAGGGTACATGCATCCACCCTTTCTAGATTGCATGTGTTCACATTATTAAAACCCAAACTTTAACGAGATTTTGAAAACTTTGAAGGCATGAAGCCTAAAACCAAATCATCTTAGGATAGATGATTGATTTTTCAAAACGAATTTGTAACTTGTGGGTTTGTTTTGGTAATCAACTAAGGACATGTGATGGTATTGTTTTAAGATCTAAACATAAGATAACTTGTGTTAGGGTCCTAGGAAGGTTATAGTCTAGGTCAAAGTATTACTAATAACCTAATTCCCTATAACAATGAGCTCTGATACCAATCTTTCTGTAACACCCCGACCACGTAAAACAACAAACCGCAATGGAAACGTCAGGGAGTCATGTCACAGAAGTTTCACAACACATGGTACATAAAGTTTTGTATTATTAAGTTAATGTTTACATTGTCTTGGTAAAAATACAAATAAAACATAACATTTGTCTTGCACGTTTTAAGATAAACTAAGGCCCAAGTCCGCCGTATGTGAAGCATGCTCATAGTCAAACATTCGCTCCTGAGACATATGTGAAAATAAAACGTCAGCATAAAAATGCATGTGAGTAACATAG
The DNA here is from genome assembly GCA_947069175.1 of Scalesia atractyloides. Lineage (NCBI taxonomy): Eukaryota > Viridiplantae > Streptophyta > Magnoliopsida > Asterales > Asteraceae > Scalesia > Scalesia atractyloides. The sequence continues at coordinate 60,485,944 of CAMTDV010000024.1, read as the reverse complement.
GTTTTGTGATGATGATCCATGGCTTTGAGTGTTTAAAGAAATGTTTAACTAATACAAAAGTAGCCATGAACCATTATAAAATGTTTCTTTTATGAAATCATATGAAATTCAAATGATTTAAAAGAAATGATGCAAGGTTAACTTAATAACCAAAATATGTCATGTCTTATATTTTGTTTGAAGTGGTTTAGATAACACTATGATATGTAATATAATAAAAGCACTTATATATAGGAAGTACCAGCGGCATATCCCCCATGCTTTTATCATATTACACACGTCTCGTTATTTAAATCACTTACCATAAACCAACAAATGAAATGTCTTGTTTAAACCAATGTCATGTGTAAACCAATGCCATGTAAAAACCAAATGTCTTGTATAAACAAATATCTATATATAAACCAATGAAATAATGTATTGTATAACCAAAATGTCTTGTATAAAACAATGTTTTTGAATGAACAAAGGTCTTGTTTAATCAAAGGTTTTGTTTTAAAATCATTGCTTTTATTGTGTAGACATATAAATATGGATTGTTGGCGAATACATTCAAGCCTTGTTGGCTGTCGGATAAACCCTTATAAAGATAAAGGTTTATCAAATGTTCATCGTATTCTGTCTTCCCTAAGGTCACTTCCAAACAAACCTAGGAAGCGGAAATGAGATTGTCAATCCTATGGTACCATTACATACTAACGGTCGACGAGATCAATGTTATGAATGTATCATTGTCGAGTTCAACGTACCAAAATGTCTTGTACAATGTAGGCATGTCGTGAAGTATGTCTTTGAAAACCGTGTACTAGGTATTCTAGGTCAACATACGAAGCAAAATGTCTTTGAAAACCGTGTACTAGGTATGCTAGGTCAACATACGAAGCAAAATGTCTTTGAAAACCATGTACTAGGTATGTTAGGTCAACATACGAAGCAAAATGTCTTTGAAAACTGTGTACTAGGTATGCTAGGTCAACATACGAAGCAAAATGTCTTTGAAAATCGCGTACTAGGTATGCTAGGTCAACATACAAAGAAAATTGTCATTGGAAATCGCGTACTAGGTATGCTAGGTCAACATACGTAGCAAAATGTCTTTGAAAACATGTACAAGGTATGCTAGGTCAACATACAAAGCAAAATTTGAAATCATGTACTATATGTAGTAGATAAGCAAAACATGTATAATGTCATGAAAACAAGAAAGTAGTGATAGGCACATATGAATCACCCTAAACCATTTGAAAAACGTAAAAGAGGGGACTATGTACTCACTTGGGATTGCGTATATGTCTTATTCAAATGATCAAACAAAGCTCAAGATATCAAGGATTCAAGTGTGTCCTAATATCAGATAACTACGTTAACGTGTCGGGACTTGAATCAGAGAATTGGATAGAATGAAGTCTTATAAACCAAACAAGTGTTGGAACTTATATGATATGGTTTAATAAACTTAACATTCTGATGTGGAAAGGATCCTAAGCGCTTTTGACCCGTTATGACTCGTTAAGGTAGTTTACGTTACTTTAACGGGTCATTAATGTAATTGTAAGTTCGGATGGTCAAATATGTTATATGATGAGTCTTACATGCCAAAACAAGTTTGATTATGTTACAACATCAGGTTAGATGTCAAAACTTTGGTTACATATACTTAAGGTCAATTTATGCACAAAAAAGATATTTTGGTAAATTTTAAAGATCATAAAAGCAATTCATCATATAACTAACCAAACTACAAGACCAAAAGGTATAACCTCATAGGGTTATTCCCTATATAACTATGGTCCTAAATATACGCTTGGTCGAATTCTAAGATTAACCAAACGGGTCGGATTCAAAAGTCAAAGCGGTGGTCAAACCGCTCGACTTATGACAAAAATAAAGCACTAAAATTGAAGTGACATGTTAGACATGTTAAAACATGTATAACTAAGTTATAAAACTAATTTTGTATCAAAACTTGGAATTTTGATACCCGAAAATAGTTTCGTCATAAGATCGCGGATTGTTGGTTTTTATTATGAAGCTCTTGACTCTTGTTAAATTGATCTTGATTTTTAGCAAAATTGGTAAACTCAGTTAATGCTTTTTGAGTGACCTGATCTCTAGTTACTAACTGAGCAAGAAGCTCCTCAATCCTTCCTAGACTACCCTCTGAAGCTTTATCACTAACCTGACCCTCTTGATTCGACCCCCCACTAGCGAACTGCCATCCTGAACCTGAACTACCAAACTAACCCTGCTGACCAAAACCTGAACTCGTAAACAAACCCTGCCCCCTGCTTTGGTATTGACCGGATGGAAAACCAGGGGGTTACCGGAAGAGCAAAAACTGTTATTATTATTACGCTAGTTAGAGTTATAATTGGAATTATTATTATTAAACGGACCCTAGACTGACTGGCTATGTATTCTACCTGCTCTAAGGTGATGGTGGGACAATCTATGGTGTCATGGCCTCCTCTACAAACTTCACAACGATCTACCTTTTTCTTAATCTCATCTAACTCCTTAGTGAAGGTTTTCTGAATCATGTCTAAAGCCGCAGCTACCGATCAATCCAAGCCAACCAGGGATACCCCTCGAGAAGTCGAAGAGGTACTAGTCATAGGAATGGAAGTCCTACTGGCAGTGCTATAGTCCATGTCAGAATGCGCGGAACTCTCAAAAAGATCATTGCACTCGGCTACTGATTTCTTACCCATGAGTTGCCCACCAGCTGAAGTGTCAAACCAGGCTCTGATCTTTGGGGTGAGACCATTGTAGAACTTTTCTACAAGTGCCCAATCTGACAAACAATGCTGAGAGAGTAGGGTTTGAAATCTCTCCCAGGCCAGGTGGTATGGCTCATCAGATTCCATCCGGAACGAATGGATCTGATCGCGTAGACGAGATGCCTTCGCGGGTGGAAAGTATTTAGCTAAGAAAGCATCCCGTAAACCTGCCCATGTGGTAAAAGTACCTGCTAGCTGCAAATCGAACCAGACGGCTGCGCGGCCAGCAAGCGAGAATGGAAATACCTGGAGATAGCGAGCATCAAGATTGACACCTTCAATGGAGAAAGTGCCACACAAACGGGTGATACGGTTGATATGAGACGACGGATCCTCTTCCTCCCGACCGTGAAACTGACAAGAGTTGGTAATGGCGGTCATGATGTAGGATGGGATTTGCCAAGATTTGTCATTGGTGATGTCAGGTAAGGTGATGGGGGGGGGGGGGGTTGCACCGGTGAAACCGGTGGTGGCTTGTTGGTAGACGGTGCGGTTGGCCATTTGGACAAGGGGTGGTGGACTTTGGGTACGGGAGAGTGGTGGGGAATTATGGGGTGATGACTTCGTGTGAAGTCAAAGTTTGGTGGTTTAGATGGGAGTGTAGAGTCAGAACGAGTGAAAGATGAAGGTGTAGAAGTACTTACTTGGCACGAAGAAGACGAGAAGGAAAGCTTGTTCGTAGGCGGCTTCGGCGTAGGTCTCAACTAGACTCACCATCCCCGAGAGCGACAACTTAGGCGTCGGTAATTTTTACGATTTTTCCTTCTCTTTTCAACCATCCTAGAGGCAATCTAAGTCAGAGTCACTATCCCCAAATGAAGATTAGATTGGTCTGGCTTACTTTTTCTAATTAAGCTCACTTATTCTATTTTTTTCCATGATTAAAAATTCTAGAAGTTTTAGCTTATAACGGCATCCTTTATACTGTTTTTGGCGGTTTCGACTTCCCATTTTTCTTAGATGAGTACCCACTGGCAAACCGATAATTAAGGAATATTAAGATCAAAGGAACCTAGAACCGACTCGAGCATACCCGCATATCCCAAACTAGACACAAGCTCGACTACTTTATTCTCATATTATCATTATTTGAACCCGAATAAAATCCACCTTTTCTATCATTTTCCGTTCTTATTTTGCAAACTTCTTTATTCAAAAGACATTTTCAATTTTTCATTTTTTCATTTTTTTGTATTTTTGTATTTTTTATTTTTTTGTATTTTTCAAATTTATGACTCAAACTAACACTAAAAGCTATGTATCACATCCACTCACTTAAAGATTGCATTGTCCCTAATGCAAGAACAAGACACGACTCCAACTACCTAACTAAAAATAAAGACTAACAACAAAGTAAATACTAAATAAATAAATATATACAAGTATACAAGTGGAAACGACTTAGCTGAATATATGCGAGACTGTCAAAGTGCCAATCTGTTCCACATATGCCCTCCAATCTGAATACGCTCAGCAAACAACTCCTATTCCTCGGACACTCACACGGAAGCGGCACAACTAAACACCAAACCTATCAAAATAATCATAAAGCAAAAACATACCATACGATAGATCATATTGTTCCAAATATTCAACCAAACATCAACCTAACAAACCAACTCAACTACCCAACCCAACCAACCACATATCCAAGTGTTTAACTTTATTAAGAGTACAGACCAAATCAGATAAAAACAACATAAAAATAAAATAAAAGATACTCCATAAGCACATGCTGCTACTGTCTCCATTACTCAAAATCTTCCGACTCCTCCTCTTTCTGCTGGTAGACATGATAAGGCTCCACCCCCTGCATGCCACTAGGCCTCGCCTGCTGCTATCTAAAGAAAGGAGGAACACCCAAACGCAAACCCTCCATCATATATCTCATACCATCCTCTATCCTCACCACTGACCCTGCCTAAGTCCACTAAACTGCTTATCAACATACCCACGCAAATCCCCATAATCCGTCTCCATACTATCATACAATGAATCCATTGTGAGCGGATCCGGTCTAGGCTGTCTCAGTGGGTACTGCCGGGCAGGTATCTCCTGGCGGGTTGTCTGCCTCTGATAACATGGAGGTATGGCAGACTGCATAGCTGCAGCAGCATCCGAACCTGGCGGGGGCTCAACCTGTGGCCCCTGGCGAACAAGATCCCATGTTGGCTGGTCAGTATATGTCAAAATACCCGCAGACTGAAGATCCGCAACCCTCATCAATCAGGGCGCCGGCCCCTCTCTCATCCTCTCAGCTGGTACCTAGCGAAAACTCCTAAACTCTCCGCTAACCACGTAACATACGGGCCACAATAAATCCTAGCACCCAAACCACCTCTCCAAGGTCTCCTCATCGACAAAGCAAACATTGTCGCTAAATTGGCGGGTCTCCTCTCAACCATGCACATCAAACAAAACGAACTCACCTGGTTCACTTTATTGTCACCCTGGCCCCTACCAACTAAGGTGGCTGCCAAAATCTTATGAATAAATCTAAAAACCGGATCAGTATGTCACTTGCCACCATATTGTTTGAATAAGTAACCCGCGAGATCGTTCCTCAGAACCTAACCAACTCTCCTACCCGCACACTATGCGGACAATCCTTCTTAAATACCCCTTGTAAACTTGTCAAAAACTCGGTGGACCGCACCTCATCGGGTGTATAAAACTGGGTGGCCACTGCAAATTATAGAACAGTCATATTATATGATTGCCTACCCAAAGCAAAGAAGATAGCGTCCTTCTCACTATGATTTCCTTGTTTATACTCAAACGTGGAGTGAAACTCCAAAGTGATTTCTTTATACTATCTCGCGTCAGAATCCAAGACCCTCCTAAACTTCGGACATAACAACTGTTCAAGTCTCGCCTCACCCCAGGCGATCCATTAGATCCCAATCAATCCTTCTATACGGTAGCAGCTCTACCAAAATCAAAGTACCCAACCTCTGGTATTCACCCGAATTAAGCTCAGACTGCAACAATGGGCTATCCCTAATCCTATTGCTTTGTCCATGTGGGATCCCCGGTCCCGTATAATCTACTACCCTGATATACTCCGGTTCCTCCTGTTGCACTGGCTCAACTGGGACTCCTTGAGGACGAGCTGTTGGCCCTCTCTTTCTACCTCTCTTACTCGAAGAACCTTCACCTGACATATGCAAAACAATTCAAATTTGACAAGACAAAGCAAAGCAGATCATTAGTAGTGACAAACTATTTTTGTATTTTTTAATTTTTTTTTGGATTTTTGAAATTTTTTTAGAAAAGTGGAAACAACAGTATAGCATTTCGTTCGCGGTTGAAACCGAAAAATAAAGTGAAATAAAAAACCGGGTTACCGTTTACAAAAGGATAAGTTATAAACAACCTCGCCCGAATGGAGATTGAGTACGGGTGAAGTGTTTTGTACTTCTACGTGCATATAAGTAAACCCATGACCAACTAGATCTAAGAGTAACCGATTCAATGTACACTACCCCCTTCCAACACTTTAATTGTCCTCAATTAAACCTCAAGTGCCAAGTCAAACCAACAGTGAGTGCCAAAACGTGTTAAAGTTGAAAACTTTATAGTATATCTAGTGAAAACGGGTCAAAACATGTTAAAAATCGCATTTTTATCAATATAATTACCAATCTGAATCCCCACACTCAATGTTGACCAAACCTTAACCCATAGCAGCCGCAAAACACAAGAATTTCAAACCAAACCAACCCTTTCACAACCTGCATTAGTTAAACTACCCAAACCGAACCATCCGCAACCTCATACTTCCACTAAACATGCCCAAACATAAGACTAGAACACAACCCGACACAAAATCTAACACTAAACTAAGTAAAACCTGAAATAAGCAACTCATGGAACAAAGATTACAAGAAAACATACCTTGGATTTGAGTTAAACAAGAGAAACTAAGAAAAATCCGTTTGTAACTTGAAAACCCAGGAAAATCCCATTTTTGTGGTGAAAAGTGTGAAGTTATGGTGGAAATCGGGTAGGTGATGTTTGTAGGTGAATGGGGGTGGTCGATTTGGTGAAAAGATGGTGATTTCCGGAGGTATATGGTGCTAGGAGGTGGTTGTCGGTGGGATAGAGTGAAGAAGAAATAGGTTAAAAGTGAAGAAAATGAGGTTTAATCGAACTAGGCTGCAAATAGAGGGACTCGCGGGCCGCGACTCACATAGAGGATCTTGTCACGCCCCGCGATCGTGTTTCTGACGTCATCATTAAATACCTTCTCACGGGCCGCAAAAAGGAGAGCCATAGGCTCTCGTGGCCCCGCCAGAAGCCCTTTTTTACAGAAAGTTTCAAAAATTTGCAATTCTATGCCTTCGAAAAATTTTGTGTTTAACCAAACTCCCAAAAATCAATTTCTAAAATTTTTCTAACACTGGAACTTACCTGGAACCTTGTTTTCTCTTCAAATCTCGCACATCCTCGGTTATGAATCCCTGCAAATGACTCGAAAACACAAAACAAAGACCGACAAACTGCCAAAAACAGCCATTAGCTATGAAAAATAATAAAAAATAAACGAAATTACAACCGGTACAAACTCTACACTGGAGCTTTCACTCAAGACACTAAGTGGTGGTGTTTGGCATGTCTTCGAGAGGAGTTTCCTCCTTCTCGGTTTTATCGATCGGGCCTTTAAATAATGCTTCAATCTATGGCCATTTACCTTCCACGACCCTCTAGTAGCTTCGTCGTGTAACTCAATCACACCATGCAGGAACATCTCTCTCACAACGTATGGTCCCGTCCACTTCTACTTCAACTTTCGGAAACAACTTAAACCTCGAATTGTAAAGAAGTACCTTTTCACCGTCTTTGAATTCCTTTAACTCCTTCAACCTCCGATCATGCAAAGCTTTCGACTTTTCCTTGATACTCCATGATCGCTCATATGCCGCATCTCTAAGCGCTTCCAACTCATGGATTTGGAAATACCTCTTCTTAGCTGCTTCGGTCATATCCAAATTAACGGTCTTAAGAGCCCAAAGCGCTCGTGCTCTAATTCTACGGGGAGATGGCATTCTTTGCCATAGACAATCATAAACGGCATGGTCCCTAAAGGTGTTTTGTAAGCGGTACAAAATGCCCACAATGCATCATCAAGCTTTTCCGACCAATCTTGCCTAGACTTTCCTACCGTTTTCTCCAAGATTCTTTTCACCCCCCTGTTTGCATTCTCCACTTGACCGTTTGTTTGTGGATGGTACGCGGTAGACAAACGGTCAGTAACTCCATAACGCTCTAATGCCTTTTCCATCGCGGCATTGCAAAAATGCGTTCCTCGATCACTAATAATAGCTTTGGGAATATCGAAACGCGTGAACAACTTCGTTAAGAATCTCATCACCACTCGGGCATCGTTTGTAGGCAAAGCTTGAGCTTCTACCCACTTAGAAATGTAGTCGATCGCCACAAGGATGTACTTATTCCCGCTAGAAACGGGAAAAGGTCCCATGAAATCAATGCCCCACACATCGAAAATTTTGAGAACTTGAATAGGATTTTGGGGCATCTCATTCTTGGATGAGATATTGCCGGTACGTTGGAAAGCATTGCACTTCCTAACGAATTCTACCGCATCCTCAACTATCGTGGGCTAATAGACATCGCAATAAAAAACTTTTTGCGCGGTAGTGTGTGCACCATGATGACCACTTGTCAACCCCTTGTGGACATGCCTAAGAATCTCTATACCTTCTTCCCTCGCTACACATCTCCTAAGAATACGATCTCCGCCTATCCTAAAAAGGAATGGGTCATCCCAAATATAATTTCTCGCATCCTTATACAACTTCCGCTTTTGTTGGGTATTCATATCCTTCATCACATACCCATTAGCAAGATAATTCGCTAAGTCGCTAAACCAAGGCAACCCCTCTTTCTACGCCTCAACAAAATCTATAGACTCATGAGGGATCTGTCTCCAATCGCCTCCTCATAGATCTCTTCCCTACTCGGATCCTCTAAACGCAAAAGATGATTGGCGGCTACATTTCCGGCTCCCTTCTTGTCCCTAATATCAATGTCGAACTCAGAAAGCAAAAGAATCTACCGAATGAGTCGGAGTTTGGCGTCTTTCTTTCGAAGAGAATAGGCAACACGGAATGATCGGTGAAAACGATGGTTTTGGATGTAACAACTCGGAAATTCGTTGTTATATTTTCTTTTTATTTTTCCATTGTATCTCTCCTTGTAATCCCGAGATTCGATTGATAAGAAAGTTATGTTAATTAAATTATGATGATTTCCAGTTATATCGCATCCAATCGCTTATTAAACGCATCACTAATTTAAACGCATCGTGTATTTAAACGCAATCACAAGTAACTATGTTACTTTAATAGCCGAGTGTGTTGTTGTACAATAACCACTTGTGCCATCGCAACGCAAAACGCAGTTAATTATGTGGAATTATGTTTTATGTGTGCTATATTTATTTGTGTTATGGTTATAATCGCTATCGCAATGCTCTCGCACACACAAATCGCTAAATCGCACTATTAAATCAATTATAACGCTTAACATAACTACCTAATACGAACCGAATCGCCAAACGAACTCGTAACGCAATAATCGAACAAAACTTGGCCACTAGGTCAAGTTCGGCCGAACTTGTATGTAACAAGTTCGCCCGAACTTGTCTAAGCCAACCAAACCCCTCATAAACTACAAGTCCGCCCGAACTTGTCTCCCAACTCACAAGAAACACACAAGTTCGCCCGAACTTGATGTGTCTAGCCCATTTCTCCACTCCACCTATAAATACCCAGCTCCATTCTTCATTTGAACTTGCTGCAAGTTCGCCCGGAGCTCCCCAGAACTGAAACCCTTTGTTTTCTTAGTAAGATTCATCCAGTTTCAACTACAACAACGTTTTACAATGATTTTGGCACAAGGCATTGCCTTCTTTTTATCAAATCTCTTCTGTTTACGAAAATCTTCATCTTTTTCTATAAAACTACTATTTTTCACTCAGATCTACTCTTAGATCTGAGTAAAACCTTCTAAAAACATCGATTTTCACACAATATTCGGACTAATAACGTATGTTTCGTTCACTTTTAAGTGTAACGAGGCGTTGTCAAGCAAGATCTTAGATCCGGAAGCACAAGGACGAAATCCTCACTTTACACAAGTTGGACTAACCCGTACGAACCTTCAAGTTCGCCCGGATTAGCCGGAGTTTCTGTAAAATGGCTAAACTCGCTCCAAAAGACCTCTCCAGCCTAAGTTTTACTCAGTGGCTTAAGGTTGGAGGGAAGGACACTCGATTTCCTCAGCAAATGACATGAAAACGCACGATTTGGATGCCAAAATAGTCAAGTTCGCTCAGAAGACATCGGTTCGCTCGAACTTGTCACCAGATTGGTGACCAAGTTCGCCCTAACATGATCAAATTTGACAACAAACATACAAGTTCGCCCGAACTTGTACTGATTCCATGATCAAATTTAACTTGCACTCCCTCACTAACCAGCACACAAGTTCGCCCGAACTTGTACCCCAGGGTACAAGTTCGCCCGAACTTGTCTGCTGTTCTCTCAAACCATTAACCGTTTCAGCAATTCGGAAGACTGATGCACTTCTGTTCGCTTACAGGCTGATCCGACACTCTCCGAAACTTCTCTCAGATCCCGTCTCATCTCCTAAAACGCACCGACAGTGAGTATACTTGAACCCCTTTTACGCTTAAACGCACTTTTGGGTGTCACATATGTTCGTATATCAAATCACATCACACAACTCTCAAACGCTTATTCGCAACCCGTTGTTACATGATTATACGTGAAATCTGCTGAATTGTATGTGTTGCTTGATTGCTTGTACGCCACCCTTAACATGATAGTATACTAGAGGTTGACCCGCCACCTGGAGGCTCGGGGTTGTTAAGGTTCGCATTTTTATTTCGCATTTATTTTCTCTTTAGGATGTGGACACTTGTTCGCATGCCTTGATCAATCACGGTTTGTTGGTTTGCATGAATCTAAGTAGTTACATCATTCACTTCCATTACGTATGTCATGTGGTGTATGCTAAACACTTTTATATCTATTATGTACGCAAACCCGTATGATCACCCTTACTTAATTGTATTGACGTTTTATTTTAACATATGTGGCCGGTTGAGGATATTGCTTTGGGCGCTTAGATTAGGTTTTGCTTTAGTAACACGTAATAAATCTAGAGAATATTAAACTAGAATTTGTGTTTTGAGAATCTTGATATTTTGTAATGTCATTTGAGGATTATATGTTAATAGTATGGGATATTGACGTTTAAATATTGTCGCTTAAATATTTTTATGAAATTTCTCATGAGACAATCTGGTTAGCTTAGTGCCGCGCCCCGATGATTCCGCCATCGGTTGGGGTGTGACAGATTGGTATCAGAGCCATAACTGTAGGGAATTAGGTAGAATTGCCATGATTCGACCTAGTCTACAGTCTAAGTACCCAATTTGACCAATCATTGACTTAAATGCTTAAACTACTTGCCATGAATGCTTAAATATGCCTTTGCTAAGGCTAACACAATATACACGCTTGGAAATGCTCGTACCACACAAAACGAGTGATCAAGTCGAGATTAGGTGTGAAAACCGAGAACTCTCGATAAGATCATTCACTCCGCGCATTCTCTATCGCACGAGATACATTCGTTGAGTTAGGAGTGATATCCAAACCTTGATGAAAATCTCCATTTCTATCTAGTGGAACTCCCGGTTTGATCGGTGAGCAAAACCACAACTAGGAATGAAGTTGTTAAGTTAGGGGTGAAATCTGCATCTTAATAACTAGTTCCGTTCCTCGATTTTCAATCTCACCAAATTCTAGATTAATTCGATGACTCGGAACATGACGTAACTGGAAGGATAAATGCCGTTAGTACGGCGAGAGCATTTGTCTATTAGGCCAAATCGTGTGTCCGAACTCAGAGAATTGTCAAACCACTTTGGGTAGTCGCTGTCTCGAAACCCAGGACGCTCCCAATTGATTTAAGCCTATATCGTCGATTTTACACATCATCGAGTTTATTATTATCTTTATGTTTGAATTTTGAGAATTTTCGCTTATTCGGTTTCTCGCTTTATCGATTTCTCATATTATCAATTTCTCGCTTTATCGCTCTTCGCTCTATAAAGTGTGCAGTACTCGCACAACTCTCGTAATCTAAAATGCTAAATAATCACCAACCAAACTAAAACGCTCATCTCTCTTACGCGTATGGTCTCATACGCGGTATTACTCGCTTATCTCGCTTATTTCGCTTATATATTGCATCTCGAACGCGCTACGTTTTACTTATAAGAAGGTGAATACGTGCAAAGATATGCTTATGTGAATTATGTGCTTATGTGCCTACGTGAATATGTGGATACGTGCTTACTTGCCTACGTGTTTATGTGATTTTGTGTCTAATAATAATAATAAACTTTTAAACGTAAACCTATTATAATCGAATCTCATCCAATCAAAGCCTTTATGTAGATGGCATCAATGGGATCTCACACTCGCCACACCGCTCAGTGCAACAACGCTGACAAATGCATCGCCTCTCTTGTAGCCAAGGAAATGGCTAAGGTGATCCCGTAAATCGTCAGCGAAATACATGCGTTTAGCAGCAACTCTTTTGTTGATTCCAAGAATGATGCTCCAAAATCCCGCTTCAGCTTCAAGCAGTTTCAAGCCTGCGGTCCTGCAGCATTCACCGGGGAAGACGGACCAACCAAGTTGTTTCATTGGTTCGATTCGATTGAAGTCACCTTCAGACAAAGCGGATGCCCTGAAAATCTCCGCACTGTTAACGCCACTGGAGTCTTTCAGTCAAGGGCACTTGACTGGTGGACCGCCGAGCGCAACAGGCGCGGAAACGATGAAGCTTACTCTCTCGCGTGGGAAGAACTTAAGGAGCTAATGATTATAGATTCTGTCCACCTCACGAAATCCAGAAGTTGGAAATTGAGTTTTGGGGTATCAAGTAGAATGGTGGTGACAATGCTGGTCTCATCGCTCGCTTCATACAGCTCAGCCTTATCTGCCCAGGTCAGGTGGACATTACTGAAAAGGCAATTAAGAAGTATCTCCGCGCCTTACCAGATTGTGTAGCCGACTTTGTTCAAGAAGCTCGACGCACTACCATCGAGGAAACCTACCAGATCGCCACTGAGATCAACGACAAACGAGTTCAAGCTAGTTATTTCAAAAACTCAACCAAGAATCTCAGCCAAGCTACCACTGAGCCAAGCATCGATACTGCTCCGCCTCAAGTCCCCAAGACAAGTAACCAGAATCGCAAGCGCAAGGGAAACAACAAGAACTGCGCAATGGTCCCCACTCCAAGCTCCCAACCTCGCCAAGCCGCTACTCCAAAGCACCAGCTGCTAAGCATGCGTACACAGGAACTCACCCACTATGCCCTAAGTCCACATATCATCACGCAGTTGGAGGAAACTGTCGCTTTTGCGCTAACTGCAACATTTATGGTCATTTCATGATGCATTGCCGTACTGGTCCTCGTCAGCAAGCTCCTCCCGCTCTCACAGCTCCGCCAGCTCCTATCAATGCTGCTCCCGTTAACCAAGTACCGCCAGCGCCAGCAATTCAGGCCCGTGCATGTTACACGTGCGGTGACCCGAATCACTTCAGCAACGCCTGCCCAAACCGTTCCGTCAAGCAAGAGCCGCAGCAGCAGCAGCCTCAGCAGCAGCAACAACAGGCTGCGCGTGGATGAGCCTTTAACCTCAATCATCGCCTGGCCCAGAACGACAACATTGTTGTCAATGCTACCTTCCTTGTCAATGGTATTTATGCTTCATGTTTATTTGATACTGGTGCTGATAATTGTTTTGTATCGTTTGAATTCGAAAAGGTTTTAAAATGTAAAAGCGCTAAACTCCCAAAGACTTTCGATGTTGAAGTCGCCACCGGAAGAACCGTTACCGTTAACTCCGTCCTATGTGGTTGTTCTCTCGATCTCAACAGCCACATCTTCTCGATCAACCTCATACTTATGAAATTAGGTAGCTTCGATATCATAGTAGGCATGGTTTTCTTCGTGAGAATCATGCTGAAGTTGTTTTCTTTGATAAAATGATTCGCTTTCCCCTTTCAAACGGTGATTAACTCCATGTTTAAGGTGAAACTCCCTCAAAGAAGTTGATGCTTTTGTCATGTACTCGAGCACATAAATGTTAGCGAAAGTAATGTGTTGCTTTCCTAGCCCACATCGTGAACCCGGAGAAAGAGAAGAAAACCTTTAAAGACGTTCCCATTGTTTGCGAACTTCCTAAAGTCTTTCCCGACGATTTACCATGTTTATCCCCTACTCGTGATGTTGAATTCCATATCGATTTAGTTCTCGGTGCTACTCCCGTTGCTAAAGCTCACTATCGCCTTGCACCATCCGAAATGCACGAGCTATCTAGCCAACTTCAAGAGCTTCTTGATAAAGGTTTCATACGCCCGAGCACTTCGCCATGGGGCGCACCCGTTCTTTTTGTTAAAAAGAAAGATGGGACGTTCTGAATGTGCATCGATTATCGTGAACTTAACAAACTCACGATAAAGAACCGCTGTCCTCTTCCTCGAATCGATGACTTATTTGGTCAGCTTCAAGGTGCTACCTATTTTTCTAAGATCGATTTACGTTCTGGTTATCATCAGTTACGCGTATCGGAAGAAGATATTCTGAAAACCGCCTTTTGTACTCGTTATGGCCATTTCGAATTCGTGGTCATGCCTTTTGGTCTTACCAATGCACTTGCGGTCTTCATGGATTTGATGAACCGTGTGTGTAAAGCTTTCTTAGATCGTTTCGTCATCGTGTTTATCGATGATATCCTTATTTACTCGAAGTCGAGAGACGAACATGCACGCCATCTCCGTTTAGTTCTTGAACTCCTTCAAGGTAATCGCCTTTATGCTAAGTTCTCTAAATGTGAATTCTGGCTCGAAGAAATCCAATTTCTCGGCCATATCGTTAATAGTCAAGGAATTCACGTCGACCCTGCAAAGATCAAAGCCGTCAAGAGTTGGATTATGCTGAAGAATGCATCCGAAATCTGTTCCTTTCTTGGATTGGCGGGTTACTACCGTCGATTCATCGCAGACTTTTCTAAAATCGTCGTTCTGCTTACCGCTTTAACTCATAAAGACAAACCTTTCGTTTGGGATTCCAAATAATAGGAAGCCTTTCAAACTCTCAAGCGTATGCTCTGCAACGTTCCCGTACTCGCCCTTCCCGACGGAAACGACGATTTCGTTGTTTATTGTGATGCCTCTAATCTTAGTCTTGGTTGTGTTCTCATGCAACGACACAAGGTTATCGCGTATGCGTCTCGACAACTCAAGATCCACGAGAAAAACTACACAACCCACGATCTCGAACTCGGTGTAGTTGTTTTTGCATTGAAGATATGGCGACACTACATTTACGGTACTAAGTGTACTGTCTTCACCGACCATAAGAGCTTACAACACATATTTAATCAAAAGGCACTAAATATGCGCCAATGCAGATGGGTTGAACTTCTCAACGATTACGACTATGAGATACGCTACCATCCCGACAAAGCAAACGACATAGCCGATGCTCTTAGTCGGCGGAAGCTATGTATATAGTGTTCGTGACTCTCAAGCTTTAAATGATCTCGAAATCATGATTCGCTCCGCCCAGTTTGCTTGTTTTAACGAGAATACCCTACAAGAAGAAATGAAATGTGATGCCGAAACTCAACTCGTAGATAAGCCTAATGGTATTTACTACTATCTCGATCGTATTTGGATTCCTAGCCGTGACAATCTTTGTAATTTGCTAATGACCGAAGCTCATAAATCTCGATATTCCATTCACCCCGGAGCCGACAAGATGTTCCAGGACCTTCGTCCTAAGTACTGGTGGTCGGGCATGAAAAATGATATCGCTGTGTACGTCTCAAAGTGCTTAACCTGTTCGAAAGTTAAATCCGAACATCAAAGGCCCTCTGGTTTACTCGAACAACCCGAAATCCCGATGTGGAAGTGGGAGAGTATAGGCATGGACTTAGTTAAGAAACTTCCCCGCACTTCCTCTGGTCACGATAGCATTTGGGTTATCATTGATCATCTTACTAAATCCGCTCACTTCATTGCTATACGAGAATACTTTAAGGTAGAACGATTAGCACGGATCTATACCGACGAGGTCATTTGTCGACAACGGGATGTCTCGTGACATCATCTCTGACCGCGACGGTCGCTTTACCTCACGTCTCTAGGAGACTTTTCAATCCGCTCTCGGTACTACGCTTAATCTCAGTACCGCTTTTCACCCTCAAACCGACGGTTAGACTGAGCGCACGATCCGCACCCTCGAAGACATGCTTCGTGCGTGCATCATAGATTTTGGTGGTAATTGGGATACGCATTTACCTTTAATTGAATTATCGTACAATAATAGTTATCATACCAGCATACAAATGGCTCCTTTTGAGGCGTTGTATGGAAGAAAATGTCGATCGCCTATTGCATGGCACGAGATCGGAGAAGCACAAATCACCGGTCCTAAGCTAATTCAAGAAACGACAGACAAAATCCTCCAAATCAGAGACAATCTCTTAAAAGCTCAGAGTCGTCAAAAGAGTTAACTCGATAAACGCCGCAAGCCCCTACAGTTCGAAGTGGGAGATCACGTTCTCCTAAAGGTTACACCTTGGAAGGGAGTGATCCGCTTCGGGAAGAAAGGAAAGCTAGCGCCACGATATGTTGGTCCCTTTAAGATTCTGGAAAGAATTGGCAAAGTGGCCTATCGACTCGAACTACCGGCGGAACTTAACAACGTCCATCCGACTTTCCACGTGTCAAACCTCAAGAAATGCCTAGCCGAAGAGAATCTCCATGTACCTCTCGAAGATCTACAAATCAACGAGACTCTCCATTTCGTGGAAAAGCCTTTCGAGATCATGGACCGAGAAACCAAGAAACTACGGCGCTCTCGCATCCCTATCGTGAAGGTCCTATGGGAAGGCAAACGCGGTGCCGAGTTCACTTGGGAATTAGAAAGTGACATGAAGGCTAAGTATCCGCATCTCTTTATTACGGCCACTACTTAAATTTCGAGATGAAATTTCCTAAAGTAGGGGAGACTGTAACAACTCGGAAATTCGTTATTATATTTTCTTTTTATTTTTCCATTGTATCTCTCCTTGTAATCCCGAGATTCGATTGATAAGAAAGTTATGTTAATTAAATTATGATGATTTACAGTTATATTGTATCTAATCGCTTATTAAACGCATCGCTAATTTAAACGCAATCACAAGTAACTATGTTACTTTAATAGCCGAGTGTGTTGTTGTACAATAACCACTTGTGCCATCGCATCGCTTATCTCATCTAATCGCAAAACACAGTTAATTATGTGGAATTATGTTTTATGTGTGCTATATTTATCTGTGTTATGGTTATAATCGCTATCGCAATGCTCTCGCACACACGAATCGCTAAATCGTACTATTAAATCAATTATAACGCTTATCATAACTACCTAATACGAACCGAATCGCCAAACAAACTCGTAACACGAAATAATCGAACAAAACTTGGCCACTAGGTCAAGTTCGGCCGAACTTGTATATAGCAAGTTCGCCCAAACTTGTCTAAGCCAACCAAACCCCTCATAAACTACAAGTCCATCCGGACTTGTCTCCCAACTCACAAGAAACACAAAAGTTCGCTCGAACTTGTAACAAGTTCGCCCGAACTTGATACAAGTTCGCCCGAACTTGATGTGTCCAGCCCATTTCTCCACTCCACCTATAAATACCCAGCTCCACTCTTCATTTGAACTTGCTGCAAGTTCGCCCGGAGCTCCCCAAAACCCAAACCCTTTGTTTTTAAGTAAGATTCAACCTGTTTTCAACTACAACAACGTTCAACAACGTTTTACAACGATTTTGGCACAAGGCATTGCCTTCGTTTCATCAAATCTCTTCTGTTTATGAAAATCTTCATCTTTTTCTATAAAACTTCTCTTTTTCACTCAGATCTACTCTTAGATCTGAGTAAAACCTTCTAAAAACATCGATTTTCACACAATATTCGGACTAATGACGTATGTTTCATTCACTTTGAAGTGGAACGAGACGTTGTCAAGAAAGATCTCAGATCCGGAAGCACAAGGACGAAATCGTCACTTTACACAAGCTGGACTAACCGTACGAACCTTCAAGTTTGCCCAGATTAGCCCGAGTTTCTGTAAATGGCTAAACTCTCTCCAAAAGACCTCTCCAGCCTAAGTTTTACTCAGTGGCTTAAGGTTGGAGGGATGGACACTCGATTTCCTCAACAAATGACGTGAAAATGCACAATTTGGATGCCAAAACAGTAAAGTTCGCTCCAAAGACATCGAGTTCGCTCGAACTTGTCACCAGATTGGTGACCAAGTTCGCCCGAACTTGATCAAATTTGACAACAAACATACAAGTTCGCCCGAACTTGTACTCCCTCACTAACCAGCACACAAGTTCGCCCGATCTTGTACTGATTCAAAGGAATCAGGACAAGTTCGCCCAAACTTGTGCTCTAATCAAGAGAAATGGCACAAGTTCGCCCGAACTTGTACCCCATGGCACAAGTTCGCCCGAACTTGTCTGTTGTTCTCTCAAACCGTTAATCGTTTCAGCAATTCAGAAGACTGATGTACTTCTGTTCGCTTACAGGCTGATCTGGCACTCTCCGCAACTTCTCTCAGATCTCGTCTCATCTCCCAAAACGCACCGACAGTGAGTATACTTGAACCCCTTTTACGCTTAAACGCACTTTTGGGTGTCACATATGTTCGTATATCAAATCACATCACACAACTCTCAAACGCTTATTCGTAACCCACTGTTACATGATTATACGTGAAATCTGTTGAATTGTATGTATTGATTGATTGCTTGTACGCTACCCTTAACATGATAGTATACTAGAGGTTGACCCGCCACCCGGAGGCACGGGGTTGTTAAGGCTCGCATTTTTATTTCGCATTTATTTTCTCTTTAGGATGTGGACACTTGTTCGCATGCCTTGATAAATCGCGGTTTGTTGGTTTGCATGAATCTAAGTAGTTACATCATTCACTTCCATTACGTATGTCATGCAGTGTATGCTAAACGCTTTTATATCTATTATGTATGCAAACTTGTATGCTCACCCTTACTTAATTGTATTGACGTTTTATTTTAACATATGTGACAGGTTGAGGATATTGCTTTGGACGCTTAGATTAGGTTTTGCTTTAGTAACGCGTTATAATAAATCTAGAGAATATTAAACTAGAATTTGTGTTATGAGAATCTTGATATTTTGTAATGTTATTTGAGGATTATATGTTAATAGTATGGGATATTGACGTTTAAATATTGTCGCTTAAATAGTGTTATGAAATTTCTCATGAGACAATCTGGTTCGCTTAGTGCCGCGCCCCGATGATTCCGCCATCGGTTGGAGTGTGACATTGGAAAGCACGAGGTATGATAGGAACTTATCGAATGCGAATTCTACAGCTAAGAGTTCTTTCTCCGTAGTGGTGTAGTTCTCTTGAGCATCAATAAGCGTTTTGCTCGCTAGTAAATCGGATGGAAGTGCTTATCCTTTCTTTGTCCTAATACCACTCCTACGGCATAGTCACTCGCATCACACATAAGCTCAAACGGGAAGCTCCAATCGGGCGAGATAAGAATAGGGGCACTAACAAGCTTCTCCTTCAAAAATTGGAAGGCTTTTAGACACTCCTCGTCAAAGACGAACGGAACATCTTTCTCCAAAAGACGGGTCATGGGGTGAGTTGTAACCCCCAGTTTTTTCATACTTTCCATAGTTAGAAAGCTCGTGTTGAATTTCTATTTTTGGAAACTTTGTATCTTGCATTCGTTCTTTCGTTGTAATCGTTGTAATCTGAGACTTGAATCATAATGAAAACTCATATTTTATTCTTATTCATGTTACACATATCCATTCATGCATACATTCAAACATATTCATGATACTCGTAAACCTGTGACAACTTGTAAATACGTGACATTCATACTTCATGCTAAACTTATACACGATGCTCATAATTAATCTTATACATTTTATACTTGTGCAACCTTTGAAACATGCCTCATATGCTTAAAGACCTTATTATAAACTTAAAACCATTACTATGTGACAATTAGATAAGTTAATAATAAAAAAAATAAAAAAAAATAAAACTTATGTTTCCTGCCAAGGCCTTGCGGACCGCAAGGGAAACTCCTTACGGTCCGTAAGGAGGTCTGGTGTTAGTACATAATGTCTATGTCTTAGTCTTGGATCGAGTCTGTTTAGATTTGACTAGATTATGCTAGAAATGAAGGATATTTATGTAAATGGTACACAAGTTCACCCGGAGTAGAATGTGAGAACAAGTTCGGCCGAATTTGTTCAAGACAAGTTCGCCCGAACTTGTTATCCCCCAAGCGGACTTGTGATACTATAAATAGATAACTTGTGATCTTCATTTGTAACTTCTGTAACTTTGGCACACTGACGACGAAGCTCTGTTGAATCAGGATTTGACATGTATTGTACTATTATGATCAATAAAACAATGATTAAACAGTAAATCTTGCATATTCGATTAACGTGTCATATAATGTCACACCCCAACCGATGGCGGAAACATCAAAGTGAGACGAACGAGATTCATAAATTCTAATTGGTGACGATATTTAAATAAAATCATATTTCATTTATAGTAACTTTGTCATACAATACAAGAATTTTCAAATACAACAATAACAAAGGTAAATTTTGATACAACATTTTATAAACCTAACGTCTATATGTGTATCTAAGCATCATCTCTACTCCAATTTCATGGCAAAGCTTCATCAACCTGTAACATGTTAAAAATATGAGTTCAATGCAAAGGCAAAGGCGAGTACACAAGTTTTGGTGATACATAGCATAAGTATAAATGTGTAACTCGAATCCACATGGTAATTGTAAGCAAGGTTCATACTAATCATGCAATACTAGATCAAACCCTGAGTTTCCACAAAAGTTTTACGAGATCGAGCTTCCCTTGTCACAAAAGCGATAAAACTAGAATGAGTATGAAAATCTTAACATAACCCCGACGGGTGGTGTTCTACTCCTATACCGCTATATATGATAAGTTGGGCTAGCTAAGTTAATGATCAAGCAAGTATAAACGAGCATGTATCTAGGCATAACAAGTATTCATGTATAAGGATTGAGCAGTAAAGCATGAGTTTGTGGTATGTGCATTTTGATAGATAAACATGTTAAAACCCAAAAGTGATTTAAAATGGTAAGTGGGTCGAGTGTACTCACGGTTTTAGTTGGGTCTTTTCTACAAGTCAAGTCCGTGAAAGAGGTTGATTGCGGGATGAACGCCGAGTTATCCTACAAGAGGAAACGAAGGCGCATAAGTAACGAGTTTAACGGAGGATTGAGAGTATTCGGGAAAAGTAAAGGATAAAAGTATGAGAAAGTATTGTAGCATGAAAATAATCACTAGACATAGCACTTGTCAACGACACGATAGCAAACCCCCAAGGATTGAATGTGTTTTTATAGGTTCAAGACCTATTAGAATTGTGACAAGGAACTACATACATTAGTGATGAAACTTACTAACTTGACGGATGATTCATTAGTCATTATCAAGATTTCGGTTTCTAGGGTTTATTATAGTAGTTCATAAATATAGTTATATAATCATGTAGGAGGTCGGAGGATGAACCATCCACTTTGGAACCTCTTGATGTCATGTAAGTCAAATAGGAGGTCGGATGATTAACCATCCACTTTGAGACCTCAGTAGTGTTCACCGCTACACAAGTTACTATTGGTAACAAAGAGGGTACAAGAACAATAACATTAACAAGAATGATAAGAATAATAACTTAGAATAATAGTGAAATCATCAAGTAATGTGTGGTCTCAAGTTTAAGGATAACCCAAGCTAACCATGGTATGAACAAGTTCAAGAACATGCATCACTTGTGAGCTTAAAGCTCTATGAAAAAAGAAAGTTTGTGAGGATAAATCCTCTATTTTGAATGTCTCAACCTTGTTTTTAAGCCTAACCAACCACAAGAAGTTTGTAAGCATTCGACATAGGTTTGAGATGGGATAAACCCAAGTTGGATGAACATAAACAAGTTTTGAAAGATTTTGAAAACAAACAGAAAGTTTTGGACATTTTCGGGGCATTTCCAGGTCTGAATTCTCCAAGGAGAGACCATGGAATCATGCCAAAGGAAAACTAAGCATGTAGGAAAAAGAATAGGGCAATTTCGTTGTGTATTGAGTGAGTTATGCTCACTTTAGTGTAGAGGTACAAATCTGCCCGAAAATTGGATTCAGCTACGAACTTGAAGTGTTTTGGGAGGCTTGGAGGCTTCGTAAAGTGGAAAAATGCTTGGAGGAGGCTTGGGTGTGACATCTGTGCTTCTCCATCATCGTTCAATTCTGCAACGACTTTGTAATTTTATAATATTGTATTTTATTCCAAGATTTATGTATTTATATATGGTATTTCATATTTTCAATCCTTGTTCACTTCTGATCTTTTGAATCACTTATGGAAGTGAAATCGCAAACCGTTATGCAAACGTAATCAGTTTAACGCAACGTACACTCTGGAACAATGGCATAAGCTAAACATACCCTAAATACCCTTTACATAACTTAGAAATAAGTTTTGAAGGCTTCGGTATGGCAAAAACATGCTTATGCAACTTCATGGGCTATTTTGCAAATTTTGCGAAACTACGCCGTTACGCGTATTTCCTAATCCAGAACATATACGCACATCCAAAAATTTTTGTATCATTAAAATATAGCATTTTAATGATTGGAATGCAAAAATATCACTCGTTACGCGTTTACGGTCATTTGCGCGTTCATTACAATATCCGCCGTAATTAACCAAAAACCGCAACCGTACGGCCAAACAAACCGACATCCGAAAATTTTCCGAGCATTTTTCAAGTTCCCTATGCTTTATCTTCTTTGTAAAGCTTAAAAATGGAGTTAACGGGTGTTAAAAGTGCCAAAACGTGTCGAAAAACAAATTTTAGGCTGCAGAGACCTGTTCTACCAATTCTGAAACTTGGGAATCCCAGGCGCCATGCGAGAGAATCACCTAGATCTCCCGCGACGCGCGGGGATGCCAATTTTCAGCAGAATATGGCAGACAGTTGTTTTACATCTTTGAAACCCAAGATTCGTGACCTCCAAGTTCTTGCCTGGTCTTGACACGTCTTTGAGCATGTGGAATGATCCTAGAATGGTCCTTGACACTTGTGATCATCAAATTCATCCTCCATAACTATAAATAGGCCTCTCACATTTTAACTTGCTCATTCCTTCCCTTTCTCTCTATAACTCTAAGAGGAGAACTCCCACTTCGTTGGAGGTCTCCCAACTGAGTTTTCTAAGTCTTTTCTTCATCCTTGGCTGCCTTGAGCACAAGTAAGTGTTCTAAGTTAGCCTTGTTCACTCATTTTAGCTATTTCAAGCTAAAAGTCAAACAGTGTTTGACTTTCAGCTTTGACCATTAATTGGTCAAAGCAAAGTCCAATTGGACTTTGCAACGTGATCGTAATCATGATGGTTATGATCCATAGCGATCATGCCTACTGATTACCATGTTTTCCTAGTTGAAGTGACGAGTCAAAGTTTCGGTCAATAATGCGCAAAAGCGCATTATTCGACGGAACTATTTTCGGGTATCAAAACACTTTGTTTTGATATCAAATCAGTTTTATAAACTTAGTTAGACATGTTAAACATGTCTAACTCGTCACTTTTAGTTTAGTGCTTGTTTAGGGTCGTAAGTTGAGCGGTCTTGACCACCGCTTTGACGTTCGAATCCGACCCGTTTGGTCGATCCTAGGATCCGACCAAACTCATATAGTGACCATAGTTATATAGGGAATAACCCTCTGAGGTTATACCTTATGGTCACGTCGTTTGGTTAGTATTATGATAGGTCGTTATTTTGCCCTTTATAAAAGACCAAAATGCCCTTTTTACGCATAAAATTCATTTTAAGCAAATGTGGCTAAAGTTTGGACATATAAAGTGATATTACAACATTATTAAACATGCTTTGGCATTTAAGACTCATCATAGGACATGTTTAACCATTCGATAAAGCGTTTACGCAAATGACACGTTAAAGTAGCGTAAACTACCTTAACGAGTCATTATCGGTCAAATGTGACAAACGGAAATAACCGGCAATTCTGTACAGTCTAATCACCTAGTCTATTCATTAATCTCATGCATGTTAAGCGTAATTAAATTACATAACGGAGTCGTATGATATATAACAAGTGTTAGGACATGTAAAACTTGATGAAACATCTATTGGTTTCTAATATGTCAAGAAACAACAAAATCTGTGTCCTAAAAGTGTTGGTAGAAAGTGCGGAACGCACTACCTACGATTGCGCAGTGTACGCCGGCAATCACTAAAACGGGACAAAACTACGAAACAAGACACATGGCATATACAACTAAGTCCATATAACAATGAATACACTAAAGTGGAAATGAATCTATTAATATCACACAACCTTCCGGTGCGACGCCCTAAACACATATTGTCCGAATCGGCTAAATATAAAACACTTTTACATTCGTCCGAGATAATAATTAAACAATTCGGGACCTCCGGAATCATGTCAATTGATGTAGAACACACTAAAACATTTTGGGAATATCAACGGAATGTCAAAAACTATAAGCTTCCGAAGTTATATCGCTATACCCAAATTAGTCCGATATCGACCCGACGGATTAGTAAACGAAATTTCCGCCACTATATCAACCAAACGAAGAGACTAGTGAAATATTAAGCCTAATTTGGGACTCGGAATCACTTCATACATCTTTGAATGTGGAATGACAACTTTCGACAAACTTCCGTCGGTACGCCACAAAAGTGTCGTAAACTAGCCGACGACGAAACGAAAAGCATTCGGAGTATCAAAACATGATTTCTACTAGTTTAGTGAACTACTTAATATTAAATTATGTTCTGAACCCCTAATTACTCCCTAATAGTGAAAGATTACCCCTAACCACCATACTTTACTTAATTACCAAAATATCTAGATTTTTATAACTTTTATAAAAAGTTACACTTTACCCCCCCCCATTTTATAAAAATTGGTCAACAAATGGGTCCCACCCCACTTGATTTGTGTTAAAAAAATGGATTAGGAGTATGGCCTATGAAAGATATCTTGATTTTGAAAAGATTTGATTTTTATAACTTAACCACACTTTCATTCATATCATCATCCTTCAACATTCAACAAACATAAGACCACTCTTACTCTCTCTCTAGCTCACGGCTTCACCACCACCACCTTATACCACCATAAACAACCATTAAACACCTTACTTTACTACTAATATAAGCCTCACGAGTTCATCTAAGCATGGATTGAACATGGAGCTTCATTAGGAGTTTTCTTGGGAGCTTAATCTCTTCTTATTTTCTAATCTAGCTTGTGAACTTTGTAAGTCTACTAAACCTCATATTTGTGATCCATATTTTAGTAGATTATCAAATTACAAGTTGTTAGTCTTGACACAAAAGATTATTATAAGCAAAAACCCTAATCACAAAACTAAAGAACACTAAACATAACTCTTTTAAGTATGGATTTGTGTAGATTAGTGTATGATGTCTTGCATGATCATGTTGTTTATGATTGATCTTGATTAATAGTAGTGAATTATAGTTTAAGATGTGATGATCATACTGTTAGAATCATGTAGTATTTCATGTTAGTATCACCTTTCCATAATAAACATATAAATGTGATTTAAACATGTATATGTTTAAATCAAGAATGATCATCACACCCACTTTTATGAACTAAACATATGATTTTTAGACTTCAAGAAGAAACAAGTGTTAAATGGATTTAAAATTAATCTTGGAAGATTAGTAAACTGTGTTCTTACAAATCAAATTTAACAACTTGGTATTTTATAAAAAGCCACTAAAAAGTCTAAACTTTTACAAATATAAGTAAATATGCAAGTTCATGAAAGGTGGGAATTATGTAATAGATATGTATGTTTAGGAATATTTGATAGCTTGATGATGATTTGAAAGTTGATTAATGGATTAAATACGTTTTTAGAACGTGGAAAACGCCATAGTTTAGGGGAAACTATGGCGGAATTTTTTTTCTAAAATCTAATCGCGATTAAAAGTAGGATTAATGGGTGATTAATTAAGTTAAACGCGATTAGTGGTCCTAAACGTCATTATGGAACCTTTTATGAAAATAATTAAACCCTCAATGAACAAGAGTTCTTAGAAGCTTAAAAGAAATATTTTCATGGAAATAATTGGTGAAAAATACTAATAAAAGATATATATTATTTTTGGGCATAAACTATATCTGTTTTTGGAAGAACTATAAAATATGTGCATTTGATTGTTAAATGTATATATACTAGATACACCTAGGATGGATTAAAACTAGTATATAAGAACAAGCGTAAAAATACATACTAAATATATTTACATACCCTCTAACGTAAGTGGCACGAACATAGAAATAGCCGAGTAATATAGAACATTACTTAAACAAATAAATCGGACAAGTGAACAAATACGTGCGTCGCCAAGTGTAAAACTGGAAGTGTAAATGTGTAAAAACTACTAAGTGTTATAAAGAATAAACTTGGTAAAAAGTAGGTAAATAAAACTCCCACTAATGGACTCAAAAGTTTACTAATGGGCTAGGCCCAAATTAAATAACTATATGGGCTAGGCCCAAGGAAATAACTAAGTTGGGTTAGGCCCAAGGGTATAACTATATGGGCTACGCCCAATCAAATGACTAAGTTGGGCTAGGCCCAAGGGTATAACTATATGGGCTGGGCCCAATCATATAACTAAGTTGGGCTGGGCCCAAGGGGATAACTAAGTGGGCTAGGCCCAAAGACAATGACTAATTGGGCTAGGCCCAATGATATAACTAAGTGGGCTAGGCCCAATGACAATTACTGATTGGGCTAGGCCCAATCATATAACTAAGTGGGCTAGGCCCAATGGCAAATACTGAGTGGGCTAGGCCCAATTTCTATGACAAATGTATATTTGTGGAATAAATATACAAGTAATAATCAATTACAAAACTACCAACACTATAAACACGTAATAACAAGTCAAGAGGAACAACTTGTACGAGGTCCAATTAGACCTGAAAGTCTAATGAATTAAATACACATGTAGGTATTACACGTGTACGGACACTTGGAACGCAAAACAGTGAGTTCATGTTCCCCCTTTTCCTTTTAAACTTTTCGGTTTTCTAACAATCGGGGTGAAATACATGCTATGACATTTTATGACAAGAAAGGGTATGTTTGCTACGAGTTTAGAGAAAGAACTATGATCAATGTGTGTAAGTAGGAATGACTTTATAATGACCATTAATCACGTAGTGACCAAAGGTGCAAAGGTGTAGATCTACTGAGTTGGAGACAAACTCCACTCTGGATAAAACAATGTCCTTTCAGAGTGCTTTATGAGCCCTAGGAAATTCTGGATAAAACATGTCCTTCCGGAGTGCCCTGAATAAAACATGTCCGTTCGGGGAAGAAGTTGTCTCGGGTTGGTTATTTACTTATGACACATAATATCGGGGGCTCGCTACCCGCTGATAGATCCATAAACCGTAGAATGAACTAATAACATACCGGGTTTTCACTATTGATGACAATTGCTTATACAAAAACAATATTACATGAACTCGCTCAACTTTTGTTGATTTTTCAAACTAGATGTTTTTCAGGAAACAAGACATAAGCCGGTGATAGACCTCGGGATTTTGGGAACAACATAACAATGGATGCTACTTTTGAAGGGTTGTCTTTTATATCCCAACCTTGTATGAGTATATATAGGAGTCAAAACCTTGATGTGTTTCATTATGATAACAAACTATCTTTCGTGTTGCAAATTTGTAAACTTTGGATGAAATAAATATCTAGAACAATGGCATCATTGTTAACTATGGTTTAATTACTCGATTGATTGCAATGATTACCTTATCAGTCACACGTTTGCGCTTCCGCTACGACCAGGGTGTGACAGACTGGTATCAAAGCTTCGATTGTAGTGAACCAGGGAAAAACTTTTACAAAGTTGGCCTACAATCACCAAGGGCTTTCACACAAAACAAAGTTATGACTTTACAAAACTATTTATGAGAATATAACAAGAATGACATAAAGTTTCTCAAAAAGTCATGATAACATGAGGATCTATCACACGAGCTCAAGTATAGGTATTGAGCAAGGATTGATACATGGGTTGCCTATGAGGAATAGACACAAAACAATAAGGATTACATGTGAAATTAAATAACAAATTTGCATGAGATTTAGTGATTATATATATAATGTGTTTATATATGTGTTGTACCGAATATTTTGCCATGACGCGAATACCATCAGCTATGAATTTTATCATGACTCTTGACTCACGATGAGAATATTAACCTCGCGTCTATTACGGAGCTTATGGCGGACGTGGTTCCTAAGAGAGACCTTAAACTCAATTCCATATAAAATGGCTTCTTTTCCTGGGATGCGGAGGTGCCTAGCTTGGTGGTGACGACGAGGCGGAGGTGATAGCCTTGGACAACAACTCAACTCATGGGATGAGGTCCCTATGACTCATACTAATCATCAATGATGACACTTTTGTCCAGACGAGGAAGATGAAGTACTCATCTTGAAGGTTCCCCTCCAATTGTTATTGTTACAAATTCTCGCTATTTCTATTTAATCTAACGACGTGCCCTTTCGCGAGAAATGTCAAAGGACATTAGCACGTGGACCATCATGAAGGTCCCTCCCATGTTGAAGGTATGTAGACAATAGCATCCTCTCTCTAATGATCATCAACTTTGAACGAGAGAACACTAGGGCGACCATACAAGGCAATTTATTATTACGGGGGCCCACGTAATAATAACTTACAGTGGATGGGAATCCTGGTGGGCTCTACGGGTCAAGCTAGTGACCACTATCCATACAAAATTCTTAAGTTGTTCAAGTTTCAATCTAGTAGAACACTAACTGGGGTGGTAACTATGGCACCCTACAATACCGAAAGACCACACGTATTTGTTCGCACCTAATGAGTCGTTGAGACTAGTCATAAACAAACAAAAGTGGTTTACCACCCAAGGAGGATTTTCCTCAACTTTATAGATTTCTTGTACATGGGTTGGTTCTTTGGTGTCTATGGCACCTCATCTTATTTATTGGAAATGGTTACCTTAAACTCCGTCAATTGACATTTGTCTCACTCCATAGGGATAGTATGGCATGAGCCATGCTGCAACACCCTCATTGCATTCTATTCGACATCTATGGAAATTATAACGATTTTGTTGGAGCTCGTGGAGCTCAAGGGATATCAACGCTTTCGTCACACGGGTTAGTGCAGCGAGGGATTATCTACTTTGGACAATCGAGGTCCCTGAATTATGGAGTATATACTAATAGGATGGAGACGACCGTTTGGTTTCTCTTCCTCAACGGATTACTTCTTTTCCCACTTAGGCATATGGCCAAAACACGCAAGAGGTACTACGCATTTTGGATTGCGGTTATTCATGTTATCATTGTTTCAAACATGTATTAACAATACAATCTTGAGGTGTCCATGACTAATTACATTCTTAATTCTTAGGCGCAGGGTAGACTATAGTGGTCCAACTACAAGCCTAGATCCTTGATATTGTGTATCAAAAATAACATGGCGTCGAAAAGAAAATCTATGCCCTACTATTAAAGTCAAATTAGAGTTTTTATGGAACCACATGATCTTGTTGAGTCGACACTAGTGATGGTACTGATGGTACCGGTAGTTCCAGTGATTCAAATCCAGATGAGACGAGAACGAGTGGCAATGCCACACTTGGAGACGCAATAACACCAGGTTTTAATTCTAAGGCTTCCCGGACTATAAGTCGCGAGACCTCATTGGTGCGAGAGGTGTGGTAGGTTATGTTCGCTAAGTCAAGACAAAGGAATCAGTTGGTATTACTAGTAAAGGTACTCCTGAGTGAATGATTAGGTAAACGAAGAGTCTCCTACTGAATGAAGCATGAACTTGGTGGAATCTTCAAGTACGAACTTTAGGAAGTGATATTACGATGAGGTTATCATGGGAAGAACTCAAAAATCTTATGCGAGAAGAGTATTGCTCGCTGACTGGAACTCCAAGAGTAGGAATAGGATCCTAGAACTCGATCATGATTCTAGCCAACGTTGTTGGTTATATTCGCCTTTTTCGCGATATCTTAAGAGTTGTTCATACTCGAACCTCTTAATTCAAACGCATCGAGCGTTACATTTGGGGTTTAGCCTCTAAGATCTAAAACATAACCACACAATCCCACCTTACCTTCATCACTCAAACAATAACTCTCACAGTTAGTCTCACCAAGGATACGATGAGAATGGGAATTTATCAAAGAAAGGTACGGAAAGGAAGAAAGCGTGTGTGGAATCTACTAGCAACGGGAAGCGAAATACTCACCCCTAAGTCAGGATCGAGGGCGAGTAACAAACAAAAGGGAACAACCGTGATAATAGGAAAGAAGGCAATTACTGTCGTAATTGATGCTAGCACCAAAAAGTATGCTTATAACCTACTAAAATCCTAGAGGCGATAAGTGAAAATTTCCTCTGGAGGGCACCTGCAAAAGTGCCCAGAGTAGAAGTGGGGTGAAACAGGACACAAAACAAAAACCAATAAGTTTGTAAGACCCAACCAAGAGCTAGAATGTTAAGCATGGCATGGAGGCCACTTTAAGCACGAACGTCTTGAGAATGAATCAGACTAAGGAATTAAAGTGTGAGCAATTAGAAACTATGGATACCCCACAAGATCCTGATGTCATCATACGTACATTTCACTCTACAATCATTATGTGTCAACTGTTTTGGTATGGATGTCAAGCCTAGCTAGTGACTTCAGGTATTAAGCATATACTGGAATTAGAGTCATGTTAATTAGACGCGTTGTCCAGTTAGCTTAGAGGGAAAATTAGATGAGTCATGAGGAATCATTAAAGGTCACTGACACGTTTCCTATCAGCCAACATTTCACATCCAATTGGTTTGATAACTGTGCTGAATTTAGTAACCTACCCATAGAAGTGAAGATATATTAGACCTAGAGTCAAACGTTTCCCTCGCTTTATAGGATTTACCAACGGTAAATCAATCAAGTCAGGAGAAGTTATAAAAAGGATGCACTTCGGAGTTAGTAGAATGAGAATTTAATATTGACCTTATACCCGTTTATCTGGGTTGATTACGATGTAGCTTGGGCATCGATTGTTGAAGTATAAACAAGCGGAAAGTAGTTCGTTTTGCAAAAACTATTCATATCCCCCTGCCCGATGAAGGAACGCTTGTAGTTCACGGAAGGAGGTATGAGACGCCGTTAGGAATTATAAACTGCATGAAGGCCAGAAATGCCTACAAAGAGGCTGCATAGCCTTGTTAACTCATATAGCCGACAAGGAAAACTTACTAGAACTACCTCCTCCACGACAATTTTAGTTCACATAGGTTGGTGCCAGGAGACGCACCAGAAACAAAATCCCCATGCCGATTAACTCTGTCCTAGAGGGAAGAGTTATCTATACAACTTCAAGATTTGTTAGACAAAGGATTAAGTTTGAACGAGTTCCTTTGCATGGGAGCTCTTGTGCCTTTTGTCAAGAAGAAGAATAAAAGCTTTCGGAGGTGCATGGATTATTTAGAGTTGAACGAACTCACCATTAAGAATTAGCACCCACTACCAAGGGAAGGGTTGACGATTATACGACTAGCTACAAGACTCGAGCTTCTATACCAAGATTGACTTGAAATCCGGTTATCATCAACTAAGAATCCAAGAGGAAAGTCATCCTAAAACGACATTTAGGACTTGCTGCGGTGACTATAAATTCCTTGTTATGCTTTGACTTAACAAACGCTCTCGCCATGTTCATGAATTTAATGAACCGAGTATGTAAGCCATACCTAGAAAGAGAACGAGCACACTAAGAACAATTTTGGAATTGTTAAAGAAGGAACAGTTATATGCAAAGTTTTTGAAATGCGAAGTCTGGATTCGCGAAGTACAATTTCTCAGTCACGTGGTAAACGAGAGCGGAATACATACTGACCCATCCAAGATAGAAGCCATAAAGAACTGGAATGCCCCAAGGATCCCAACGGAGGTACAACAATTTCTAGGCTTGGCGGGATATTACCAGAGATTCGTCGAGAATTTTTCAAAAATTGCTCAACCACTAACCTCGCTTACACGGAAAGACAAAAGTTCGATTGGGGAGAAAGACAAGAGTCGGCTTTCTAGTTGTTGAAGGACCAACTATGTTAGGCGCCGATACTTTCACTTCCGGACGGTACCGATGACTTAGTGGTGTATTGTGATGCTTCGCATCAATGCTTGGGTTGCGTGTTAATGCAATGTGAACAAGTCATCGCATACGCGTCGCGCCAATTGAAAGTTCACAAAAAGAACTATACCACCCATGACCTAGAGTTAGGCGCGGTGGTGTTCGCACTGAAAAGCTGGCGTCATTACTTCTATGGAACTAAGTGTACTATATGCGCTGACCATAAAAGTCGTCAATACATATTCAACCAAAAGGAAATAAATAAGCGCCAATGACATTGGGTTGAATTGTTGAATGATTATGACTTTGAGCTCAAGTATCACCCGGGCAAGGCAAGTGTAGGGGCAGATGCCTTGAGCCAGAAGGAACGAGTCGAAACTCTACAAGTACGAGCTTTAGGAATGACTATTCAAATGGACTTTACGAGTCAAGTACATGATGCACACAAGAAGCTCTAACACCAAAAAACATTCCAGCGGAACCTCTTCGGGAAATGGAAATACAAATGGAACCAAACAAAGATGGAACACTATATTTTAGGGAAGGATCTGGAT
Source organism: Scalesia atractyloides (assembly GCA_947069175.1). NCBI lineage: Eukaryota > Viridiplantae > Streptophyta > Magnoliopsida > Asterales > Asteraceae > Scalesia > Scalesia atractyloides. Next base: position 60,453,095 of record CAMTDV010000024.1, on the reverse strand, counting down.
TACATATTTTAGCGGTCTGCGAGACCTTGTGCTGGATGAAGCACATAAGTCAAAATGCTCGATACATCCAGGATCCGATAAAATGTATTAAGACATGAAAGAGTATTATTGGTGGCCTACTCTCAAAGGAGATTTTGCGATCCATGTTAGGAAATGCCTAGCTTGTGCAAGGTCAAGGCTGAATACCAGAAGACCATATGGCTTATTACAACAACCCGAGTTTCATTTGGGGAATAGGAGCAGATATCAATGGATTTCATTACAAAACTCCTACGAACCTCTCGAGGTCATGACATGAATTGGGTTATCATTGATCGATTAACCAAATCAGCTCACTTCTTACCGATTCGCGAGAAGAGATAGTACCGAGAAGTTAGGTGAGCTATACTTTGGAGAGATTGAGGCACGTCATGGAGTGCATGTTCCCATAAGCTCTAACAAGGACAATCACTTTGTGTTGCGGATATGGCAGTCTTTCAAGCTTCTTTTGGATCTCGTTTAGATCTAAGCACGACATTTCATCCGAAAGCTGATGGCCAAAGCGAACGAACCATCCAAACTCTGGAAGACATGCTTCGCGCCTGTGAGAAGAATTTAGGCAGAAAACTGGGATACTCATTTATTATTGGTAGAGTTTTCCTACAATAACAGTTATCACACGTGTATAAAAGTTGGGCCATTCGAAGCACTTTATGGACGAAAGTGTCGATCTCCGCTATGTTGGGCGGAAGTCGGTAAAAGACAACTCATTGGTCCTGAGCTAGTCCAAGAAACCACATACAACACCTGGACTGGATTGTTCTACATACGAATAAGGGGACTAGTTGGTCCTGCTAATAGATACAAGGACTGGATTGTCCTCTACTCAACACTAACGGCTGTAGGGTCTCTTAAAAACTGTATAGTGAAGTCCTCGCTACATAACGAAACTGTAACCGCCTGCAAGTCTACTGTCTTGAGTAATTGGTTTGGCGAGGCACTTTCTAGCACGAGGTGGGTTATAGGCTCATACGAACATGTTGTCTTTGTCGTACGCGGACAAACGACGCAAGCCATTATCCTTCGAGGTCAGAGACAAAGTATTACTAAAAGTCTCACCTTGGAAAGGCGCAGCTAGATTCGGGAAGTGTGGAAAACTAAACCTGGGATATGTCGAATCTTTTGAAATTCTGGCAAAGTAGGTACTGTCGCTTACAAGCTGACATTGCCAAGGGAACTCTATAGCGTACACGACACATCCCATGTGTCTAATCTCAAAAAGATTCCAACCATCGAGACAGTTGTCATCCCACATGTCTTTAAGGAGACTCCTTTAGAGGATGCCTCAAAGTGAATTTCGGGATGAAATTCTTTTTAACAGGGGGAGTATGTGACAAACGGCAAATAACCGGTAATTCCGTACAATCTAATCACCTAGTCTATTCATTAATCTCATGCATGTTAAGCATAATTAAATTACGTAACGGAGTCGTACGATATATAACAAGTGTTAGGACATGTAAAACTTGATGAAACATCTATTGGTTTCCAATATATCAAGAAACAATAAAATCTATGTCCTAAAAGTGTTGGAAGAAACTGTGGAATGCACTACTTACGATTGCGTAGTGTACGCCTGCAATCACTGAAACGGGACAAAACTACGAAACAAGACACATGACATATACAACTGAGTCCATATAACATTGAATACACTAAAGTGGAAATGAATCTATTAATATTACACAACCTTCCGGTGCGACGCCCTAAACACATATTGTCCAAATCGGCTAAATATATAACACTTTACATTCATCCGAGATAATAATTAAACAATTCGGGACCTCCAGAATCGTGTCAATTGATGTAGAACACACTAAAACATTTTGGGAATATCAGCGGAATGTCAAAAACTATAAGCTTCCGAAGTTATATCGCTATACCCAAATTAGTCCGATATCGACCCGACGGACTAGTAAACGGAATTTCCGCCACTATATCAACCAAACGAAGGGACTAGTGAACTAGTTAAGCCTAATTTGGGACTCGGAATCACTTCATACATCTTTGAATGCCGAATGACAACTTTCGGCAAACTTCCGTCGGTACGCCACAAAAGTGCCGTAAACTAGCCGACGACGAAACGAAAAGCATTCGGAGTATCAAAACATGATTTCTACTAGTTTAGTGAACTAGTTAATATTAAATTATGTTCTGAAACCCTAATTACTCCCTAATAGTGAAAGATTACCCCTAACCACCATACTTTACTTAATTACCAAAATATCTAGATTTTTATAACTTTTATAAAAAGTTACACTTTACCCCCCCCCCCCATTTTATAAAAATTGGTCAACAAATGGGTCCCACCCCACTTGATTTGTGTTAAAAAAAATGGATTAGGAGTATGGCCTATGAAAGATATCTTGATTTTGAAAAGATTTGATTTTTATAACTTAACCACACTTTCATTCATATCATCATCCTTCAACATTCAACAACATAAGACCACTCTTACTCTCTCTCTAGCTCACGGCTTCACCACCACCACCTTATACACCATAAAAAACCATTAAACACCTCACTTTACTACTAATATAAGCCTCACGAGTTCATCTAGCATGGATTGAACATGGAGCTTCATTAGGAGTTTTCTTGGGAGCTTAATCTCTTCTTATTTTCTAATCTAGCTTCGTGAACTTTGTAAGTCTATTAAACCTCATATTTGTGATCCATATTACTAGTGGATTATCAAATTACAAGTTGTTAGTCTGACACAAAAGATTATCATAAGCAATAACCCTAATCACAAAACTAAAGAACACTAAACATAACCCTTTTAAGTATGGATTTGTGTAGATTAGTGTATGATGTCTTGCATGATCATGTTGTTTATGATTGATCTTGATTAATAGTAGTGAATTATAGTTTAAGATGTGATGATCATATTGTTAGAATCATGTAGTATTTCATGTTAGTGATCACCTTTCCATAATAAACATATAAATGTGATTTAAACATGTATATGTTTAAATCAAGAATGATCATCACACCCACTTTTATGAACTAAACATATGATTTTTAGACTTCAAGAAGAAACAAGTGCTAAATGGATTTAAAATTAATCTTGGAAGATTAGTAAACTTTGTTCTTACAAATCAAATTTAACAACTTGGTATTTTATAAAAAGCCACTAAAAAGTCTAAACTTTTACAAATATAAGTAAATATGCAAGTTCATGAAAGGTGGGAATTATGTAATAGATATGTATGTTTAGGAATATTTGATAGCTTGATGATGATTTGGAAGTTGATTAATGGATTAAATACGTTTTTAGAACGTGGAAAACGCCATAGTTTAGGGGAAACTATGGCGGATTTTTTTTCTAAAATCTAATCGCGATTAAAAGTAGGATTAATGGGTGATTAATTAAGTTAAACACGATTAGTGGTCCTAAACGTCATTATGGAACCTTTTATGGAAATGATTAAACCCTTAATGAACAAGAGTTCTTAGAAGCTTAAAAGATATATTTTCATGGAAATAATTGGTGAAAAATACTAATAAAAGATATATATAATTTTTGGGCATAAACTATATATGTTTTTGGAAGAACTATAAAATATGTGTATTTGATTGTTAAGTGTATATATACTAGATACACCTGGATGGATTAAAACTAGTATATAAGAACAAGCGTAAAAATACATACTAAATATATTTACATACCCTCTAACGTAAGTTGCACGAACATAGAAATAGCCGAGTAATATAGAACATTACTTAAACAAATAAATCGGACAAGTGAACAAATACGTGCGTCGCCAAGTGTAAAACTGTGTAAAAACTACTAAGTGTTAAAAAGAATAAACTTGGTTAAAAGTATGTAAATAAAACTCCCACTAATGGACTCAAAAGTTTACTAATGGGCTAGGCCTAAGGAAATAACTAATTTGGGCTAGGCCCAAGGGTATAACTATATGGGCTAGGCCCAATCACATGACTAAGTTGGGCTAGGCCCAAGCGTATAACTATATGGGTTGGGCCCAATCATAGCTAGGCCCAAAGACAATAAATAATTGGGCTAGGCCCAAGGGGATAACTAAGTGGGCTAGGCCCAAAGACAATGACTAATTGGGCTAGGCCCAATGATATAACTAAGTGGGCTAGGCCAAAGACAATGACTAAATATGTCTAACTCGTCACTTTTAGTTTAGTGCTTGTTTAGGGTCGTAAGTCGAGCGGTCTAGACCACCGCTTTGACGTTCGAATCCGACCCGTTTGGTCGATCCTAGGATCCGACCAAACTCATATTAGTGACCATAGTTATATAGGGAATAACCCTCTGAGGTTATACCTTATGGTCATGTCGTTTGGTTAGTATTATGATAGGTCGTTATTTTGCCCTTTATAAATGACCAAAATGCCCTTTTTACGCATAAAATTCATTTTAAGCATATGTGGCTAAAGTTTGGACATATAAACTGATATTACAACATTATTAAACATTTTTGGGCATTTAAGACTCATCATAGGACATGTTTAACCATTCGATCACGCGTTTACGCAAATGACACGTTAAAGTAGCGTAAACTACCTTAACGGGTCATTACGGGTCAAAAGCACCTAGGATCACTTCCAAATCAGAATGTTGAGTTTATTAAATCTTCCAACACTCATTTGATTTATAAGACATAACTCTATCCAAGCCGCCGATTAAAGTCCCGACTTATTTACATAATTATCCGATATTAGGACTCGCTTGATTTTCCTCGGACTATTTCGCTTTGTTAATTTTCTTGAACAAGGATATTTTTGCAACCCCAAGTGAGCACATAGTCCCCTCTTTTACGTTTTCAAATATTTTGGGGTGAAACACATGTGCCTACTTATTACTTTATTGATTTCATGCTTTTATGATCAATGTGTGTAAGTAGGAATGACTTTATAATGACCAAAACAGTGAGTTCATGTTCCCCCTTTTCCTTTTAAATGTTTTCGGTTTTCTAACAATATGGGTGAAATACATGCTACGACATTTTATGACAAGAAAGGGTATGTTTGCTACGGGTTTAGAGCAAGAACTATGATCAATGTGTGTAAGTAGGAATGATTTTATAATGACAATTAATCACGTAGTGACCAAAGGTGCAAAGGTGTAGATCTACTGAGTTGGAGACACACTCCACTCTGGATAAAACAATGTCCTTTCAGAGTGCTTTGTGAGCCCTAGGAAATTCTGGATAAAACATGTCCTTCCAGACGCTCCGGATAAAACATGTCCTTCCGGAGTGCCCTGAATAAAACATGTCCGTTCGGGGAAGAAGTTGTCTCGGGTTGGTTATTTACTTACGACACATAATATCGGGGGCTCGCTACCCGCTAATAGATCCGTAAACCGTAGAATGAACTATAACATATCGGGTTTTCACTATTGATGACAATTGCTTATACAAAAACAATATTACATGAATTCGCTCAACTTTTGTTGATTTTTCAAACTACATGTATTTCAGGAAACAAGACATAAGCCGGTGATAGACCTCGGGATTTTGGGAACAGCATAACAACGGATGCCACTTTTGAAGGGTTGCCTCTTATATCCCAACCTTGTATGGGTATATATAGGAGTCAAAACCTTGATGTGTTTCATTATGATAACAAACTATCTTTCGTGTTGCAAATTTGTAAACTTTGGATGAAATAAATATCTAGAACAATGGCATCGTTGTTAACTATGGTTTAATTACTCGATTGATTGCAATGATTACCTTATCAGTCACACGTTTGCGCTTCCGCTACGATCAGGGTGATGACATCAAAAGCACCTAGGATCACTTTCAAATCAGAATGTTGAGTTTATTAAATCATACCATATGAGTTCCAACACTCATTTGATTTATAAGACATCACTCTATCCAAGCCGCCGATTAAAGTCCCGACTTATTAACATAATTATCCTATATTAGGACTCGCTTGATTTTCCTTGGAATCTTGCGCTTTGTTATTTTTCTTGAACAAGGATACTTTTGCAACCCCAAATGAGTACATAGTCCCCTCTTTTACGTTTTCAAATATTTGGGTTGAAACACATGTGCCTATTAATTACTTTATTGATTTCATGCTTTTATGACATATACTTGCTATTTTCACCTAGTACACATATAGTACATGATTTCAATTCTGTTTTGCTATGTATGTTGACTTGAGCATGCTAGCACATTGATTTCAAAGACACCTTTTGCGGCATATGTTGACTTAGCATATGAGCACATTGATTTACATTACATTTTGCTATGTATGTTGACTGAACATGCTAGCACATTGATTTCAAAGACACCTTTTACGGCATATGTTGACTTAGCATATGAGCACATTGATTTACATTACATTTTTCTATGTATGTTGACTGAGCATGCTAGCACATTGATTTCAAAGAACCTTTTGCGGCATATGTTGACTTAGCATATGAGCACATTGATTTACATTACATTTTTGCTATGTATGTTGACTGAGCATGCTAGCACATTGATTTTATGGACATTTCTACTTCGTATGTTGACTTAGCATACTTAGTACATGGTTTAAAGACATTTTTCACGACATTGCTTACATTGACTATAACTTTTGGTTTGTTTAACGGGACATAATACATTCATTAACATTGGTCACGCCGCCCGGTAGTATGTAATGGTACCATAGGACTTGACAAATCCTGTTCCCCGCTTCCTAGGTTTGTTTGGAAGTAGGGAATGACAGAATCCGAATACATTTTTGATAAACCTTTGACTTGATAATGGTTTATCCGTCAGTCTCAAGGCTTGAATGTATGTGATAAACATAACTACATAAATGTTCATATCAAATAAAGCATTGGTTTTGCAAAACATGACTTTGATTTAAAACTTTGGTTTATTCAAGACATTGTTTTGTACATGACATTGGTTATACACGACATTATACATATGGCTTGAGTAAAGTCTTTTACTTGCCATACAAGACATTTGTTATACAAGACATGGTTTATAACTAACATTGTGACATATTACATTGTTTACACATGACATTTGACATTTGTTAGACAAGACATTTTTGGTGGTTATTTGATAAGTGATTTAAATAACGAGATGTGTGTAATATGATAAAAGCATGGTGGATACGCCGCTGGTACTTCCTATATATAAGTGCTTTCATGATATTACATATCGCAGCGTCATTTAAACCACTTCGACAAAGACAAAGACATGACACATTTGGTACAAATATCATATATTTTTCACAAGACATTGTTTTACAAATGGCATATTTTAAACAATTCATTATCTTCTGGTTAATTATTTAACCATACATCCTTCTTCAATATCATTTGATTTTCACATTGATTTTCATATGATTTTGTAAAAGAAAACATTTTATAAGGTTCATGACTACTTTTCGTTAAACTATTATTTTAACTTCAAGTCATGAATCCTCATCAACAAAACCTATGTATCTCATAGGCATTTTTATGCTGACGTACCTATTTTCACACGTGTTTCAGGAGCTAATGCTTAAGGATGATTCATGCGACATTTAGGACGGACTTGGGCTTTAGTGACTTAAAATCAAGCAAGACATATAAATTTATGTTATGTTTCTGTTAAATTCCAGACAATGTAAATTTGAATCAATTATACAAAACTTTAATTTCCATGGTTGTTGAAACAATACTTCTGTTACAACACACCATGACGTTTCCGCCACGTTTGTTGTTTTATGCGGTCGGGGTGTGACAGAAAGATTGGTATCAGAGCTAATGGTTATAGGGAATTAGGTTATTAGTAATGCTTTGACCTAGACTATAACTTTTCTAGGACCCTAACACAAGTTATCTTGTGTTTAGATCTTAAAACAATACCATCACCTATCCTTAGGTGATTACCAAAAACAAAGTATAATTCATTTTAAAGGCCAAAACAAATCATCGGCGCTCTTTGCCTTCAAAGTTTTTCAAAATCTCGTTAAAGTTTGGGTTTTAATAATGTGAACACATGCAATCTGGAAGGGTGGGTTCATGTACCTTGAGTTTTCTGTCTAAGTCAAGAGTGTTCGTACAAATCCACTTAATCGGACCAGCCACTCTTACCTGGGAACTCTTGGAGTGAGTGTCCACTTATAGGCTAAAGCATGTCTTTGCGATACATTATAAAAACCCATTTACTTTGATTAGTCACTGTGTGTCGTTTGTTTGTTGCAAGTAAACGAACGAATGACCACCATTCTTTCATTTCGTCGATTTTTAGAACATCTCATTATCCAACATTCATCTCACTCGTTTTCTCTCATATTTCCTCTTTTAGAATGCCTCCTCGACGAAACGTACCACCACCTAACACTGAACTGGCAACTATCATAGTACAACAGATGGCTGCTATGCTACCAAATCTCATTACTCAAATCAACCAAGCCAACAGCAATAACAATACACATGCTACGTGCAACTTTAAACAGTTTAACTCGGCTAAACCACTCAAGTTTAGTGGTTCTGAAGGAGAAACTGGGCTCCTACAGTGGTTTGAGATTCTTGAGAGTACTTTTCGCCATGTTCAGTGTCCTGATAATCGTAAAGTCGAGTTTGCTTCAAGTGTACTTCATAAGAGGGCACTCACGTGGTGGAACGGAGTGGTGAGAGATAGGGGTGCTGATGTTGCGATGGGTTAGACATGGGAGGAACTTAGAGCTCTAATGATGAAAGAGTTCTGCCCCCGTCATGAAAAGAGGGCGCTCGAGAATGAGTTCCACGACCTAAAGCAGGACAGTGGTGAGCACCTTGCATATACCAATCGGTATGAGGAGTTGAGCTTGTTGTGTCCTGATATGGTGACACCTTTGGATAAGGCGATTGAAACGTACATAGATGGTCTGCCAGATCCTGTCCAGGACATCGTCACTGGCAGTAACCCTACATCTGTCCGTCAAGCCATTGAGCTGGCTGCAACCCTTACTGAATCGCAAGTCAAAAAGGGTAAGCTTCATCAAAAGGGTGACAAGAAACCATCTGTTAAGTCTAAGAAGCAAAAGGGTAACAAAGCTGAAACCTCCAAGAAGTCGAGGAAGCGCAAGGCTTCTAAGAACTTCGCTCTCACTACCCAACCTAACCAAACTGCTCCAAATCAGCCTGCTCAGCCACCGGCCAAGAAACGATATGTTGGCAATGCACCTTTGTGCAACAAGTGTAATAGTCACCATCAACTACATTTTCAGTGCCGCATTTGCACTAACTGTCGGAAATCTGGTCATCTTGCCAACACTTGCCGTTTTGCTCCTACCCAGAATCAAATAGCCCAAAACCCTGCTCAGCAGCTTACACGACCTCACTATCCACCTGGGTCTTGCTATAACTGTGCCGATCTTACCCACTACAGAAACAATTGCCCGAAGTTGGCAAATGCAAGCCAGGCACATGGACGAGCATTTAACATCAATGCTAACGAGGCTCGGGCTGACAATGAAGTGGTGAACGGTACGTTCTTTGTTAACAACCATCCTGCTTCAATTCTTTTCGATTCGGGTGCCGATAAGAGTTTTGTATCCCTAGCTTTTGAACCTTTGCTTTCCATGCCTAGAACCAAACTAGGAAAGCCCTTGACAGTCGAAATAGCTAGTGGTGAACCCCTTGTTCTTGATTCTGTCATCCGTGATTGCCAATTGAACCTTAATAACCATCTTTTTGCCATTGACCTCACGCCAATGCAACTCGGGAGCTTTGATATCATAGTAGGGATGGACTGGTTATCTAAACACCATGCCGAGGTGATTTGCTTTGATAAGATCGTTTGTATACCCCTTTTGTCTGGTGAAACCGTAGATGTTCATGGATAAAAACCCGTCAGTAGCCTTAAATTCATGACATGTACCCAAGCCCATAAATACCTATGAAAGAACTATGTTGCTTTCTTGGCACATATCATAGAAGAAAAGGGCAAAGGCAAAACTATTCAAGATATTCCCGTTGTTAGGATTATCCTGAGGTGTTTCCTAAAGAATTACATGGTTTACCCCCAGCACGACAAGTTGAGTTTCGTATAGATCTTGTACCTGGTGCCAACCCTATAGCCAAATCCCCATATTGACTTGCACCGTCTGAGATGCAAGAATTATCTAAACAGCTTCAGGAATTGTCTGACAAAGGATTCATTCATCCAAGCTTTTCACCTTGGGGTACTCCAGTCCTATTTGTGAAAAAGAAAGATGGATCCTTCCGTATGTGTATTGATTACCGTGAGCTCAACATACTTACAATCAAAAATCGATATCCCCTACCTCGCATTGATGATCTCTTTGACCAGCTACAAGGTGCTACTTACTTCTCAAAGATTGACCTGTGTTCTGGGTATCATCAGCTTCGTGTTCTCGAAGAAGATATTCCCAAAACTGCTTTCGCACTCGATACGGTCATTATAAGTTCACTGTTATGCCTTTTGGTCTGACAAATGCTCCTGCTGTTTTCATGGACTTGATGAATAGGTTTGTAAGCCTTATTTGGACAAGTTCATCATTGTCTTCATTGATGACATTTTGATCTATTCAAAGTCTCGAGCCGATCACAAGCAACATCTCCGTTTAATGATTGAACTCCTAAAGAAAGAACAACTCTATGCCAAGTTCTCCAAGTGTGAATTTTGGCTTAAGGAAGTTCAGTTCTTGGGTCATATTGTCAACGAACAAGGTATTCATGTGGATCCCGCCAAAATCAGTGCGATTAAGGAATGGGATACGCCTACTACTCCTACTGAAGTTCGTTCATTTCTTGGTCTCACGGTTTATTATCGTCGCTTTATCGCAACTTCTCAAAGATTGCGGTTCCCCTCACTGCTTTGACTCAAAAGAATAAACCTTTTAAGTGGGGACCCAAACAAGAAGAAGCTTTTCAGACCTTGAAACAAAAGCTCTGTAATGCTCCTATTTTATCCTTACCTGAAGGTAAGGACGACTTGTCGTATATTGTGATGCATCGAACTTAGGCCTTGGTTGCGTTCTCATGCAAAGGAACAAAGTTATAGCCTATGCATCAAGACAATTGAAGATTCACGAAAAGAACTACACCACTCATGATCTTGAGTTGGGTGCTGTTGTTTTCGCTCTGAAAGTTTGGAGTCACTATCTAGACGGTACAAAATGTGTGGTTTTCATGACCACAAAAGTCTCCAGCACATTTTCAATCAGAAAGAACTAAACATGAGACAGCGACGATGGGTTGAACTTCTGAACGACTATGACTGTGAGATTCGCTACCATCCTGGTAAGGCGAATGTCGTAGCCGATGCTCTTAGTCGTAAAGAACGAGTCAAGCTACATTGTGTTCAAGTTCGATCTGATATTCAAAACCGTATCTCCCAAGCTCAACAAACTTGTATTACACAAGGCATGATGACTGATGAATTACCACATCATCTTGAGCTTCAACTTGAAACGAAAGACAATGGGTTATCCTATTATCTGAACCGTTTGTGGGTTCCAAGTCAAGACAATCTCCACACCTTGATAATGGATGAAGCTCATAAGTATCGTTATTCAATTCATCCAGGTGCAGACAAAATGTATAAGGATCTTCGTACCCAGTATTGATGCTGGGTATGAAGAAAGACATTGCCTTTTACGTATCTAAATGTCTTACTTGTCTCAAAGTTAAGGCAGAACATCAATGCCCTTCTGGTTTGCTTGAACAACCAGAAATTCCGGTTTGGAAATGGGAAAGCATTGCAATGGATCTCATTACCAAATTACCGCGTACATCTAGAGGTTATGATGCCATTTGGGTAATCGTTGATCGACTAATAAAGTCAGCACACTTTATAGCAACCCGTGAGGTTTCCCTGCTGACAAACTTGCTAAAATCTATGTGGATGAAATTGTATCTCGTCATGGTGTTCCTTTGGACATCATATCCGATCGTGATGCTCGATTCTCATCTCATTTTTGGAGGACCATGCAATCTTCCATGGGAACCAAACTTAGCCTGAGCACTGCTTATCATCCTCAAACAGATGAACAATCCGAAAGGACAATCCAGACACTGGAGGATATGCTTAGAGCTTGTGTGATCGACTTTGGTGGTAGTTGGGATTCGCATCTACCTTTGATCGAAGTCTCCTACAACAACAGTCATCACACCAGCATTAACATGGCTCCTTTCGAAGCTCTTTATGGTCGAAAATGTCGTTCACCTGTCTGTTGGAATGAAATCGGTGAATCTCAATTCACGGGACCTGAACTCATTCAAGACACAACAGACAAAGTCAAAACAATTCGCGATAATCTCTTGACAGCTAGAAGCCGTCAAAAGAGTTACGCAGACAAACGACGCAAGCCCTTGGAATTCCAAGTCGGTGATCATGTCCTACTCAAGGTATCCCCTTGGAAAGGCGTGGTTAGATTTGGAAAGAAAGGAAAACTTGCATCTAGATATGTTTGACCATTTAAGATAATTGAGAAAATCAGAAAGGTAGCCTACAAACTTGAGCTTCCTCCTGAACTTGGAAATATTCATCCAACCTTCCACGTGTCCAATTTGAAAAAGTGTTTAGCTGATGAAAACCTCCACATCCCTCTTGATGAAATTCGTGTTAATGACATGTTACACTTTGTCGAGAAACCTGTGGAAATTTTGGATCGTGAAGTCAAAAAGCTTAAGCGCAGACGTATACCGATTGTTAAAGTTTGTTGGGAGTCCAAACGTGGCCCTGAGTTTACATGGGAACGAGAGGACTAGATGAAGGCGAAATATCCACATCTATTCTCACAAGTTTCCTCTAATTAAATTTCGGGATGAAATTTCCTAAAGTAGGGGAGACTGTGACATCTGTGCTTTTCCATCATCGTTCAATTCTGAAACGAATTTTTAATTTATAATATTGTATTTTATTCCAAGTTTATGTATTTATATATGGTATTTCATATTTCAATCCTTGTTCGATTCTGATCTTTCGAATCACTTCTGGAAGTGAAATCGCAAACCGTTACGCAAACGTAATCAGTTTAACACAACGTACACTCTGGAACAATGGCATAAGCTAAACATACCCTAAATAACCTTTACATAACTTAGAAATAAGTTTTGAAGGCCTCGGTATGGCAAAAACATGCTTATGCAACTTCAGGGGCTATTTTGCAAATTCTGCAAAACTATGCTGTTACGCGTATTTCCTAATCCGGAACATATACTCACATCCAAAAAATTTTTGTAATCATTAAAATATATCATTTTAATGATTGGAATGCAAAAATATCACTCGTTACGCGTTTACAGTCATTTGCGCGTTCATTACGATTTCCGTCGTAATTAACCGAAAACCGCAACCGTACGACCGAACGAACCGACATCCGAACAGTTTCCGAGCATTTATCAAGTTCCCTATGCTTTATCTTCTTTGTAAAGCTTAAAAATGGAGTTAACGGGTGTTAAAAGTGCCAAAACGCGTCGAAAAACAAGTTTTAGGCTGCAGGGACCTGTCTGCTAATTCTGAAACTTGGGAATCCCAGGCGCCAAGCGAGAGAATCACCTAGATCTCCCGCGACGCGCGGGGGATGCCAATTTTCAGCAGAATATGGCAGACACTGTTTACAGCTTTGAAACCCAAGATTCGTGACCTCCAATTTCTAGCCTGGTCTTGACACGTCTTTGAGCATGTGGAATGATCCTAGAATGGTCCTTGACACTTGTGATCATCAAATTCATCCTCCACAACTATAAATAGGCCCTTGATCTCACATTTTAACTTGCTCATTCCTTCCCTTTCTCTCTACAACTCTAAGAGGAGAACTCCCACTTTGTTGGAGGTCTCCCAACTGAGTTTTCTAAGTCTTTTCTTCATCCTTGGCTGCCTTGAGCACAAGTAAGTGTTCTAAGTTAGCCTTGTTCACTCATTTTAGCTATTTCAAGCTAAAAGTCAAACAGTGTTTGACTTTCAGCTTTGACCATTAATTGGTCAAAGCAAAGTCCAATTGGACTTTGCAACGTGATCGTAATCACGATGGTTATGATCCATAGCGATCATGCCTACTGATTACCACGTTTTCCTAGTTGAAGTGACGAGTCAAAGTTTCGGTCAATAATGCGCAAAAGCGTGCATTATTCGACGGATCTATTTTCGGGTATCAAACACTTTGTTTTGATACCAAATCAGTTTTATAAACTTAGTTAGACATGTTAAATATGTCTAACTCGTCACTTTTAGTTTAGTGCTTGTTTAGGGTCGTAAGTCGAGCGGTCTTGACCACCGCTTTGACGTTCGAATCCGACCCGTTTGGTCGATCCTAGGATCCGACCAAACTCATATTAGTGACCATAGTTATATAGGGAATAACCCTCTGAGGTTATACCTTATGGTCATGTCGTTTGGTTAGTATTATGATAGGTCGTTATTTTGCCCTTTATAAATGACCAAAATGCCCTTTTTACGCATAAAATTCATTTTAAGCATATGTGGCTAAAGTTTGGACATATAAACTGATATTACAACATTATTAAACATTTTTGGGCATTTAAGACTCATCATAGGACATGTTTAACCATTCGATCACGCGTTTACGCAAATGACACGTTAAAGTAGCGTAAACTACCTTAACGGGTCATTACGGGTCAAAAGCACCTAGGATCACTTCCAAATCAGAATGTTGAGTTTATTAAATCTTCCAACACTCATTTGATTTATAAGACATAACTCTATCCAAGCCGCCGATTAAAGTCCCGACTTATTTACATAATTATCCGATATTAGGACTCGCTTGATTTTCCTCGGACTATTTCGCTTTGTTAATTTTCTTGAACAAGGATATTTTTGCAACCCCAAGTGAGCACATAGTCCCCTCTTTTACGTTTTCAATATTTTGGGGTGAAACACATGTGCCTACTTATTACTTTATTGATTTCATGCTTTTATGATCAATGTGTGTAAGTAGGAATGACTTTATAATGACCAAAACAGTGAGTTCATGTTCCCCCTTTTCCTTTTAAATGTTTTCGGTTTTCTAACAATCGGGGTGAAATACATGCTACGACATTTTATGACAAGAAAGGGTATGTTTGCTACGGGTTTAGAGAAAGAACTATGATCAATGTGTGTAAGTAGGAATGATTTTATAATGACAATTAATCACGTAGTGACCAAAGGTGCAAAGGTGTAGATCTACTGAGTTGGAGACACACTCCACTCTGGATAAAACAATGTCCTTTCAGAGTGCTTTGTGAGCCCTAGGAAATTCTGGATAAAACAATGTCCTTTCAGAGTGCTTTGTGAGCCTAGGAAATTCTGGATAAAACATGTCCTTCCAGACGCTCCGGATAAAACATGTCCTTCCGGAGTGCCCTGAATAAAACATGTCCGTTCGGGGAAGAAGTTGTCTCGGGTTGGTTATTTACTTACGACACATAATATCGGGGGCTCGCTACTTGCTAATAGATCCGTAAACCGTAGAATGAACTATAACATATCGGGTTTTCACTATTGATGACAATTGCTTATACAAAAACAATATTACATGAATTCGCTCAACTTTTGTTGATTTTTCAAACTACATGTATTTCAGGAAACAAGACATAAGCCGGTGATAGACCTCGGGATTTTGGGAACAGCATAACAACGGATGCCACTTTTGAAGGGTTGCCTCTTATATCCCAACCTTGTATGGGTATATATAGGAGTCAAAACCTTGATGTGTTTCATTATGATAACAAACTATCTTTCGTGTTGCAAATTTGTAAACTTTGGATGAAATAAATATCTAGAACAATGGCATCGTTGTTAACTATGGTTTAATTACTCGATTGATTGCAATGATTACCTTATCAGTCACACGTTTGCGCTTCCGCTACGATCAGGGTATGACATCAAAAGCACCTAGGATCACTTTCAAATCAGAATGTTGAGTTTATTAAATCATACCATATGAGTTCCAACACTCATTTGATTTATAAGACATCACTCTATCCAAGCCGCCGATTAAAGTCCCGACTTATTAACATAATTATCCTATATTAGAACTCGCTTGATTTTCCTTGGAATCTTGCGCTTTGTTATTTTTCTTGAACAAGGATACTTTTGCAACCCCAAATGAGTACATAGTCCCCTCTTTTACGTTTTCAAATATTTGGGTTGAAACACATGTGCCTACTAATTACTTTATTGATTTCATGCTTTTATGACATATACTTGCTATTTTCACCTAGTACACATATAGTACATGATTTCAATTCTGTTTTGCTATGTATGTTGACTTGAGCATGCTAGCACATTGATTTCAAAGACACCTTTTGCGGCATATGTTGACTTAGCATATGAGCACATTGATTTACATTACATTTTGCTATGTATGTTGACTGAACATGCTAGCACATTGATTTCAAAGACACCTTTTGCGGCATATGTTGACTTAGCATATGAGCACATTGATTTACATTACATTTTTCTATGTATGTTGACTGAGCATGCTAGCACATTGATTTTATGGACATTTCTACTTCGTATGTTGAATTAGCATACTTAGTACATGGTTTAAACACATTTTTCACGACATTGCTTACATTGACTATAACATTTGGTTTGTTTAACGGGACATAATACATTCATTAACATTGATCACGACGCCCGGTAGTATGTAATGGTACCATAGGACTTGACAAAACCCGTTCCCCGCTTCCTAGGTTTGTTTGGAAGTAGCGAATGACAGAATCCGAATACATTTTTGATAAACCTTTGACTTGATAAGGGTTTATCCATCAGTCTCAAGGCTTGAACGTATGCGATAAACATAACTACATAAATGTTCTTATCAAATAAAGCATTGGTTTTGCAAAACATGACTTTGATTTAAAACTTCGGTTTATTCAAGACATTGTTTTGTACATGACATTGGTTATACACGACATTATACATATGGCTTGAGTAAAGTCTTTTTACTTGCCATACAAGACATTTGTTATACAAGACATGGTTTATAACTAACATTGTGACATATTACATTGTTTACACATGACATTTGACATTTGTTAGACAAGACATTTTTGGTGGTTATTTGATAAGTGATTTAAATAACGAGATGTGTGTAATATGATAAAAGCATGGTGGATACGCCGCTGGTACTTCCTATATATAAGTGCTTTCATGATATTACATATCGTAGCGTCATTTAAACCACTTCGACAAAGACAAAGACATGACACATTTGGTACAAATATCATATATTTTTCACAAGACATTGTTTTACAAATGGCATATTTTATACAATTCATTATCTTCCGGTTAATTATTTAACCATACATCCTTCTTCTATATCATTTGATTTTCACATTGATTTTCATATGATTTTGTCAAAGAAAACATTTTATAAGGTTCATGACTACTTTTCGTTAAACTATTATTTTAACTTCAAGTCATGAATCCTCATCAACAAAACCTATGTATCTCACAGGCATTTTTATGCTGACGTATTTCACATATGTTTCAGGAGCTAATGCTTAAGGATGATTCATGCGACATTTAGGACGTACTTGGGCTTTAATTACTTAAAATCAAGCAAGACAAATAAATTTATGTTATGTTTCTGTTAAATTCCAGACAATGTAAACAATTTGAATCAATAATACAAAACTTTAATTTCCATGGTTGTTGAAACAATACTTCTGTTACGACACTCGCTGACGTTTCCGCCGCGGTTTGTTGTTTTACGCGTCGGGGTGTGACCTTGGGTTGGATGGATTAGGGTTTCATTGGGTTGGGCTTTGGACAAGATTTGGGGGAGTTTAGACTTGAAACTAGTCCACTAAACCCAACCCACAGCAGAATTATAGGGCTGGCATTTTTTATTTTTTTCTTATTTTTTTGTTATTTAATGTTGTATATTAGGTTAATAGATGTTATATATTTATGTACATAACATGTATTATCGTGTGACAAGTTATTTCGGGAGTATGAACCTTATAAGTTAGAGTTTTATTAGCCAAAAAAACGGGTTTTAACGTTTAACTAAGGTGTTTTGTGAATAAGGTATGATAACATATGTAACATGTCACATGGTATATGTATGCATAAAATGATCGAGATCGAGTATCCACATTGCGTATAAAGTACGTATCAAGTATAAACACCGCGTATAGCACGTATGTAACGTATTCGAGTATGTATATCATGTGTATGCATTGTATGGACAAGTGTGATTGTGTGTAACAAGTATAAAGATGAATATGTTTATTCCATTACGATTCAAGTCTCGATTACAACGATTTCAATGAAATGACGAATACGAATACAATGGTTTCCAAAAATAGAACTACAATGCTAGCTTGCTATAAATAGAAAGTATCGAAACGCGAGGTGTTACATAAAATTTCCACTTGTATGGACATTAGAGACAATTTAGGTTCCCGAGCTTAACATGGAGACGATCTAACAAGTGGTATCAGAGCCACGGTACCTAAATTGGTGCAATCATTGCAAGATCTACTCTTATTCTACCTCTTTCTACCATTTTTTTTAATTTTTTCAAGATAAAACAATGAATTCACGGACAAAAGTTGTTGATTTTTGAGTATGTCATGTAAAATACACTTGTGATAAACTCCTGAGAGTTTGGACATCAAATTCAAAGGAATTAATATCAAAAAGTTCAAAAAACCATGTTTTGCAAACAAGTATTAGCCGAACTTAACATCAAGTTCGCCCGGACTTGATTAAAATTCTTTGGTTTTTAATCAAGTTCGCTCGAACTTGACTGTTATTTCAAGGTTTATATACAAGTCCGCTCGAACTTGCTAATTTTCTTTCAAGTTTTACCAAGTTCGCCCGAACTTGAGTAAAACTTGTTGAATATCTAGCATAAGTTCGCCCGAACTTGGTATTTCTTTTGAAATTCAACATAAGTTCGCCCGAACTTAATCAGGGAGAAAATTTTCAAAATCCAAACACAAGTTCGCCGAACTGTGTAATTCAATCTGATTTTTCTCAAACTGCAAGTTCGCCCGAACTTGTCAGTGTACTAATTATTTTTCGAAGTTTGTGAACGTGTTTTTCAGTAAAATTCGTCAATTTTCAAGATGGAAGATCTGCACAGTGCTTTTATGTCGGCTACAGCATCAAACGCTCAGATGGTTAATCAAGTTAACATCGATAACGAAATGGGCACATCTGTGAAACTGCCAAAACTCATGTGTATAGATGAGTATGAAGGATGGAAAGAAAAGTTCTCGAACTGGGTGCAAGCTACGTATTTCCACAGTTGGGTTGCAGTTCAGACTTGTTATGTAAGGCCCAGAGATGAGATTGAGAATGTTATCGACATCAGCAAGTTTTCTACTATACAAAAGGATGCTTACGTCACGAGAAGAGAATGATAAGTTTGATTCAACATTCGGTGAAAGAGGATATATTGGTCTGCTACCGGAATATAATACTACACAGGAATTATGGACATCATTATAGAACAAGTACCAGGGAAGTGCAGAAATGGTCAAAAGCAAGAAAGCGCTGATCATGAAGGAATTCGATATATTCATGATGATTAAAGGCGAAATGATGAAACAAATGATCGAAAGGTTTTGTCATCTAAAAGTGATTATGAGGAGACACGGGCTTGAGAAGAAGGAAGAAGAATACATAGATAAGTTGGCTGACGCATTGCCTGAAGGTGATTGGAAGACATATCTCATGGTTCTGAAAGAAAGTCCAAGCTGGCAGTTCTTTAAACTATCCACGTTCATCGACAAACTAGAGGGTCATGAGATGGAGTTGTTAAAGATATCCAAATCAAAGACTGCTAACGTGACTCAAGATGTAGGGCTGTACTACAAGTCAGGAGCTCAAGATAATATTACTGGCCCGAAGATCCAAACCGCTTTTAGCGCGAATCTGAATTCTTCGAATCATTCGCTGCATATTCAAACACAATCATATCCGAAATATGATCAAAGTCCTATAGAGTTCTTCATTTTCAAGCACGGGTTCGAATCAGAATAGTCAACCAAATTCTGATACAAATGTGTACAAATGCAACATTGCTGTTAATCTAAACAATGTTGTTTCTGAACAAGTTTCCAAACAACACATGACACTTCTTGCCACAGTGTTAGAATCATATGAAACCTTGGTGGCTGGGAAGATTGGTAATCCGGAAATGACCGCTGAAGATTATGATCAAGTAGATGAAGAAGAGCTTGAGCTGATGGACATCAAATGGTCCTTAGCTTCAATCATTCGAAGGGTTACTAAGTTTGTTGCATTAACCGGCAAAGATATCAGGAATTCAAGCAACAAATTGTGGTTCGCCAAAACAAAGGTTACTTGCTTCAGATACCGACAGAAAGGGCACTTTAAGAGAGAATGCAAGAATCCAGAGGCAACAGGTAACCAGAGTCCATTTGGAGGTGGCTGTGAGTATTACAAAAAGTCACTTCAATACAAGCCTTTCCCAAAAAAGACTCAGGTCGAAGTCCAAGAGAAATCTTCAAACAATACAGAGAAGGCAATGATAGCTTCGAACGAAGATGATGGTTTTGACTGGAATTCTTATATCGCCAAGAAGACCGGAGTTGCATTAATGGCTGAGATTGTTGAAGATACATCTGCTGAGGATGCAGCTTTGGAGATTGCATTACTAGAAGAATACATGCAGCAAACTGAAGTAGAGGAAATCTATCACCACACAAAGGTGTAAAGTATCCTTTCACCTAACTTGTCTACTAGTTTTGCAGGATGTTTTGGTGATACAACAACTATGGAGCATGTTGCTGAAGAAAAACCTGTGGTTGAAGAGGTCATCAATACAACCAAATAGATGAATGAAGAAAACCTCACAGAGATTGCCAACAAGGCTATGATGGCAAATCTGACGAAGGTAGGTCTAGGGGTAAAGGTTGTAGAAAAGGAAGTGGTCAAAGTACAAGTCGTTGAGGTTGAGAAACCATGTATGAAATGTGTTGAACCATGTGTTCAATGTGCTGAAAATCACAGATCATAACTGAACTCAATGTGCATAATACAAATTTCAAATATGATTATCGCATAATGAAGGAGGCATATGACAAAATGAAAGATGATTACAGCAGGTTGGATAATAACAACATTGAACAAGATGACACTATCAGAATGTTAAAATCTACTTTAATGGAAAAACAAAAAGCTATTAACGTTTATATCAACAACATTGCGGAAGTAAAACAAGAGCTTCAAGACATGAAAATCAAAACCGAAAGGGTTCGACAGCTTCTAAAGAGCTATACCACGAATGCCTATGTCATCGATCACATTCTTCCGACAATTCAGTCGGAAGAAAATGATCAGAAAGCCAAAGGTAAGAAACGTGGAGAATATAGCAATGTTCCACCACTCCTATGCGAAAAGTATTGTCGCAAAAAGGCTGAGGGGATGGAAAAGGCGCTCAACATTGAACTTTTAACCGAAAAGAAAAATGAGCTGCCAGAGAACATTGATATAATCTACACAAGTGATGATGGCGAAGCGGTGGTTAAGCAAGTTATTGATAATGTCTGGAGTGAATCTGATGATGGCAGCTATGAAAGCGCCAACTCGAGTTCAAACAATTCTGATTCACAATCCGAAGATGACGATAAATCATCGGAAGATAGCCTAAGTGATGATCCTAACGTTGTCATGTACAAAGTGAAGGATTCTGATAGGCTATACTTCGACGATAGCTTTCCGATTCGGAATGTGAAGGAAGATCAGCTTGACAAATTCGTCAAATTCGTTGAGGTTCATCAGAAGATTTGGAAATCAATGAAAAGAAATTTTATTCTAAACCTAAAAGAAACAACTACTGAAGGAATGGTGGTGATTTTCCTGAGCACAGCAGAGCAGGGTTGGGTTTGGAATTGGAAAATGAACCGAACAAGAAAATGTCACCATTTCACGAATACAAAGATAAAAACATGACATTCGTATATGGGACAAGCACGGTTCAAGAAGAAAGTTTGATTGGGAAGCAATCAAACGATGAGTTTAAAAGGGAAAAGGAACTTCGAGATAAGGCCAAGGCCACAAGTGGTGTAAAACCCACTAGTGGACATTCTCATGATGATCGGACTTGCTTCAAATGCAATGAAGTTGGTCACATTGCACGCAAGTGTCCGAAATCTAAGCTGGTCTATCCTCGAAGGAAAAGAAGCTCAGATGTTGAAAAACTTAAGCGACCAGAGTTTGTAAAACTTGTCACAATTTTGAAAAGAAATGAATCAAAACTTGAAGTTAAACCTAAAACTAAATTTGAAAACTCAACTTTCAAGAAAGGTGAAACTTCCAAGGCAAATGAATCGAGGTTTTACATAAAAAATGCAAACATAAAATCACAAGCCTGGATTGCTAAAAAGAAATCATCAACATCTGAAGTTATCAAGTCTGAGCTAGTTAAGACGGGGTAACAGCAAAGAATCTAAATCTGAGATTAAATCTGAAACTGTCAAATCTTCAATTGGTATCAAATCTTCAAAAGGTAAAAAGAAAGTTAACTTTTGAAACTGTAAATGACAGTGGAGGCTCAGATGGAGATTTTGAGGATGATTACAAGATTTTATCCCAAACCCAAGACCAAGAAGGCTTGGGTCACGCTTTTTAACTGAATGCTAATATGTGCAGGGGCTCCATAGATCCGTTCTTTCAAAGTGGATTCTGGATAGTGGAGCGCCAAGGCGTATGACAGGGATGAAAGCTCTTCTCTTTGACATCAAAGCTATAAACGGCAGGATATGTCGGCTTTGCCGGTAATCAGGTGGAAGGATAGTCGCCGAAGGAAAACTTTCCAATGGCGTAGTATCGTTTGATCGTGTGAATTACATTGCTGAGCTGGAGAACAATCTTCTGAGCATCTCGCAAATTTGTTATAAACAGTTCACGGTGCATTTCAATGATAAAGAGTGCATTATTCTGAAGCCGGGTTTCAAGATTCCTGATGATTGGATTCTGATGCACGCCCCACGTGAGAATGATTATATGTGTTGGATATGGGTGTCGCTGCCACATCATCGAAATCGGCTCAATGTTTGTCACGAAAGCTACGGAGAAAGATTATATTCTTTGGCATAGGAAAATGGGGCACATTCATTTATGAAAAATGAATTTTCTGGTTCATAACGACTTGGTTGAAGGTGTGAATCTTGAACCTTCCACAGATCACTGTCTAGAATGTAAGAAAGGGAAGCAGATCAAAAAGTCACATCCCAAGAAGATTTTGAATTCTATAAAGTTGCCGCTTGTAACGTCTACATATGGATTTATTTGGTCCTGTGAACGTGCGAAGTATTTCAGGAGACCTATACTGCTTAGTCGTCACAGATGATTATTCTCGATATTCGTGGGTTTTCTTTCAAGAGTCTAAAGATGAAACGTTCGACAATCTGGTGATTCTCTTCAAGAAGCTTGAAAATCTATATCATCTTCCTGTCAGACGTATTCACAGTGAGAAACGGCATGGAGTTCAAGAACAACAAAATGAAAGAGTTTTGCAACGCCAAAGGAATTCTGCACGAATTCAGTGCACCTTACACTCCACAACAAAATGGCGTAGCTGAAAGGAAGAATAGAACTTTGATCGAAACAGCAAGAACTATGATTGCAGACTCGAAATTTTGGTTAGCTTCTGGAGTGAGGCGGTGGCAGCGGCTTGCTACACTTTAAACAGGGTCTTAACTGTCAAACCGACTAAAAAGACATGTTTTGAAATAATTAACCGAAGAAAACCAAATTTGAAATATCTAGAGCCATTTGGTGCACCATGTACAGTAATTGATGAAGATGGAAAGTTTGGTGCTAAATTGCTTGTAGGTTTTTTTGTCGGGTATGTTAGTCCACTAAGAAGAGTTTATGTTCCCGCTTTGAGAAGGGTAATTGAAGCACAACACTGTTGATTGCTTTAAGTACACAACTCCTATTCAGAGGAAAGGTGACGCGTGGTTGTTCAACTACCAAGATTTGTGGAAGTCATTCGACTTGCCTGAAGAACCGTCTGATGAAGAACTTGCAGCTCTTTATTTTCTTCAACAGTCGGCAAATCAAGAACATATTATACGACCTATTGTGGTTAATCAACCCACTGATGGTTCTACATCTTCTTCTTCTGGTGCAGGTCCGAGTAATAGAGGTGTCCTGGTTAAAAATGTTTCTGAAGCAGAAATAACACCTGCTACTCCTCCAACAAATGTTTCCACTGAACCAGGAAATACAACTTCAGAGCCTAATATGCCCCAGAATCAGAATTCTGACTCTGATGAAGCTCTGACTTTCGATGCTGATGGAGAATCATCTTCAGATGAAGAATCCGAGCAGATAACAAGCATGTTGAATCAATCTGCTGGCCCAAGCAATCGAAATGAAGCAACATCGAGCGCTCCTTCCGTTGACTTGATCGTTGATTTGAATGTTACAAATAGCAAAGCTTGGTTGATGTTCCTAGCGAGGAGATGCCACGATATTAATCATACCATCCTTCAACGAATATTATTGGGGAATTACAAACTGGTGTGCGAACAAGAAGTCAAATCAACAAAGCACTAAGTTGTTTCTATACCCGAGTGGCTCCTACTCAAGACTACTGTTATTATTCATGTTTCATATCTCAAATAGAGCCGAAGACTGTAAGTGAAGCTCTGGGTGATAGCAATGCAAGAAGAATTATTACAGTTCGAGAAATGGGAGTTTGGAGGCTTGTTGACTTACCACCAAAGCAGAAAGCGATAGATACGAAGTGGGTCTTCAAGTGCAAAAGGGATGATATCGGGGTGTGATTGTTAGAAACAAAGCTCGGTTGGTTGTCAAAGGTTTCCACCAGCAAGGAGGAATTGACTATACGGAAGTCTATGCACCGGTTGCACGCTTAGAGTCAATCCGCATTTTCCTTGCATTCGCAGCTTGGAAAGGTTTTAAGGTGTACCAGTTAGATGTGAAATCCGCATTTCTCTATGGTAAGTTACGCGAACAAGTGTACGTCGGTCAACCACCGGGGTTCGTCGATCCACTGAACAAGACCAAAGCGTATCTCCTAGACAAAGCCTTATACAGATTACACCAAGCCCCGAGAGCTTGGTACGAGACGTTATCTCAAATCTCGTTGGAAACGGCTTTACTAGAGACACAGTGGATAGTAAATTGTTTACCAAAGAAGTCGGAAGCCATCTAAATCATACAAATCTATGTAGATGATATCATCTTTGGTTCAACGATGATAGTCTTTGCAAAGAGTTTGAAAAGATCATGAAGAAGAAATTCGAGATGTCTTCTTGGGCGAAATGAAATTCTTCCTCGGATTACAAGTTGATCAGTTACCAGACTGCATATTCATTCATCAAACCAAATATGTTCACGATATTTTGAAGAAGTTTGAAATGGATAGCTCGAAGCCGCTTTCGACTCCTCTGGCACTGAATCACAGGATTTGCATTGACGAGACAGGAACCAAAGTGGATGATACACTCTATCGATCGATGATAGGATCTCTGATTTATCTGACGGCATCTCGCCCAGATATCATGTATACTACCTGCCTTTGCGCAAGATATCAGTCCAGTCCTCGAGTGTCACACATGCAGATAGTCAAAAGAATATTTTGTTACCTGAAGGGATGTCCAAGCACCTGCTTGTGGTATCCAAAGAACGATAATTTTGATCTAACGGGATAGATTCAGACTTTGGGGTGGACAAGCTAAATTCTAAATCTACAACGGCTGGTTGCCAGTTCTTCGAAACTCGTTTGGTAACGTGGCAATGCAAGAAACAAACCACAGTCTCTCTTTCTACCTGTGAGGCAGAATACATTTCTGCTTCCAGTTGTTGTTCTCAAATCCTATGCATTCAACAAATGATGAGGGACTTTGGATCGTAATTTCTTGATACGCCTTTATATGTAGATAATAAGGCAGCAATCGACATCACTAAAATCATGTTCATCACTCTCGTACTAAACACATAGAAATTCATTATCACTTCATTCGTGACTGCTACGAAAAGAAGTTGGTGCGAATAGAAAAAATCCACACTGATGAACGAAAAGCTGATTTTTATACCAAAGCATTTCCTTTAACAAGATTTAAATATCTCATGAGGCTTAACAATATTAAAAATTTGCTGACAGGTGCGGAAGCAGAGGTTGAATATGGATCGGAAAACGAGTTCACGTGATCCACATTGGTTTGTATATATTTTAGATTAGTATTTCTTAAAAACTAAAATACAAAAATATGTTTTTGATTTTAGGGGGAGAAATATTTGAGAAAATACAAAAACATATGAAAAATTCAAAAAGTACAAAAACATTGAAAAAGACAAAAAGAATTTGTTGTCACAAAGGAAATGATAGTACATCAGTAGACTATCACAGTATGCTAAAGAATTGTAAAGTTTAAAAGTGATAAACAAGTCTTACTGAGGATGTGTCAATAGACTTTACATGTTCAGTAAATTGTTTCTAAGATATAAACTAAATTTTACAACTTCTTAATCTTGTGGATTAACATCTCTCGGATATATGGACTTAGTACTCCGAAATTTCATTTGAGAGATTGCCTGATTCTGAGATACGAGGTCTTTATAGATAGTTGATATCTGGGGTATTATACAAGTTCTTCTGATTTTGCGGAAGCAATAGCCTAGAACTTCTATAATGCTTTTGCTAAAAACCCCTAAACTGCATGCAAAATTGAAAAGAATCGAAAGATCTAATCATTTACAGTGCTTAAAAGATTCCTTAAGTGGAACACACCTTTAAGTCGAGCCTTCATCTCTTTGTCGATATGGTGGTATTAACCTGAGCTCTCAAGGCTTCGCATTAACCCAGATACAGATATCAATTATGCTATATTCACCTGTAAGATGAAGTCTAGGGAATCTTGATACGGGAGTATATTCTGATATGGGAACCATAGTTAAGTTAAGTTTCATAATTCATACCTAACATATCTTAGAACAATTGAGAAATGTGTCGAAGTTTAAGTGGACAAACATATCGACAATCTAGGTAAACGAGTTTAAAACTTAAAGTCATCTAAAGGTCAACGATACTAGTGATATATCTCAAACAACTGATATGATCCTTAGACACAAATTCACAAAAATATGTCTGTAAATATGTTTGTACAAAGTTTATTTTGTTCTGTACATAGTTTATCTGCTTTGCAGATTAAAAACCAAAAAGATTTTCAGTATGTTTTAGCATAAACTTGTTGATGCATATGTTTGTTGCCTACGTCATCGTATAATATCGAGTCAGTATTTAGGAGCGAAATGTCGAAGTTTATGTATATTTAGGGTCAAGTTCGCTCGAAAAGGAAGTTTTATAGTCAAGTTCGGCCGAACTTGACTAAGCAAGTTCGCCCGAACTTGCATTCCCCCCAGCGAACTTGCACTCCAATAAATAGGAGTCTTGACATTTCATTTGTAAGTTTCAAAGATTTTGACAATATTACATTTTAGTATGTTTACATTTCTGCATTCAATATTAAAAATCCAAAAAGATTTTCTCTCACATCTTCCATGGAAACCTAATAATGTTGAATGTGAGCCGTACCAACGAGACTGTTAAGAAACTGTTTGTGTGTGGATACGTGTGATTGTTCTTAATCGCCAAATCTTAGAGATTTGAAGCATCGTTTGAGGGGGAGCTAGATAACACGTTGATTAAAGATACCAGAAAGCTCAAAGCAAGGGGGAGCATGGTCGTTAAAGTTATTCAAGATATAAAGATCAAGAAAACAATAAAGACTCATGAACTTAATTGAAGAATGATGACTACGACAACATCCAAGGGGGAGTCTGTTGATGCATATGTATGTTGCCTACGTCATCGTATAATATCGAGTCGGTATTTAGGAGCGAAATGTCGAAGTTTATGTATATTTAGGGTCAAGTTCGCTCGAAAAGAAAGTTTTGTAGTCAAGTTCGGCCGAACTTGACTAAGCAAGTTCGCCCGAACTTGCATTCAATCAAGCGTACTTGCAAATAGGAGTCTTGACATTTCATTTGTAGCATTCAGATATTTTGTCACGATAGAGACGAAGCTCTATCCAAGTCGATGCTAAGGAACCTAAATTTGATATCTAACGTCCATAATAGCGGAAATATTACGTCGTGTTTACCAATAGACAAGAATTAATCAATTTATCAGTTTTATTGATCAAACGTCAAGAGTACAAACTGACAGAGCTTCGCATCCAAAATGCCAAAGTTAATACCTCAGCCATTGTTATTAGTGTGCCAATCACTAAAAACAATCGAAAATCAGGCAGAGTAACGGTGTGATTTTACCAAAAATTCAAGATCGCTCAAAGTTCTTTCAAGTTCGCTCAGTAGATATCTGGGGTGCAAGTGATGAGTTCGGTCGAACTTGCCAGTATTTAAACCTTGGCAAGTTCGGGCGAACATGCAAAGCCCAAACAATCAAGCCCATTAGAAGTCCAGGCGAACTTGATGTTTTTAACAACTCAGCAACCATCTGCAAGTTCGGTCGAACTTGCTGTTTTGTTAAACATGATTCTATTTAGCAAGTTCGACCGAACTTGCCAAAACCTAAAATCAAACTTTTCAAATTTTTCATTTTAATACCTGAACTTTCCAACTTTTTACCAGTTATGAAAATTCACTCAGTTGACCATGTCCAAGCTAATGACCTTGGTTAACCGATTTGTCTGCCGAGTCCAAGTTAATGACCCCGGTTTGACCCGTTACAAACAAACTTGTTGATATTTTCAAAATCAAAGTTTCAAATTAATGAACTTTTTATCGATTTGACTTTTCAGATTTTACAGATTAGCTCCCAGCCCGTTGTCAAAGAGATTCCCACCAGTTCAAGCATCTTAGCAGACTTCGAAGACCCATTCTCCAACATTGGTCTGTAGAAAAAAATGTAGAAACAAAATCTTTTTGTATTTTCGTAAGTTTATGCTAAAACACACTGAAAATCCTTTTGGTTTTAATCTGTAAAGTTGATAAACTATATACAGGACAATATAAACTATGTACAAACATATTTACAGACATATTTTTTGTGAATTCATGTCTAAAGGATCATATCAGTTAATTGAGACATATCACCAGTACCTTTGACCTTTAGATGACTTTAAGCTTTAAACTCGTTTACCTAGATTGTCGATATGTTTGTCCACTTAAACTTTACCACATTTCTCAACTGTTTCAAGATATGTTAAAGTATGAATTATGAAACTTGACTTATCTATGGTTCTCACTTCTTGAATATACTCCCGTATCAAGATTCCTAGATTTCATCTTACAGGTGAATATAGCGTAATTGATATATGTATCTGGGTAATGCGAGACCTTGAGAGCTCTGGTTAGTACTTGTGATATCCCGGGTTTTTCGGATAACTTACACGTGACACATGTCGAATAATGTATATGCTAAGTATTAAACGTGCACGAGTTAAATGAATACGTGATGTGTGTTGTGTGATTGTTTTAGTGATTGAATAATTAGAGTTGATATGTGCACGAACTGAACCGAACCGCGACACGTTCCAACCTTGGTTCATTGTGACTCTAGGAGTTCACAAACCTTGAACCCAAGTCTTCGGCTAAAAGAAAACAACGATCAAACCTAGACTTAAAACTCTAACTATTCGGCCAAGACCAAACCCAAACCAAACCACTCTAATCCTTGGCCGCGATATCAAGCCCAAGACCGCAATCTACTTTGTTCAAAACCAAACCAAAATAGCCCAAACATGTTTCGGCCATAAGATCAAACCAAAACCTTAAATTAAAACGATTGGCCGCAAGATCAAACTCAAACCCAAACCAACCCAAGTCCCTCGGCCACAAGCTCTAACCAAAAACCGCAACCCTCATCTCCTTGCGCTATATATATACACATACCCATGCATGTCTCATACACAAACACAAACCCTAGAAGGAAACTGCCGTCGGCAGCTTGTTCTCAGACCTGGCGATCGCAAAACAGCCTTCATCCCAATCGGATCAGCCTTGTTCAGTCCATTCAACCGCAAACTGCCTTACTCTTGCACCTTCCAATCGCGAACAGCTTCCTCCCTTCATCATCTCGATCTGAATCAGCCTTGTTCACCTTCTCGGTCGCTAACAGCTTGTTGCTTTCAGTCCCTTTTCAGCCTCGGTCGCAACAGCTTTCCTTTTCTTTTCTTCCGGTCGCAGCAGCAACCACCGCCATCTTCAGTCTCGGTCGCAACTATCCAGGATCATCGGTTCCTCGTCTACTCACGGTTCACTAAGCTTGATAGTAAAGGTTAGGATTTATCTTTTGAATACAGGATCATGTTCGGATATATGGGCTTGAATGAATTGATTGTATTGTCTTCGGATTATATGTTTAAATGAAAAGTCATGATAGCCGATTAGCTAGTAATGTGTGCAAGTGAGGTTTGTTCGAAATCTGAAAATCATAAGCTGTATTGGTTTATAAAAACAAGAGATGTTGACTAGGGTTTGCATGGATATGTTATATGTATTGATCTATGATTAGGGAACAGGTTCTTGATCGCCTAGATTAATCGCATGAATGGGTTACACGAATTAATGGTAACAATAATGCTGAAACAGGATGCTGTGTAATAGTTACAGCCGACTTCATCTGGCTGTAACTCGGTCGATAGTTGTCGAAAAACAGATTTTCTGATGTCTAGGACGTAGAGATTTGAATAAGGAATCTAATGGCGCCTGATTCATAATTTTCTGAAATCGTTTGATATTTTTAAAGGGCCAAACAAGTTCAATAGCTAAAGCTGTTAAAATGCTGGAATTTTGTTGATTGTTTATCAGGTTAGATTTTAAGATCAGTAGGGATTTGAGCCATGATTTTTGTACAGCAACTAGGTATGGAAATTTCCGGGCAACTCCAACTGGAATTTTGTTAATCGGACGATCAGTGATTTTTAAATAAAATCTTCCGTGGACTGCAGTCAGAAAGCGGTAAATCTGACTGCAGCTTAATGAATTAATATTTATGGTTAATTGGTAAAGATTTAGGACTTGGGAAAATTATATAAATTTCTATGGTATAAATGTCACCTACTGTAAAAATATTGGAATTTTTGGAATGTTAGAACTATTTTATAAAAATCCTAGAAAACAGCTGAATAATTGAGTGTTAAGCAGAAAGTTGATAACTTGTGATTTTATGCATTAAAGTGTTGCATGGATTTGGAATATGTTCATGATAAGTTGTTTGTTTACTATGATCACATGAGAATACTTGCATGCATATTTGAGTGTTAGATATGTTGTTTGTGTGTATCACCTTGTGAGTAGATTGCGTGTGGAATTTGTATTGGTGTGATTACACACTGACGTGGAATTAATTGGTTTGTTAGGACGCAACTAGCGGTCCCATCTCTTATAACATCTTTGCTACACTAACCGAGCAAATAAAGGTGAGTTCACGGCCCCTAACTTTATCCGGTTTTTAAACAACAGGGGGAGAAACATGTATACACTCTCAAACTCAATCTCTTTACGTTATACGAATTTAACGTCACGCAAACTATACGGTAACTAAGTTAATGTTAATGTAATGTTATGGGCACTAAGCAGCTTTATCACTTAAGTCCTCGACAATCTCCTCGGATCGTTAGTATTTGGGTTAAATAGCGGGGGAATTATAAGTAGTACTGCTGGGTCTGACAAGCCCCATCCGAGCTAGTCGCGCTAGCCGACCTGGTATGCTCAACGGGTGAATAATTGGCCTAACACCGCCATGGTCATGTGATAGGCCTGGCAAAACGGAGGCACAACAGTCAGCTTCGATCGCGAACACTTAGTGACATGACTTTAGGCTAGCTACCTATATATATTAACATTGAACTTAATTACGGAACAACTTAATATTCCTGGTATGGAATATTGGAAACAACAACTTAATATTCCTGGTTTGGAATATTGGAAACATCAACTTATTATCCCGGGTTGGGGATAATGGAAATAACAACTTAATATTCCGGGATGGGAATATTGGAAGCAACAACTTATTATTCCGGGATTGGAATAATGGAACTGATCCAGGGTTGGGGATAACGGAGTAATAAACTATAACCGAACAAACGAATTTATGAAAACCTGTGAACTCACTCATCTTTAATGTTGACACTTGTTTCTTTACATGTTTCTCAGGACGCTAGGAGCTCTAGGTGCACGCACATGCATTGAACAAGACATCATTATCGAGTCTTATTTATTAATATTGTTTTGGGATTTTTCATTTGTTTTGGCGTTTGTGTTGGCGCCCGCATCACTACTTACTTATGCTTCCGCTCAAACTTTAAAACTAATGCTCTGCTAAATATTGGTAATTGATATAAAATCTACAAAGAACGATTTTGGAAAACGTATAATCAAATCATGTAGAGTCGTTCGACGTACTAGTGTTTCAGATTCTGGTTTGTTCACACGCCTCGCGGTAAAACTCCGCAAGTGGAAAATTGAGGGGTGTGACAGATTGGTATCAGAGCCACTAGCTATAGAGAACCAGGTTTGCATTAGAAGTAGACCTAAACTATAGCTGATATCACGACACTAGACTTAGTTTGGCACCGAATTATTATATCTTGTTATGCAATATACCCCAACTGTGTTTGGTAGATTATGCCTTCATAATAAGAAGTGAAAACAACTCGTAACTAACTACACGACCTAACAGGCAATGTCATCATCCTCATCGTCATCATCGTCCGACAGACTTACGCCACCAAGGGTACCAGGAAAGGCACCAATGGTGGAACCCATACCACCTTATGGCGTGGAGACACGCTCAGCAGCGAGGAAAAGGCTCGCTCTGGGGGAGGAGTCGTCATTACGCCCAACTATTGCTGTACCGGTTGAACCGGTTAATCCTGTAGAAATAGGAATTGACATGCTTAGAATCCTGGTGCATACATAACAAAAACAGCTAGAAAGAATGCATGAAACCACCCTAGCACAGGGATGGATGATCCGCCAACTGACTGGTAAAACCGACTCGCTCGAGGAAGAGCATCATATGAGTAAGATAGCTCGTAACACTATAGACAGAGATCTGCGTGCTGAGCAGATAAGAGCCAACTGGCTTGAGGACAGAGTCCTGGAAAATAGTTGGAACATTCAGGAACTGCAAAATCAAGCACTTGCACCAGAGGAGGATCCAGAGGAGGATCCGGAGAAAGACCCGGCTGTAGAAGCTGGAAACGCCGCGGAGGATGGCAGCAACGATAGCAACTTGGGAGATGGAGACGTAGAGGACTAACTCGTCTCGCCAATTCCCGCTTTGTTTTCTTTAGTTTATTTGAAATGGCAACTGGACGTCGCGGAAACCTCAACATGTCAACGAAGAATTGGCCGCAACGATCCAAGAACACGTGAACGCTGCTCTGGTAGGTGTTCAAAACCCACGAGCAGCAGGAAGGGGCTTTAACCCCTACAAGATGTTCCTCGACGCGGAACCAAGCAAATGCACGGGTGCAGAAGGACCCATAGGATTGGTGCGCTGGATCGAAAAATCTGAATCCGTTTTTGAAATGTGCAACTGCCTAGAGTCAAACAAGGTCAAATACGCAGCCTCAACACTGGAAGATGGGGCACTGACATGGTGGAATGCCCAAGTTCAAACACGTGGGCTTATAGCTGCGAATGCAATGGCATGGGCTGAGTTCAAGGCCCTGATTAAAGAGGAGTACTGTCCACGAGACAGAGTGCAACAATTGGAGCAAGCTCTATGGAACCACAAGATGGTGGGATCGGAAATTGAAGCCTACACTGCAAAACATCATGACTTAGTATTCATGTGTCCCGAATTGGCCAACACGGTGGAGAAAAGACTCGAGTTCTATCTCGGGGGTCTGGTTCCGGAAATTCAGGGTATGGTGATGTCTAGTAACCCTGTAACTGAACATCAAGCAATCCGATTGGCTCACAAACTCACCGATAAGGCGGTGGAACAGAAGAAGCTGCCAGAACGGGGTACAACTGAAGTTACCCCGGACAACAAAAGAAAATTTGAAGACTCCACTGTTCGACAGTCTTCGTGATCACATCCGCAGCAAGGGAACCAGAAACGGTTCAGTCACTACAACAGCCACCGGGGTCATCAAAATCAGCCCGCCAACAACCAGCATGCAGGCGGATATGTAGGTCGAAAGCCGCAGTCCAATCGCTGCAATCTTCACCATAACGGCCCTTGTGCCGGAAGTCGCTGCCAAAGATGGGGCAAGGTGGGACATGCAGCAAAGGATTGTCATGGGGAAATCATGTCCCGACAAAATCAGAATCAGCCCCAGGGTCAGCAGCAGGGTATAAACCGGGGATGCTATCAATGTGGTAGCACTGCTCATTTCAGAAGAGACTGCCCACAGTTGCGCAACCACAACAACAATGGTGGAAACAACCACAACCACAACAACCACAACAATAATAACAACAACAATGGGAACGGTGGCACAGGAGGTGCCAAAGGTCGTGCATTTACATTAGGCCGCGGAGAGGCCAGAAACGACACGAACGTGGTCACCGGTAAGTTTCCCCTTAATGAACATTTTGCTTCTGTGCTTTTTGATACGGGTGCGGATAGGAGTTTTATATCTGAGTCTTTTAGGAAGAACCTAAATCTCACGCTTAAACCATTAGAGACCCCTTATGTGATAGAATTAGCCAATGGTAAATCGGTAGATGTGACCCAAATCGTATCCGGCTGTCAACTCAAACTCGCGGGCCACACTTTTACCATTGATCTGATGACAACTACCCTAGGTAGTTTTGACGTGGTAGTCGGAATGGACTGGCTATCCGACGTCCGGGCTGAAGTCCTCTGCTTTAAAAAATCTATCCGTATTCCACTCTCGAACGACGAAATCCTGACAGTACAAGGCGATAAGGCAAGCGCCGTCACCAACATCATCTCATACATGCAAGCGCAGAAGTATCTTCGGAAAAAGAATTCCTTCGCTTTACTCGCACTAATTACCGAACAGCCTAAGGACGAGAAACGTATAGAAGACATCCCTGTCGTCCGTGATTTTTCCGATGTATTCCCAGAAGAACTACCTGGTCTTCCACCACATCGACAATTGGAGTTTGAAATCGAATTGGCAAGCAATGCAACTCCTATCGCCAAGGCTCCATACCGCCTAGCTCCAGCCGAGCTGCAGGAGCTGTCTACCCAACTTCAAGAGCTGTTGGAAAAAGGATTTATCCGACCAAGCGTTTCGCCATGGGGAGCTCCAGTCCTGTTTGTCAAGAAGAAGGACGGGACTTTCCGCATGTGCATCGACTATAGGGAACTCAACAAGGTTACAGTCAAGAACCGATACCCGTTACCTCGCATCGACGATCTATTCGACCAACTTCAAGGGTCAAGCTACTACTCCAAGATTGATTTACGGTCTGGTTACCACCAGCTACGCGTCAGGGAGGAGGATATCGCTAAGACAGCATTTCGCACTCGGTATGGCCATTACGAGTTCTTGGTCATGCCATTCGGTCTCACTAACGCACCTGCGGTATTCATGGACCTCATGAATCGCGTGTGTAAACCATACCTCGACAAATTTGTCATTGTGTTCATCGATGACATACTCATCTATTCCAAAAGTGAAGAAGAACATGCTGAACATCTAAGGTTACTACTAGGATTACTCCAACAGGAAAAGCTATATGCCAAGCTTTCGAAATGTGATTTCTGGATTCGGGAAGTTCAGTTTCTCGGGCATATCGTGAATGAAAAGGGTATCCACGTAGACCCTGCCAAGATTGAAGCTATCAAAAACTGGGAAGCACCTAAGACACCGACGGAGATCCGCCAATTTTTGGGATTGGCTGGTTACTACAGACGCTTCATCAAGGGATTTTCAAAGATCGCACAACCGCTTACTACCCTCACCCAGAAAGGCATCAAGTATGCTTGGGGTGACAAGCAAGAAGCAGCATTTCAATTGCTGAAGCAGAAACTTTGCAGTGCACCCATTCTGTCCTTGCCGGAAGGGACAGATGACTTCGTAGTGTATTGTGATGCTTCCATTCAGGGATTGGGATGCGTACTCATGCAACGCGATAAGGTCATCGCGTATGCGTCGCGACAGCTGAAGGTTCACGAGAAAAACTACACGACGCATGACCTGGAATTGGGAGCAGTAGTGTTTGCACTTAAGATTTGGAGACACTACCTCTATGGAACGAAGTGCACAATCTTTACTGACCACAAAAGCCTCCAGCACATCTTTGATCAGAAGGAGTTGAACATGCGACAGCGTCGCTGGGTCGAACTCTTGAACGATTATGAGTGTGCCATTCGGTACCACCCGGGTAAAGCTAACGTGATAGCTGATGCCCTCAATAGGAAGGAACACTTGAAACCTCGTCGCGTACGAGCACTACAACTCACTATTCATTCGGGGCTACCCGATCAAATACGCGACGCCCAGTTGGAAGCAGTTAAGGAGGGAAACATCAAAATCGAATCAGTGGGAAAAATGGAACGCGATTGGGAAGTAAAGCCCAATGGAGCCCGGTATTTCATGAATCGCATATGGGTACCTCTCTACGGAAACCTCAGAGAGCTAGTCATGGATGAAGCTCACAAATCTCGATACTCTGTCCATCCGGGTTCGGATAAGATGTATCAAGACCTTAAAGCTGCGTATTGGTGGCCCAACATGAAAGCCGATATAGCCACCTACGTGAGTAAATGTTTGACTTGTGCAAAAGTCAAGGTGGAGTATCAAAAGTCATCGGGGCTACTCCAACAACCTGAGATACCAGTGTGGAAATGGGATCAGATCTCAATGGATTTCATCACTAAACTCCCGCGAACCTTGGGTGGTTGCGATACCATCTGGGTGATCGTGGATCGTTTAACTAAGTCCGCACACTTCCTAGCTATCAAAGAAACAGATAAGATGGAGAAGTTGACTCGCATCTACATTAAGGAAGTAGTTTCCCGGCACGGAGTGCCAACGTCCATCATCTCAGATAGAGATGCTCGCTTCACGTCAAACTTCTGGCAGTCACTCCAGAAAGCGTTGGGAACACGCTTGGATATGAGCACAGCTTATCACCCTCAGACTGATGGTCAAAGCGAAAGGACCATACAGACCTTGGAAGACATGCTTAGGGCATGCGTGGTGGACTTCGGAAATAATTGGGAGATTCACCTGCCTCTAGTAGAATTCTCATATAACAACAGCTATCATACGAGTATTTCGGCAGCACCGTTTGAAGCATTATACGGTCGTAAATGTAGATCACCGGTCTGCTGGGCAGAAGTCGGTGACAGTCAACTCACAGGCCCTGAGTTAATACTTGAGGCCACTGAAAAGATTGTACAAATCAGAAACCGCATGGCGGCGGCACGAAATCGACAGAAAAGCTACACTGATCAACGACGCAAACCGCTCGAATTTCAAGTAGGCGACCGCGTCCTACTAAAGGTGTCACTCTGGAAGGGTGTAATCCGCTTTGGAAAACGGGGCAAACTTAACCCACGGTACGTAGGCCCGTTTGTAATCTTGAAACGTATTGGACCCGTAGCATATCAATTAGACCTTCCTGCCGAACTCAGTGGAGTTCACAACGTATTTCACGTGTCAAATCTGAAGAAGTGTCTATCAGATGAAACTTTAGTTATTCCATTGGATGAGATCCAAGTGGATGAACAACTACACTTCGTGGAAAAGCCTATTGAGATCATGGATCGTGAGATCAAGACTCGAAGGCACAGCAAGATTCCAATCGTTAACGTTCGTTGGGACTCTAAGCGTGGACCGGAGTTCACGTGGGAAAGAGAGGATCAAATGAAAAGCAAATACCCACACCTCTTTCGCAACTGAGCAGCAAACTAACGATACCACTAACTAAATTTTCGGGACGAAAATTCTTTCAACATGGGGATGATGTGACAACCTGGAAATTTCTCATACTTTCGTGTACTATTGTTGACTAAAATTCTTGTGCATGGCACTTGGAAATTCTTGTGTATGGCACTTGGGAACTTCTTGTAACGTTGCGTACCATCATTAACGAACTAACTCTTTGTGCGTGGCACTCTAAACATATACGTTACATGCTAAACCGCGTTTACTCAATTTTCGGGACGAAAATTCTTTCAACATGGGGATAATGTGATATCCCGGGTTTTTCGGATAACTTACACGTGACACATGTCGAATAATGTATATGCTAAGTATTAAACGTGCACGAGTTAAATGAATACGTGATGTGTGTTGTGTGATTGTTTTAGTGATTGAATAATTAGAGTTGATATGTGCACGAACTGAACCGAACCGCGACACGTTCCAACCTTGGTTCATTGTGACTCTAGGAGTTCACAAAGTTTAAACCTTGAACCCAAGTCTTCGGCTAAAAGAAAACAACGATCAAACCTAGACTTAAAACTCTAACTATTCGGCCAAGACCAAACCCAAACCAAACCACTCTAATCCTTGGCCGCGATATCAAGCCCAAGACCGCAATCTACTTTGTTCAAAACCAAACCAAAATAGCCCAAACATGTTTCGGCCATAAGATCAAACCAAAACCTTAAATTAAAACGATTGGCCGCAAGATCAAACTCAAACCCAAACCAACCCAAGTCCCTCGGCCACAAGCTCTAACCAAAAACCGCAACCCTCATCTCCTTGCGCTATATATATACACATACCCATGCATGTCTCATACACAAACACAAACCCTAGAAGGAAACTGCCGTCGGCAGCTTGTTCTCAGACCTGGCGATCGCAAAACAGCCTTCATCCCAATCGGATCAGCCTTGTTCAGTCCATTCAACCGCAAACTGCCTTACTCTTGCACCTTCCAATCGCGAACAGCTTCCTCCCTTCATCATCTCGATCTGAATCAGCCTTGTTCACCTTCTCGGTCGCTAACAGCTTGTTGCTTTCAGTCCCTTTTCAGCCTCGGTCGCAACAGCTTTCCTTTTCTTTTCTTCCGGTCGCAGCAGCAACCACCGCCATCTTCAGTCTCGGTCGCAACTATCCAGGATCATCGGTTCCTCGTCTACTCACGGTTCACTAAGCTTGATAGTAAAGGTTAGGATTTATCTTTTGAATACAGGATCATGTTCGGATATATGGGCTTGAATGAATTGATTGTATTGTCTTCGGATTATATGTTTAAATGAAAAGTCATGATAGCCGATTAGCTAGTAATGTGTGCAAGTGAGGTTTGTTCGAAATCTGAAAATCATAAGCTGTATTGGTTTATAAAAACAAGAGATGTTGACTAGGGTTTGCATGGATATGTTATATGTATTGATCTATGATTAGGGAACAGGTTCTTGATCGCCTAGATTAATCGCATGAATGGGTTACACGAATTAATGGTAACAATAATGCTGAAACAGGATGCTGTGTAATAGTTACAGCCGACTTCATCTGGCTGTAACTCGGTCGATAGTTGTCGAAAAACAGATTTTCTGATGTCTAGGACGTAGAGATTTGAATAAGGAATCTAATGGCGCCTGATTCATAATTTTCTGAAATCGTTTGATATTTTTAAAGGGCCAAACAAGTTCAATAGCTAAAGCTGTTAAAATGCTGGAATTTTGTTGATTGTTTATCAGGTTAGATTTTAAGATCAGTAGGGATTTGAGCCATGATTTTTGTACAGCAACTAGGTATGGAAATTTCCGGGCAACTCCAACTGGAATTTTGTTAATCGGACGATCAGTGATTTTTAAATAAAATCTTCCGTGGACTGCAGTCAGAAAGCGGTAAATCTGACTGCAGCTTAATGAATTAATTTATGGTTAATTGGTAAAGATTTAGGACTTGGGAAAATTATATAAATTTCTATGGTATAAATGTCACCTACTGTAAAAATATTGGAATTTTTGGAATGTTAGAACTATTTTATAAAAATCCTAGAAAACAGCTGAATAATTGAGTGTTAAGCAGAAAGTTGATAACTTGTGATTTTATGCATTAAAGTGTTGCATGGATTTGGAATATGTTCATGATAAGTTGTTTGTTTACTATGATCACATGAGAATACTTGCATGCATATTTGAGTGTTAGATATGTTGTTTGTGTGTATCACCTTGTGAGTAGATTGCGTGTGGAATTTGTATTGGTGTGATTACACACTGACGTGGAATTAATTGGTTTGTTAGGACGCAACTAGCGGTCCCATCTCTTATAACATCTTTGCTACACTAACCGAGCAAATAAAGGTGAGTTCACGGCCCCTAACTTTATCCGGTTTTTAAACAACAGGGGAGAAACATGTATACACTCTCAAACTCAATCTCTTTACGTTATACGAATTTAACGTCACGCAACTATACGGTAACTAAGTTAATGTTAATGTAATGTTATGGGCACTAAGCAGCTTTATCACTTAAGTCCTCGACAATCTCCTCGGATCGTTAGTATTTGGGTTAAATAGCGGGGGAATTATAAGTAGTACTACTGGGTCTGACAAGCCCCATCCGAGCTAGTCGCGCTAGCCGACCTGGTATGGTCAACGGGTGAATAATTGGCCTAACACCGCCATGGTCATGTGATAGGCCTGGCAAAACGGAGGTACAACAGTCAGCTTCGATCGCGAACACTTAGTGACATGACTTTAGGCTAGCTACCTATATATATTAACATTGAACTTAATTACGGAACAACTTAATATTCCTGGTATGGAATATTGGAAACAACAACTTAATATTCCTGGTTTGGAATATTGGAAACATCAACTTATTATCCCGGGTTGGGGATAATGGAAATAACAACTTAATATTCCGGGATGGGAATATTGGAAGCAACAACTTATTATTCCGGGATTGGAATAATGGAACTGATCCAGGGTTGGGGATAACGGAGTAATAAACTATAACCGAACAAACGAACTTATGAAAACCTGTGAACTCACTCATCTTTAATGTTGACACTTGTTTCTTTACATGTTTCTCAGGACGCTAGGAGCTCTAGGTGCACACACATGCATTGAACAAGACATCATTATCGAGTCTTATTTATTAATATTGTTTTGGGATTTTTCATTTGTTTTGGCGTTTGTGTTGGCGCTCGCATCACTACTTACTTATGCTTCCGCTCAAACTTTAAAACTAATGCTCTGCTAAATATTGGTAATTGATATAAAATCTACAAAGAACGATTTTGGAAAACGTATAATCAAATCATGTAGAGTCGTTCGACGTACTAGTGTTTCAGATTCTGGTTTGTTCACACGCCTCGTGGTAAAACTCCACAAGTGGAAAATTGAGGGTGTGACAGTACTACCGTACAGACAAAGAGATGAAGGCCCGTCTTTAAGGTGTGTTCCACTTAAGGAATCTTTTTAGCACTGCAAATGAATTTAGATCTTCCAATACTTTTCAAGTTTGCATGCAGTTTGGGGTTTATAGCGAAAGTATTATAGAAGTTCTAGGCTATTGCTTCCGCAAAATCAGAAGAACTTGTATAATACCCCAGATATCAACTATCTATAAAGACATCGTATCTCAGAATCAGGCAATATCTCAAACGAAATTTCGGAGTACTAAGTCCATATATCTAAGATGTGTTAATCCACAAGATTAAGCAGTTGTTAAATTTAGTTTATATCTCAAAAACAGTTTACTGAACGTGTTAAGCCTATCGACACATCCACAGTAAGACTCGTTTATCATTTTAAAACTTTACATTTCTTTAGCATACTGTGATAGTCCACTGATCTACTATCATTTCCTTTTTGTGACATCGAATTCTTTTTGTCTTTTTCAATGTTTTTGTACATTTTTGAAATTTTTCATATGTTTTTGTATGGATTTTTCAGAATTAATGCCGTTGCCATGCAGGCCAGATAATCTTGCACGTCGTCTAATCCCGCCTTTCGATGACTGAATGTATGAATGATCGCATGCATGAGAAGCTTATAGGGGTTAGGCACTTCCCCTTTCTTTAACGCCGGCTTGTTTACGCTCCCCTTGTATCCCATTCTAAAGAAACAACCACGAACCATCTTCTCGTCCAAGAATATCGGATCGTCTTTGTTATAGTTGAATTGCAGAATCCATCGAATCATCTTCAGTCACAGAAATCTTCTTTACTTCACTTCCAACTTGCACTGATGAATTAATCGTCTTCTGATCATCACTAAGACTAGCATTCATCCAGAAATGGAAAGTATGAGATCTGTATGACACTGTGCGTTCCGTGATAGCCGATGAATAGGACTTTCCTCCAAAAACTTCAAGATACTCTCGTACTCCTTCAAAGATGGACATATCGTTTTGTCGAGCGTAATACAAGTGTTGTGTGTCTTAGAAAACTCAATAGAGATTACACGCGCTGGTTCTTGAGCCTGAAAACCGACGCAAAACAATTAGCACTGGTAACAATTCAAAAGATAAAAAGACAGTAAAGTTTTCAAACATAAACATCATAGAAAATCCAGATGATGAATGTGAATTTGATTATGCAGATGGTGTGGATTCGATAATGTTGATGAGTGTGAGTTTGATTTTGATAATGGTTATCCAATTCAACCCAAGACCAAAAAGGCTTGGGTCTCGCTTTTTAAATAGATTGTTGAAATGTGCAGGGGCTCCAGAGATCCGTACTTTCTAAGTAGATTCTGGATAGTGGAACTTCTAGACATATGAGGGAATGAAAGCGTTGCTATTCGACATAAAAGCTATCAATGGTGGATACGTTGGATTTGCGGGTAACCAGGGTGGAAGGATAGTCGCCGAGGGAAAACTCTCCAATGGTGTCGTTTCATTCGATCGCGTGAATTATATTGCAGAGTTGGAAAATAATCTTCTGAGCATATCGCAGATTTGTGACAAGAAGTTCACGGTGCATTTCAACGACAAAGAGTGTATTATCTTGAAGCCGGGATTCAAAATACCAGATGAGTGGATTCTGATGCG
Source organism: Scalesia atractyloides (assembly GCA_947069175.1). Lineage (NCBI taxonomy): Eukaryota > Viridiplantae > Streptophyta > Magnoliopsida > Asterales > Asteraceae > Scalesia > Scalesia atractyloides. Next base: position 60,410,255 of record CAMTDV010000024.1, on the reverse strand, counting down.
AGCACCTCGAGAGAATGATCTATATGTTCTTGATATGGGCGTCGCTACCACTTCTTCAAAATCAGCGCAATGTTTTGTGACAAAGGCTACTGAAAAGGATTCTATTCTTTGGCATCATAAAATGGGGTATATTCATTTGTGAAAAATGAATTTCTTGGTTCATAATGATCTTGTAGAAGGTATAAATCTTCGGAGCTTTCATATGTCTGATCACTGTTTAGAATGTAAAAAAGGAAAGCAGATCAAGAAATCTCATCGGAATAAAATTCTAAACTCAATCAAGTTGCCATTAGAACGTCTCCACATGGACTTATTTGGTCCTGTAAATGTTAGAAGCATCTCAGGAGGCTTATATTGCTTAGTCATGATAGATACTATTCGAGATATTCTTGGGTATTCTTTCAGGATTCAAAAGACGAAACGTTCGAGAACTTGGTGATTCTATTCAAGATACTCGAGAACCTTTATCATCTGCCGGTCAGACGCATCAGAAGTGACAATGGCACAGAGTTTAAGAATAACAAAATGAAGGAATTCTGCAACGCAAAAGGGATTCTGCACGAGTTTAGCAAAACGGAGTAGCTGAACGGAAGAACAGAACTCTAATTGAAACTGCGATAACCATGCTTGCAGATTCTAAACTTCCAGTCAGCTTCTGGAGTGAAGCGGTTGCTGCGGCTTGCTACATGCTAAACAGAGTTCTCACTGTCAAACCAACAAAGAAAACATGTTTTGAGATGATACGTCGACGGAAGCCAAATTTGAAATTCTTATAACCATTTGGTGCACCATGTACTGTAATCGATCAAGATGGCAAATTCGGAGCTAAATCTCTTGAAGGTTTCTTTGTCGGATATGCGAGTCCGTTAAGAAGAGTATATGTTCCTTCGTTAAGAAAGTTTATTGAAGCACTGCACGTGGATTGTTTTAACTATACAGATCCTATTCAAAGGAGAGGTGACGCGTGACTGTTCAACTATCAAGATCTTTAGAAGTCTTTTGACTTGCCGGAAGAACCGTCTGAAGAAGAAATTGCAGCATTATACTATCTTCAACAGTCGGCGAATCAAGAACAAATCATTAGACCAATTGTGGTTAATCAACCCATGTTGGATTCTTCATCTTCCGGAGCAGGTCCAAGCAATAGCTGTGGTGTTCAAGTTGAAAACACTTCTGAAGCAGAAGTAACACCTGCTACACCTCCAGTGAATGCTTCTAATGAACCAGAAAACACAACAGTGCCCAGTACGCCTCAGAATCAGAATTCTGATTCAGATGAAGCACCGACATTTGATGTTGATGATGAAACTTCATCGGATGAAGAAGTTGAGCAGATTTCTAACCTGTTGAATCAATCTGTTAGTCAGAGAAATCAGAACGAAGCTTTATCAAGTATTCCTAACGTTGATGTGAATAGTGATCTAATTGTTTCAAATCAGCAAAGCTCAGTTGATGTTCCAACAGAAGAAATGCCGCGATCATATTCTTACCATCCTTTAACGAATATTATAGGATAACTACAAACTGGTGTGCGTACACGAAACCAAATCAACAAAGCACTTAGTTGTTTCTACACCCGAGTTGCACCAACTCAGAACTACTGCTACTGCTCATGTTCCATTTCTCAAATAGAGCTAAAGACAGTTAATGAGGCTCTGGCAGACGAGAATTGGGTGATAGCAATGCAAGAGGAACTTTTACAGTTCGAGAAGTTGGGAGTTTGGAAGCTTGTAGACTTGCCACCGAAGCAGAAAGCTATTGATACAAGTGGGTCTTCAAGTGTAAAAGAGATGATCGGGGGGTTATAGTCAGTAACAAAGCTCGGCTGGTTGTCAAGGGATTCCACCAGCAGGAAGGTATAGATTATTCGGAGGTATACGCACCGGTTGCTCAATTAGAATCTATCCGCATTTTCCTAGCGTTCGCAGCTTGGAAAGGATTTAAGGTGTACCAGTTGGATGTAAAATCTGCATTTCTCTACGGTAAACTTCGTGAACAAGTGTATGTCGGCCAACCACCAGGGTTTGTCGATCCACTAAACAAGAACAAAGCATATCTCCTGGACAAAGCCTTGTACGGGTTACACCAAGCCCCGAGAGCTTGGTACGAGACGTTATCGCAACATCTCGTAGGAAATGGATTCACAAAAGGCACAGTGGACATCACTTTGTTTACCAGAGAAGTTGGATCGCATCTGATAATAGTACAAATCTATGTGGACGATATCATTTTCGGTTCTACGGATGACAGCTTGTGCAAAGAGTTTGAAAAGATCATGAAGAAGAAATTTGAGATGTCCTCGATGGGTGAAATGAAGTTCTTCTTAGGTCTTCAAGTGGATCAGCTTCCAGACGGGATATTCATTCATCAGACTAAGTATGTTCACGACATTCTCAAAAAGTTTGAAATGGATTCTTCGAAGCCGCTTTCGACACCGCTGGCACTGAACCATGGGATTTGCGTAGACGAGGGGGAACCAAAGTTGATGAAACACTTTATCGATCGATGATAGGTTCATTGATGTATCTAACGGCATCGCGCCCAGACATCATCTATCCTACTTGCTTATGTGCAAGATATCAGTCAAGTCCTCGTATGTCACACATGCAGATAGTCAAGTGAATCTTCCGTTACTTGAAAGGATGCCCAAGCACTGGCCTATGGTACCCCAAGAACGACAATTTTGATCTCACTAGATACGTTGACTCAGACTTCGGATGGACAAACTGAACTCGAAATCTACAACTTCAGGATGCCAATTCTTTAGCACACGTTTGGTAAAGCGTTAGTGTAAGAAACAGACCACGGTCTCTCTCTCTCTCTCAACCTGTGAAGCGGAATACATTTCTGCTTCCAGCTGTTGCTCACAAATTCTCTGGATTCAGCAACAGATGAGGGATTATAATCTGCAGTTTCTTGACACGCCTTTATTTGTACATAACAAAGCAGCCAGCAATATAACTAAAAATACGGTTCATCACTCACGTACAAAACACATTGAAATTCGTTACCATTTCATTCGTGATTGTTATGAAAAGAAATTGGTTCGAACAGAAAAAATCCACACCGACGAACAAAAGGCTGATTATTATACCAAAGCATTTCCATTAATAAGATTTAAATATCTAATGCGGCTTAACGGTATTAAAAATTTGCTTACAGGTGCGCGGAAGCTGAGATTGAATACGGATCGGATGACGAATTCACGTAATCCGCATTGGTTTGTATGGTTTGTACATATCTTTCTACTTTAGTATTTCTTAAAAAAATCTAAATTTTCAAAAATGTACAAAAACATTGAAAAAGACAAAAAGAATTCGATATCACAAAAAGGAAATGATAGTACATCAGTGGACTATCACAGTATGCTAAAGAAATGTAAAGTTTAAAAAACGAGTCTTACTGTGGATGTGTCGATAGGCTTAACACGTTTAGTAAACTGTTTTCGAGATATAAAGTAAATTTAACAACTGCTTAATCTTGTGGATTAACACATCTTAGATATATGGACTTAGTACTCTGAAATTTCGTTTGAGAGATTCCTGATTCTGAGATATGAGGTCTTTATAGATAGTTGATATCTGGGGTATTATATAAGCTCTTCTGATTTTGCGAAAGCAATAGCCTAGAACTTCTATAATACTTTTGCTATAAACTCCAAACTGCATGCCAACTTGAAAAGTATCTGAAGATCTAAATTCATTTGTAGTGCTAAAAAGATTCCTTAAGTGGAACACACCTTAAAGACGAGCCTTCATCTCTCTGTCTGTACGGTAGTACTAACCTGAGCTCTCATGGTCTCGCTTTACCCAGATACAGATATCAATTACCCTATATTCACCTGTAAGATGAAATCTAGGAAATCTTAATACGGGAGTATATTCAAGAAGTGGGAACCACAGATAAGTCAAGTTTCATAATTCATACTTTAACATATCTTGAAACAGTTGAGAAATGTGGTAAAGTTTAAGTGGACAAACATATCGACAATCTAGGTAAATGAGTTTAAAGCTTAAAGTCATCTAAAGGTCCACGGTACTGGTGATATGTCTCAATTAACTGATATGATCCTTTAGACACGAATTCACAAAAATATGTCTGTAAATATGTTTGTACATAGTTTATATTGTCCTGTATATAGTTTATCAGCTTTACATATTCAAACCAAAAGGATTTTCAGTGTGTTTTAGCATAAACTTACGAAAATACAAAAAGATTTTGTTTCTACATTTGTTTTTCAGCAAACCAATGTTGGAGAACGGGTCTTCGAAGTCTGGTAAGATGCTAGAACTGGTGGGAATCTCTTTGACAACGGGCTGGGAGCTAATCTGTAAAATCTGAAAATTCAAATCGATAAAAAGTTCATTAATTTGAAACTTTGATTTTGAAAATAACAACAAGTTTGTTCGTAACGGGTCAAACCGGGGTCATTAACTTGGACTCGGCAGACAAATCGGTTAACCAAGGTCATTAGCTTGGACTTGGTCAACTGAGTGGATTTTCATAACTGGTAAAAAGTTGGAAAGTTACAGGATTAAAATGAAAAAATTTGAAAAGTTTGATTTTAGGGTTTGGCAAGTTCGCCGAACTTGCTAAACAGAATCATGTTTAACAAAACAGCAAGTTCGACCGAACTTGCAGATGGTTGCTGAGTTGTTAAAAACATCAAGTTCGCCTGGACTTCTAATGGGCTTGATTGTTTGGGCTTTGCATGTTCGCCCGAACTTGCCAAGTTTAAATATTGGCAAGTTCGGCCGAACTCATCACTTGCACCCCAGATATCTACTGAGCGAACTTGAAAGAACTTTGAGCAATCTTGAATTTTTGGCAAAATCACACCGTTACTCTGCCCGATTTTCAATTGTTTTTAGTGATTGGCACACTAATAACAATGGCTGATGTATTAATTTGACATTTAAAAACGTGAATTTTGTATATGGGACGAACACGGTTCATGAGGAAAGTTTGATCGGGAAACAATCAAACGATGAGTTCAAGAAACAGAAAGAACTTTGAGATAAAGCCAAAATTGCAAGTGGTGCCAAAACAAGTGGTGTAAAACCCACTAAAGGACATCCACATGATTCTCGGACTTGTTTCAAGTGCAATGAAATTGGTCATATTGCACGCCAATGTCCGAAATCAAAGCCGGCTTATCTTCAAAGGAAAGAAAGTTCAAATGTTGTGAAACCGAAGCAACCAGAGTTTGGGCAAATAAGAATTCTAAAAAGAAATGTAACAAAGATGAAATGAAACAAGTTTTTGAAGAGAAATTTGAGAATTCAATTTTCAGAAAAGGTGAATCTTCAAAAGCTAATGAAAAAAGTTTTACATCAAGAAGGCTAACATAAAATCTCAAGCCTGGATTGCAAAGAAAGGGTCAACAACATCTGAGATCACTAAGTCTGACATTGTTAAGACTAGTAATAGCATGAAAGAATCAAAATCTGAAATCATAATTGAAACCACATCTGAAAATGTCAAAACTATAAGTGGTATCAGAGCTAGAACAGCCTGATTTAATTGTATCAAGACAAGAACACTTCTATTTCATCTCCATTCTTCTATTTTTCTTAACTTTTTATCAAAAATGAAGGATTCACAGTCAAAATCTTTTCAATTTTGAATATATCATGTAAAATATAACAAAGATAAACCCTTGAAAGATTGGAGACCAAAATCAACCGAATTGATGTCAAAATTTTGAAAAAACCATGTTTGACAAAACCATTTTGATCGAACTTGTTAACCAAGTTTGGCCGAACTTATGCTAAAAACACACTTTTTCAGTGAGTTTTTACCAAGTTCGCTCAAACTTGAGTAAATTTTGAGGAATTTTGAGTGAAGTTCGCTCGAAGTTGTAAAAGTTTCATTGATTTTCTATCAAGTTCGACCGAACTTGATAAAATTCAAGAAATTTTACTAAGTTCGCTCGAACTTACCTTATTTTCATCAAATTTCTTGTGTAAGTTCGCTCGAAGTTAATTCAAAGGTGTTTGTCAAAACTGTCATAATTTCGACCGAACTTAAAGGAAATTTGTCATAACAAAAATCACAAGTTCGACCGAACTTGTGATCAAAACTGAGAATTCTTCATTCCTACTACAAGTTCGACCGAACTTGTAGTTGAACTAAATGTTTTCAAAAGTTTTCAAGTGTTTTCAGTGTACGAGTCTCGTTATTCACAATGGATGATATTCAAAGAGCTTATATGTCCGGAGCTAGTTCATCAAATGCCAACGTGATCCAACAAGTCAATCTTGACAACGAGATGGGCACGACTGTTAAACCGCCAAAGCTAATGAGCATGGACGAGTATGAAGGATGGAAGGAGAAGTTTACATATTGGGTTCAAGCCTTGGACTTCCTAGGCTGGGTGTCGATCGAAAGAGGTTATACAGTTCCGTTGGACGAACATCAGCAAGTTCTGGAGAAATATAAGTACTCCGTGACACAGAAAAAGAATACATTGATGAGAAAAAGATGATCAGTCTTATCCAACAATCCGTCAAAGAAGATATTCTCATCTTGCTACCGGAATACACAACTGCAAGAGATCTCTAGCTCTCACTTCAAAAGAAGTATCAAGGAAGCACGGAGATGATCAAAAGCAAGAAAGCTCTCATTATGAAAGAGTTCGATATCTTCAATACGCTGAAGGGTGAGACCATGAAGCAGATGATTGAACGCTTCTGTCATCTTAAAGTCCAAATGTGAAGACACGGTCTCGAGAAGACGGAACAAGAGTACATCGACAAGCTTGCTGACGCTCTACCAGATGGAGAATGGACTACTTATCTAATGGTTCTGAAAGAAAGTGAAAATGGGAATTTTTCAAGCTGTCAACATTCATCGACAAATTAGAAGGTCACGAAATGGAACTCCTGAAGATTGCAAAGTCGAAGAATGCTAATGTTGTTCAAGATGTTGGTCTGTATTATAAAACCGGAATGCAAGACAACATTTCAAGTCCAAAGATTCAGACAGCTTCAATGCAGGTTTAAAATCTTCGAACAATTCGCAGCAGAATCAGAATCAGTCATATCCTCAATATGATCAAAGTCCACAGTCTTCATTCTCAAGCACTGGTTCTAATTCGTCTTATCAAAGTCAAGCAAATCAGAACCAACAAACAAATTCTGATTCAAATGTATTCAAATGTAACATCGTTGTTAATTTGAATAATGTTGTTTTTGAGCAAACTGCTAAGCAACACATGGCACTTCTCGCTACTTTTCTGGAATCATATGAAAGTCTCGTAGCTGGGAAAATTGGCAATCCCGAGATGACCGCCGAAGACTACAACCAGGTGGACGAAGAAGAACTGGAGCTCATGGATATAAATGGTGTTTAGCATCTATCATTCGAAGGGTCACAAAGTTCGTTGCTCTCACAGGCCGAGATATTGGAAATTCGAGCAACAAACTAGGTTTTGACAAGAGAAAAGTCACGTGCTTCAGATGTCGCCAAAAGGGACATTTCAAGAGAGAGTGCAAGAATCCTGATGTAACATTTGTAAAAATACGGGTCTTCAAAACCCGCTCCGTTTTGTAATCAAATACCAAGTTATGAAAGTACATTAATTATTTATGATTATTTTGGGTTTAAACATTACATAATTAATAAATAAACTAAACCATAAAAATTATATTTGATAAAAAGTTAAAATAAATAAATAAAAAACATTTGTAGCTGCCGGGACTCGAACCCGGGTCAGCTGAGGAACTCCAACAACTTATCATCCTATCCCCAAACCACTCCGCCACCAAGTGTTTTCTGTTAACTTTAGGAGAGCATTTGGATCTTATATACAAACTCGAATAAACCGTTAATATCATCTGAATAACGGAAATCGGCAAACCGATCGCCAAATCACTTCGTTTTCATCTGGCCAGCTTATAACCGATGCATTTCGGTTTCTAATTACGTCCGAATTGAATGATCAAAAAACTTCATCACTTCCGTAGTTGAAACCGAAAAGTTATCAAACTCCGATTTAATTCTAGTTCCAATCATTTGTGCGATTCAAAACTGTCACAACAACACTCCCTTTTCCTTTTCGTCGCGTTTTCAAATCATTTGAGCACCTTAAACTGTTCGCCGGAATTCTCTGCAGAAATCGCCGGAAAACCGTGTTCAACACAAACCGGTAAGATATTCCTTCCTTGCGATTTCAATCTATTGTTAGAACTTTACTAACATTAATTCATCACTCAAAATCAGCCACAGACGACTTTGCTGGATTTTCTGTGTTCGCCGGAGAAATTCTGGAATTTGCCGGAAACTCGCTAGTTAACGGTAAGCACATTCAAACGTACTAAAAATCAATGCACCCTGGTTCAATTTCAAATCTAATTCCTTAATTCTGTTGATAGACCCTCTCAGCCGAAGGTTCAAAAACAGAGCTGCCTGATTCTCGCCGGACTCCATAAGGAAGACAACCTGTCCGGTATCTTCTTTCCCCAAACTGTTCGGTTTTGTACATTCAAGCTAGTCGTCATGTTTATTAATTAGTTAAATCATGAATCAGATGTTTTGAGAAAAATCTGTAATCGTAATGAAGAAGACGAACTTAAAAACGGGATAAGAGTAATTAAAATTCGGATTATAAACGGGTTAGACACACAGTCCAGCGGTGGACTGTGTGCAAAGTTCATAGACATGTCCCGAGTTCGATCCTTGTTACGCGCACACTTGTGTAATAACATTCTTTTTAAATCATGAACTAACCCAGGTTGAATCGGGTAGTTGTTAAGTATAATATAAATCAAGAATATAACCGGGTTAGACACACAGTCCAGCGGTGGACAGTGTGCAAGATAAACTTCACGTCGCGCGTTCGAATCCTGTCCCAAGCACCGGTCAATTGAATTAAAATGTTTTTGTAAATAAAGGTATTTTCAGTTAACTCAAATAAGTATATAAATATAATTAAAACTAAGTTTCTAACGGGTTAGTCACGTAGCTCAGTTGGTAGAGCTACGTGCGCGTGAACGGAAGGTCACCGTTCGAATCCCGCTTGGCGCAGCATTTACCGCTGACCGAAGTCACGGTCAACGGTCAACAGTAAAAATAATATTTTTTTTTATATATTTTTATTTGTTTATTTTAATTTAAAAATCAACTTAAAATACTTAAAAATAACATTTTTAAAGATAGAAAATAGCCATAAACTCACAAAAATATATCTAAAAATCCATTAAAATCCTTAATAAAATCCATCCATTTAATATATTTTCCATTATTATTTAGGTTAGTATTCCTCGTCGACTCGCTCGTCTAAATCGTGCGCATCTCACTATCTACAATCCAACGCACCCAATGTGAGTGAACCTTTCAAATTCCCCGTTTTAATCACGTTTTTGGGGTGTATCATGTGTCTTTGTTTATTTACATATTATAACGAAATTATTGTGCATATATCATATCATGACATGTGTATTAGTTTGTTGCTGTTAAGTAGTTATTATTGGATGCAAATTATTATTTTCATTACATGCAATTGCCGAGGCCGCAGCTCCCCATCCATCGAGGTTGAGCTTGATCCCCATTTAATTATGCGGTTGATCTTGGCGTGCCCGCACGATCGGCTCCGTTTGATTGAGCCTTGATCGGTCATTTCATTTTACATTTCAATACATGCAATACGCTCGGCTCCGTTTGATTGAGCCTTGAGTGCACAGTTCAATTTATATCTCCAGTTCATGCAATACGTTCGGCTCCGTTTGATTGAGCCTTGAGCGCACAGTTCAATTTACATTTCCAGTTCATGCAATACGATCGGCTCCGTTTGATTGAGCCTTGATCGCACAGTTCATTTATGTTAGTTATCATATGATATTGGTATGTTCATGTATGCTATCAAATGATAATGTATGTTATAATTGTAACTGCTAAATGCCAATGTTTGATTACTTACATGTGCTCTTTTATGATTATGCACAATATTTTATTGATAAACTAACCATATAATCATTATCAAATGTTTATCTATGAGGTTCACTCGCCAACTTATGTTGACCCAAAACCACCCATTTTACACATGATACAGGTGAACCAGCAGCAGCTAGGAACACATAGGACCTGGATTAGAAGAAATAAAACGATGTAGTATTTGGATTATTATGTTTGGTTATTTTACCTTGTATTGAATGAACATGTTTGGATGTTTGAGAAATGTAACTTTGACTTCATTTAATTATGAAACATAATAGTAAATGTCATGTGCTTTGGTGATAACCCAATTATGCCCCGACTCTTATTTCCGCTGCGGGTCGGGGTGTGACAGATTGGTATCAGAGCCATGACTATTGGGATATAGGATAGGTTATTAGACCCTTAGAGCCTATACTATAGTCGATTAGAAACTTATAAGAATTTTGTGTGTTATATGCCAAATTGCATGATGTTTATATGTTTATGTTAAATGGTTACATTTGATATTGTTCAAGCATGTTCATAAGTATGTATTATCAAATAATGCCTATCATGAAATCGTATGATCATAACATATCACATCCATGCAAGCACACACCACAGCATGATTGATTTTACAATGATTTTCGTGTTTTCAAATCTCATCAAAGTGAGTTCTCATGACGGGCATGTAGTAACTGGAAGGGTACTAGTACCGGTAGTCGGAACGTCCTGTCTAGGCTGGCATTCGTATAAATCCAAAATAAAGGACCAGTTTGCCTACCTGGGGACTAACGATGAGAGTACGAAATACCTATTAGGCCAAAGCATGCTATACCAAACGTCGTGAGAGCTAATCCCACTTTGAGTTGTCATTGTGTCTACACCTGGACACGTTCCGACCAAACATCTCATGAACATATTTTGTGGTTTGCATTCGGGGATGCGAGTGTTAAATTGCTAATACTAATGTGAATCCTACCAAGCCAATAGCCATGGGGGCCCACATGACTATGTAGGTGAAGGTATGGGGGACATTTGAGGCCCAACATGAGCGAACCCAAGACATCCTTTGGATGTAGTTGCATTATTGATATTTATGTTATTTTCATTTTCTTAAAGACACATGACACCTAAAAAGATACCATAAACTCACAATCTTCTCATTTTATGATCCTGTAGATGTCGTCTAGACAGCATCGAAGAGGTAGGAAATCGGAAAAGTCTCGGGAACGTTTGGCCACTCATATCGCGAATCAAATGGCCACGATATTGCCTGACATCGTAGTACAAGTACAACAAGCCCTTGCTGCTAATCCTACTAACCCTCCTCAACAACAGGACCAGAACATCGACAACCCTCATACCGTCAAATGCTCTTACAAACATTTTAAGTCCTGTGATCCTCCAAAATTCGAAGGGACTGAGGGAGTCACTGCCCTCCTGCATTGGTTCGAGGAGATGGAGAACGTTTTCTTAAATTGCGATTGTCCTGAGGATCGCAAAGTTCGTTATGCCACCGGGAGACTACTTGGTGTAGCTCTCACTTGGTGGAATACTGAGAAAGGAAAGAGGGGAACAGAAGATGCGATGGCCTTAACTTGGGAGGAGTTAAGGGAAATCATGACTAGGCGTTTCTGTCCTAGAAGTGAAATTAAGAAATTGGAAGATGAATTTCATGCCTTGAAGCAAAAAGAGGGTGATCACTCTACTTACAACAAAAGGTTCTTGGAGTTGAACCAAATGGTTCCAAACTTATTCACTCCAACCTACGCCTGATCGAACATTACATTCGAGGACTTCCCTCGAAAATCCAAGATTCGGTCCTCAGCGTTTCACCGGTAACACTCGAAGCTGCCATGGAGTTGGCAACAGAACTGACCGAAAACCGAATTCGCAATGGGAAGTTCAAAGAGGAAAAGAAGAAAGCCCCTGCTGAGGGACAAACCTCAAATCACCCCACTCCTTCCTCTAAATTTGCTAACAAGAGGAAGCGTAACACCAGGAACTTTGCAGTCACCCAAACCAACACCCCTGTTCCTGCTGCACCCATCACTCAAGCCACTCCTCCACCCGCGCCATACAGAAAACCATATACAGGGCCACTACCAAAATGTAACCGTTGTCAGTATCACCACTCCCCTGATTATCCTTGCCAATACTGTACCGGCTGCGGTCGCGCCGGACACACTGTTCAAAACTGCCGCACGCTCAACGAACAAACCGCCACCAACCTATAACCCAAACCCACCAACAGTTAATGGGTCAAGCACAACAACAACTACCATTTCCACCCACTCAACATTTGGCCCAAACATACTATCAACCCAATTACCCTATGGGCCAACCTACGCGGGCTTGTTTCAACTGCGGCGATCCAAGTCATTTCAGAAACACATGTCCAAGGCTGGTCAATATTATTCATGCTCAGGCCCAAGCCAACCCTGTGAATCAAGCAAACCAAGCTCCTCCACCTGCTAGAGGAAGAGCTTTCAATATTAACGCAAACCAAGCCAGAGCTGACGGCAATGTGGTCAACGGTACGTTTCTTATAAATGGTAGATATGCCTCTATGTTATTTGATACTGGTGCGGATAGAAGTTTCGTGTCATTAGAATTTGAACCTATCTTAAGTAAAAATCGGGATAAGCTCGCGGAATCCATAACGGTGGAAGTTGCGGACGGAAAACCTGTTTCATTAGACTCTATTTTACGCAACTGTACGCTCACCCTAAACGACCACGATTTCTCAGTCGATCTTATTCCTATGAAGCTGGGAAGTTTCGACATCATAATCGGTATGGATTGGCTCAGTCTACATCATGCGAAGTTGTATGTCGTGAGAAATTTATTCGTATTCCTCTTTCAAACGGTCAGACTCTTCGAATCATTGGAGAAACCTCGTCGAAAGGGCTCAACTTAATGTCTTGTCTTCAAGCTCAAAAATACCTTCGCAAGAATTATGTTGCGTTTTTAGCCCATATCATCAAAAGGGGACCGCAGAGAAGAAACTTGAAGATATTCCTATTGTAAAAGATTTTCCACAAGTTTTTCCTAATGACATTTCAGGACTTCCTCCAATCAGAGATGTCGAATTCCGTATCGATCTTATACCTGGTGCTACACCAGTGGCAAAATCTCCATATAGGTTAGCCCCCTCTGAAATGCAAGAGCTAGCCAGTCAATTGCAAGAGTTGACTGACAAGGGATTCATACGCCCCAGCTCATCGCCTTGGGGTGCACCTGTACTTTTTGTAAAGAAGAAAGATGGATCTTTTTGCATTACTCGACTACAGAGAGCTCAACAAGTTAACTATCAAAAATCGTTATCCTTTACCTCGCATAGATGATCTGCTTGACCAACTACAAGGTGCCAGTTGCTTTTCGAAAATCGACCTTCATCTGGCTATCATCAACTTAGAGTGCATGAAGAAGACGTCCCTAAAACTGCTTTTCGAACTCGATATGGTCACTATGAATTCATGGTTATGCCGTTTGGATTAACCAACGCACCAGCTGTTTTCATGGACCTAATGAATAGAGTCTGCAAACTTACCTTGATCGATTTGTTATTGTATTCATCGACGATATTCTTATCTATTCAAAATCTAAAGCTGATCATGAGCGTCATCTGCGACTTGTTCTCGCACTTCTAGAAAAGGAAAAGCTTTATGCCAAGTTCTCTAAATGTGAATTCTGGTTAAAAGAGGTGCAATTTCTCGGGCATGTAGTCAATGACAAAGGAATACATGTGGACCCATCAAAGATTAAAGCAGTTCAAGAATGGCAAGCTCCACGTCACCAACTGAAGTAAGGTCTTTTCTTGGACTAGCTGGCTATTATCGTCGGTTCATTTCAAACTTCTCTTCGCATTGAGGTGCCACTCAAGGCTTTAACCCATAAAGGGAAACCTTTTGTATGGGGACCCAAGCAAGAAGAAGCTTTTCAAACTCTCAAGCAAAAACTTTGTGATGCACCAATCCTCACTCTTCCTGAAGGTTGTGATGATTTTGTAGTCTATTGCGACGCGTCAGGGCAAGGATTAGGTTGCGTTCTCATGCAAAGGGAAAAGTCATAGCTTATGCCTCAAGGCAACTCAAGACACACGAGAAGAACTACACCACTCATGACCTTGAACTTGGAGCCGTGGTATTCGCTCTTAAGATATGGAGACATTATCTCTATGGTACGAAGTGTGAAATATACACTGACCACAAGAGTCTTCAACATATCTTCAATAAAAGAGTTAAATATGAGGCAACGAAGATGGGTCGAACTCCTAAATGATTACGACTGTGAAATCAGATACCACCCTGGTAAAGCAAATGTGGTGGCTGATGCACTTAGTCGAAAGGGTTATGCGAACTCCATTCATCTTCTATGTTCGCAAATTATAACCAATATTAGAGATCAAATTCGAGAAGCTCAACACATTTCAATAACAGAGGAAGATGTACAAAAAGAGATGTCCTGTGGACCGAGCTAAAACTTGAAACTAAATCTGATGGTATTTTGTATTACCTAGATCGTATATGGATTCCTAACCACATCAATCTTCGTGAAACACTCATGCATGAAGCTCATAAATGCGATATTCTATACACCCAGGAGCTGATAAGATGTATCAAGACCTACGGTACACCTATTGGTGGCCTGGAATGAAGAAAGATATTGCCCTTTTTGTTTCCAAGTGTCTCACATGTTCTAAGGTGAAGGCTGAACACCAAAGACCCTCAGGACTTCTAGTCCAATCGGAAATACCTGTATGGAAGTGGGAAAATATAACCATGGATTTCATTACCGGGTTACCTCGCACTTCTAGTGGGTATGACACTATATGGGTGATTATAGACCGACTTACAAAATCAGCTCACTTTATCCCTATTCGAGAAGATTTCAAGAACGAAAAGCTTGCTCGTATCTATATCAACGAAATCGTAAGCCGACACGGGGTACCAGTAAGTATTATTTCTGATCGTGATGGTCGTTTCACCTCACGAACATGGCAAGCAGTACAATCCGCTATGGGCACTCGATTAGATCTCAGTACCGCCTACCATCCTCAAACTGATGGACAGTCTGAGCGCACCATTCAAACTCTTGAGGACATGCTTAGAGCATGTGTCATAGACTTCAAGGGAAATTGGGACGCTCACCTACCGTTAGTTGAATTTTCGTACAACAACAGTTATCATTCGAGCATCGGCATGGCACCTTTTGAAGCTTTATATGGTCGAAAGTGCCGATCTCCTGTTTGTTGGCACGAAATTGGGGAAGCGCAAATTACTGGTCCAGAATTGATCCAAGAAACCACAGATAAGATTCATCAAATCCGAAACAATCTTCTAGCGGCTCAAAGTCGTCAAAAGAGTTACGCAGATAAACGACGGAAGCCCTTGGAGTTTAGCATTGGTGATAATGTACTTTTAAAAGTATCACCGTGGAAGGGAGTAGTTCGTTTTGGTCAAAAGGGAAAGCTAGCACCACGTTACGTAGGACCTTTCAAGATACTCGAAAGAGTAGGTCCTGTAGCATACAAGCTTGACCTACCGGAAGAACTCGACAGGATTCATCCCACATTTCACGTGTCGAACTTGAAGAAGTGCCTCGCTGATGAGAATCTTCATATTCCACTGGAAGATATTCAGATCGATGAATCCATGCATTTTATTGAAAGACCAGTGGGGATTATGGACTATGGAGAAAAGCGTCTACGACGAAGTCGCATTCCTATTGTTAGGGTACGCTGGGAGTCGAAACGGGGACCTGAGTTTACTTGGGAACGTGAAGACTCAATGCGTGAAAAATACCCTCATCTTTTTCCCACTACTTCAACTGTTTAAATTTCGGGACGAAATTCCTAAAAGTAGGGGATACTGTAACATTTGTAAAAAAACGGGTCTTCAAAACCCGCTCCGTTTTGTAATCAAATACCAAGTTATGAAAGTACATTAATTATTTATGATTATTTTGGGTTTAAACATTACATAATTAATAAATAAACTAAACCATAAAAATTATATTTGATAAAAAGTTAAAATAAAATAAATAAAAAACATTTGTAGCTGCCGGGACTCGAACCCGGGTCAGCTGAGGAACTCCAAAAACTTATCATCCTATCCCCAAACCACTCCGCCACCAAGTGTTTTCTGTTAACTTTAGGAGAGCATTTGGATCTTATATACAAACTCGAATAAACCGTTAATATCATCTGAATAACGGAAATCGGCAAACCGATCGCCAAATCACTTCGTTTTCATCTGGCCAGCTTATAATCAATGCATTTCGGTTTCTAATTACGTCCGAATTGAATGATCATAAAACTTCATCACTTCCGGTAGTTGAAACCGAAAAGTTATCAAACTCCGATTTAATTCTAGTTCCAATCATTTGGCGATTCAGAACTGTCACAACAACACTCCCTTTTCCTTTTCGTCGCGTTTTCAAATCATTTGAGCACCTTAAACTGTTCGCCGGAATTCTCTGCAGAAATCGCCGGAAAACCGTGTTCAACACAAACCGGTAAGATATTCCTTCCTTGCGATTTCAATCTATTGTTAGAACTTTACTAACATTAATTCATCACTCAAAATCAGCCACAGACGACTTTGCTGGATTTTCTGTGTTCGCCGGAGAAATTCTGGAATTTGCCGGAAACTCGCTAGTTAACGGTAAGCACATTCAAACGTACTAAAAATCAATGCACCCTGGTTCAATTTCAAATCTAATTCCTTAATTCTGTTGATAGACCCTCTCAGCCGAAGGTTCAAAAACAGAGCTGCCTGATTCTCGCCGGACTCCATAAGGAAGACAACCTGTCCGGTATCTTCTTTCCCCAAACTGTTCGGTTTTGTACATTCAAGCTAGTCGTCATGTTTATTAATTAGTTAAATCATGAATCAGATGTTTGAGAAAAATCTGTAATCGTAATGAAGAAGACGAACTTAAAAACGGGATAAGAGTAATTAAAATTCGGATTATAAACGGGTTAGACACACAGTCCAGCGGTGGACTGTGTGCAAAGTTCATAGACATGTCCCGAGTTCGATCCTTGTTTCGCGCACACTTGTGTAATAACATTCTTTTTAAATCATGAACTAACCCGGGTTGAATCGGGTAGTTGTTAAGTATAATATAAATCAAGAATATAACCGGGTTAGACACACAGTCCAGCGGTGGACTGTGTGCAAGATAAACTTCACGTCGCGCGTTCGAATCCTGTCCCAAGCACCGGTCAATTGAATTAAAACGTTTTTGTAAATAAAGGTATTTTCAGTTAACTCAAATAAGTATATAAATATAATTAAAACTAAGTTTCTAACGGGTTAGTCACGTAGCTCAGTTGGTAGAGCTACGTGCGCGTGAACGGAAGGTCACCGGTTCGAATCCCGCTTGGCGCAGCATTTACCGCTGACCGAAACGGTCAACGGTCAACAGTAAAAATAATATTTTTTTTATATATTTTTATTTGTTTATTTTAATTTAAAAATCAACTTAAAATACTTAAAAATAACATTTTTAAAGATAGAAAATAGCCATAAACTCACAAAAATATATCTAAAAATCCCATTAAAATCCTTAATAAAATCCATCCATTTAATATATTTTCCATTATTATTTAGGTTAGTATTCCTCGTCGACTCGCTCGTCTAAATCGTGCGCATCTCACTATCTACAATCCAACGCACCCAATGTGAGTGAACCTTTCAAATTCCCCGTTTTAATCACGTTTTTGGGGTGTATCATGTGTCTTTGTTTATTTACATATTATAACGAAATTATTGTGCATATATCATATCATGACATGTGTATTAGTTTGTTGCTGTTAAGTAGTTATTATTGGATGCAAATTATTATTTTCATTACATGCAATTGCCGAGGCCGCAGCTCCCCATCCATCGAGGTTGAGCTTGATCCCCATTTAATTATGCGGTTGATCTTGGCGTGCCCGCACGATCGGCTCTGTTTGATTGAGCCTTGATCGGTCATTTCATTTTACATTTCAATACATGCAATACGCTCGGCTCCGTTTGATTGAGCCTTGAGTGCACAGTTCAATTTATATCTCCAGTTCATGCAATACGTTCGGCTCCGTTTGATTGAGCCTTGAGCGCACAGTTCAATTTACATTTCCAGTTCATGCAATACGATCGGCTCCGTTTGATTGAGCCTTGATCGCACAGTTCATTTATGTTAGTTATCATATGATATTGGTATGTTCATGTATGCTATCAAATGATAATGTATGTTATAATTGTAACTGCTAAATGCCAATGTTTGATTACTTACATGTGCTCTTTTATGATTATGCACAATATTTTATTGATAAACTAACCATACAATCATTATCAAATGTTTATCTATGAGGTTCACTCGCCAACTTATGTTGACCCAAAACCACCCATTTTACACATGATACAGGTGAACCAGCAGCAGCTAGGAACACAAAGGACCTGGATTAGAAGAAATAAAACGATGTAGTATTTGGATTATTATGTTTGGTTATTTTACCTTGTATTGAATGAACATGTTTGGATGTTTGAGAAATGTAACTTTGACTTCATTTAATTATGAAACATAATAGTAAATGTCATGTGCTTTGGTAATAACCCAATTATGCCCCGACTCTTATTTCCGCTGCGGGTCGGGGTGTGACACCTGAAGCAACGGGAAATCAAAGTCCTTTCGGAGGAGGTAATGAGTATTACAAGAAGTCACTTTAGTACAAGCCTTTCCCGAAGAAGACTCAGGTTGAAATCCAAGAGAAACTGAATAGCAGCAACACTTAGAAAGCTATGGTTGCATCAAACGAAGATGACGGTTTCGACTGGAACTCCTACATCGGTAAGAAGACAGGAGTTGCGTTAATGGCTGAAATTGTTGAAGATACATCTGTAGAAGAAGCAGTGGCTATGGAGAATATTCTGCTGGAACAATATCTGCAACAACAACGTGGAGAAGAGGAGTATATCCACATGCAGAAGCAATGAATTTTATCTCCTAACTCTTGTGAAAATTTTCAGGTCACTTTGATGGAAGTTCTCGGGAGCAAGTTCCTGAGAAGAAATCAACTGATGAAGTGGTCATTGATGTTACTCAGGAAGTGAATGCCGAAAACCTTAAGGACATTGCCGACAAAGCCTTAATGGCAAACCTAACCAAGGTAGGTTCAGAGGTAACTGATAGTGTCAAAGCACAAGTTGTAGAGGTTGAGAAACCTTGTACAAAATGTACTAAACCATGTATCGAATGTGCCGAAAAATCAAAGATCATCGCTGAAATCAATATGCATAATGAACTTTTAAAATATGATTATCTCACAATGAAAGAAGCGTATGAAAAATGAAAGATGATTATGGCAGGCTCGATCGAAACAATGTCGAACAACACGACACTGTGAGGATGTTGAAAGGAACAGTAATGGATAAGCAAAAAGCAATTAATATCTATATTAACACCATTGCTGAAACTAAGCAACAACTCCAGGACATGAAAATTGAAACAGAGCGTGTTCAACAACTTTTGAGAAGTTATACTTGTAATGCATATGTTATTGATCACATCCTTCCGACAATTCCATCGGAAGATAAACCTAAAAAGAAAATTGGTAAAGAATACAGCAATGTTCCTCCACCTCTATGCGAGAAGTATTGTCGCAAATCCGCTGATGGGATGGATAAGGCACTCAATATTGAGTTGTTATCTAAAAAGAAAACTGAGTTGCCAGAGAACATTGATATAATATATACTAAAACAGATGATGACAATGCTGTCGTTAAAAAGGTTGTTGAAAATGTTTTGAACAATTCTGATGAAGGCATCTTTAAAAGCGCCGACTCGAGCTCAAAGAATTATGATTCACAGTCCGAAGATGACGATACATCATCGGAGAATGATCTATGTGATGATCCTAATGTTGTAATGTACAAGATTAAGGAATCTGATAGATTATACTTTGATGACAGTTTTCCGATTCAGAACGTGAAGGAAGAATTGTTAGACAAATTCTTTAAACTCGTGGAAATCATATCAGATGATCTGGTAATCAATAAAAAGAAATTTTATTCCAAACCTAAAAGAAACAATTACCGAAGGAATGGTGGTGATCATCCGGAAAACCGGAGAGCTGGGTTGGGATTAGAGGAATCAGATGAACCTAAAAAGAAAGTTTCACCATTTCATGAATACAAGAATAAAAACATGAAATATTTTTGAAACTAAAAGAAAATTTTCAAGAAACTGTTCTACAATCTGCTGAAAAAGGTGAATGCTCATCGCAAAATCTTCTAAGCAGAATGGAGAACAAAAACAACATGAAAAACAAAATTCTAAAAATTTTCAAAACAAAATTAAAAGATCATCGGTGCGATCATCAAATCATTGTAAAAACTCACAAAAATTTGAGAATAAGTGGTGCAGGTCGGACCACAGTGCTTCTAAGTCAAATCAATTTTAAAGAAGAAGCAAGAAAGATGACTACTATGCGACAAATCAATGTGCTGATTTGGGTGTTTGGTCTGAATGGAGAGATTGGTATGATAACAGAGTGTGTTACAACTGTGGATTTGGTGGACACATTGCTGCTAACTGCCTGAAAAAGAGATTTGATACGAGAAGATGCTATAAATGTCAAATCAAAGGTCATATTTCCAGGGATTGTCCGACTAATCTGAAAAGAAGATCGGTTAAATCTCAGAGGGAGAAAAGACCAGAGGAGAAGAAAACAGAGAAGAAAACTGTAGAGAAGCCCAAAGAACAAAAAGTCAAGTTATCACAAGGACAAAAAGACAGATTGAGAAAAAAGAGGAAAAAAGTTAGAGAGTATTTGGAAAAGATTTTGTCCTCGGATAAGTCTAAAAAATCAGATAAAAGTTCTAATGAATCATTTACTCATAGTCAAGTAAAACGAATTCATCAGTTACAAATCTGAGGACAAAAGAGAGAGCAGTGGAGAAAAATTTGATAATTCAAACAGTTAAAAAATCAAAGAAAGTAAACTTTTCAAATAAAGTTTCTCTCAAACTGTTTGAATATCAAAAAGAGTGTGAATGTTTGTTTACTTCAGATGTTAATGATTTTGGTAAACCTAAATCCAGAATGGATTGGGTTCCAATTCAAAACTGATTAAAGTTTGTTTGAATGTGCAGGATAACCAAGCTTCAAGCCTAAGGTCATTTCAGAAGCAGTGGTTGTTCATACAGAGAGACAAGAGACAGGAGTGATATTCCACACAAACAAAATGGTAGTCTCGCGCTCACATTCGTAAAAAGTCGTTAAATGGTTAAAATGGAAGATTCTTATTTTCGATTTTAGTAAGATGTGTTCAATTTTAGGGGGAGCAAAAATTGTAAAAAATTCTTGTAAAATTGAAAAACATCATTTCAAAATCATTTTAGATAGATAAAAATTTTCAAAAAGCCAAAAACAATAAAAAATCTTAAAATTTCAAAAACATAAAAAATGAAAAATGAGATTACTTTGCTAATAGAGGAAATGATAGTACATCAGTGGACTATCAATGCATGCTAAAGATATGTATTGTTTTAAATGGTTAAACAATTTCACTAAAGATGTGTCGTTAGGCTCAGCTAGACTAGTAGTTTTGCGAAAATGATACAAACCTAAATAGAAAAGCCTAGTTCTAGTGGGAAACACGATTGAAAGCATAGTACTTAGTTTTGTCCTTCGTGAGTGTGTGCCTAATCGGTAATCGTTGAATGCCAAAAAGCATAAAAACCGGTTAGTTTATGAGCTTTCACAACTTACTGAAAAAGTCATTGTGATTGTGTTTTCATTTTCAAAAGATTTAAACTTGTTTTATTTCTTTATTTTGTTTAAGCATTGGACATTCTCTGCGTATACGAAAGTATCGAACTGGATGTTAGTGCCTAAACTTTCTGCTTTATTTTACTTGGTGTTTCGTTTAAATCTTGGATCACCTCTTCGTATATGAGAATATCGATCTGGTGGTTAAGATCTAAACAATTTCAACTTGTTTTTCATTTCTTATTTTGTTTAAACATTGGACTTTCTCTGCGTATCGAAAGATCGACCTGATTGTTAATGTTTAAACATTCTGCGTTATTTTCACACAATTCACATTTGATGAAAGTTTAAAGGCATTACTTGAGTTATTGTATTACATGATGTGGGGATATGCTGAGATCGTGGGGTCCATAAGAATTTAGTGCACATTAATGTACCTTAACGTATCGGTAAGCATTATGAAAGTTTTTAGATTGAGTTTAAGTGGACAACAATACCGACAATCCATGTGAATTGTTTAAACAGAGTGTTTCTTAAAGATCAATGGTGCAGCTAATATGTCTCAAAAACTGATATGATCCTCTAGCACGTTTTCTCACAAAAATACAAACTGTAAATATTACATTTTAGTATGTTTACATTTCTGCATTCAATATTAAAAATCCAAAAAGATTTTTTTCTCATATCTTCCATGAAAACCTAATAATGTTGAATGTGAGTCGGATCAACGAGACTGTTAAGAAACTGTTTGTGTGTGGATACGTATGATTGTTCTTAATCGTCAAATCTTAGAGATTCTGAGCATCATTTGAGGGGGAGCTAGATAAACACGTTGATTAAAGATAACAGAAAGCTCAAAGCAAGGGGGAGCATGGATGTTAAAAGTTATTCAAGAAAGATCAAGAAAATATTAAAGACTCTAGAATTTAACTTAAGAATGATGACTACGGCAACATCCAAGGGGGAGCATATTGATGCATATGTCTGTTGCCTACGTCATCGTACAATATCTAGTCAGTATTTAGGAGCGAAATGTCGAAGTTTATGTATATTTAGGGTCAAGTTCGCTCGAAAAGGAAGTTTTGTAGTCAAGTTCGGCCGAACTTGACTAAGCAAGTTCGCCCGAACTTGCATTCCCTCCAGCGAACTTGCACTCCTATAAATAGGAGTCTTGACATTTCATTTGTAAGATTCAAAGATTTTGTCATGACAGAGGCGAAGCTCTGTCCAAGTGTTTCCAGGATCTGTAACATTGAATATTAATGAAACGGTGATTAAATAGAAACAAATGAGTGTATTCAGTGTCGCCTAAGCAAACGGATTCCGCACGTTTACCTTAGGTTTGTCAGATTAGTGCCCGAAAGATCCGTACAATGGACCTACAAAACTTACAAAAATACAAAAAGATTTTGTTTCTACATTTGTTTTCAGCAAACCAATGTTGGAGAACGGATCCTCGAAGTCTGGTAAGGTGCTAAACTGGTGGGAATCTGAATGACAACGGGCTGGGAGCTAATCTGTAAAATCTGATAAGCCAAAACGATTAAAAGTTCATTAATTTGAAACTTGATTTTGAGAAAAACCAACAATTTGTTCATAACGGGTCGAACCGAGGTCATTAACTTGGACTCGGCAGACGAATTGGTTAACCAAGGTCATTAGCTTGGACTTGGTCAACTGAGTGGATTGTTAAAACTGGTAAAATCTAAAAAGTTCAGGGTCTAAACTAAAAAATTTGAAAAATTAAGGTTTGAAATTGATCAAGTTCGCCCAGATTTGTAATCAAATTCGACCGAACTTGTTAAAACTTGAAATTTGTTTTCAGTCAACAAGTTCGCCCGAACTCGTCATCTATAAATAGAAGACAAGTTCGCCCGAACTTCATTACTGTCTTCTTCAAACTTAGAGCGAACTTGAGTGCAAATAAGGCGATTTCTGAAATTGACATTTTTAAGTCGAAGTGCTGCCCAATTTGAACCTGATTAGTGGTGATTTACACACTACTCATCATGGCAATGGTGAGTGATTGTGTTTTGGACCGTGAATTATATGAGTTTGAGAGACTTAGATTTGTAGTGAACTATTAGACATGTTTGAGACCATTTAAGAACAAATTGAAACTTAAAACATGTTAAACAAACAAAATCGACCGTAAAAATGTCATAATTTGAACAAAATCATCATGTAATGAGATTGCAGGTTTTGGTGAACAAAGATGACAAGTTCGCCCGAACTT
Organism: Scalesia atractyloides; assembly: GCA_947069175.1. Classification (NCBI taxonomy): domain Eukaryota; kingdom Viridiplantae; phylum Streptophyta; class Magnoliopsida; order Asterales; family Asteraceae; genus Scalesia; species Scalesia atractyloides. The sequence continues at coordinate 60,386,338 of CAMTDV010000024.1, read as the reverse complement.
GTCAAAAGGTTCTTTGAACCAAGTTCGGCTGAACTTGTCCTCTGGTGATGAAGTGTTATAACAATCAAGTTCGCCCGAACTTCCTATCAAATCTGTGAAAATGATTTCATAACAAGTTCGCCCGGGCTTGTATGAATGTGTTATGTTAAATCTTAAACAAGTTCACCCAAACTTGTATGGAAAATGTTTAAAACTGATTGACAAGTTCGCCCGGACTTGAGGTTTGTTGTGGTTATTTATGTAACAAGTCCGACCGAACTTGTTGTAATGAATTGTCAAATTGACCTATCAAGTTCGCCCGAACTTGATAGAAATTTGTTGAAATTGTAAAAATTTGACTAAGTTTGTCTCGATCTTCGTGTTTGCAGAATATTCAGCTTTCGTTTAATAAATTTCACAACACATGCATCACGCTAGACAAAGCTATCTGTCCATCGCTCGGAGCATTTGATGATATTCTAGCGTTTATGGAGCGGATTCCGATACATAAAGCTATTACAAAAAAGACAGTAGTCTACAGGTCTCACGTATACAGATTCTAGAGTTCAGCAGTGATGAATGAGGATGATTCACAATCACGTCTGTGGTTCGTATTGGTGATGAAGATAAAGAAATTATTGCCGAAAGTCCTAAACTTTAACGCGCAGCAAATGATCCTATGATGCTGATGAACGAATGGTTAGAGGTTGTTTTTGTCGTATGGGATACAAGGGGCACGTGAATGAGTCTACTTTGAAGAAGGGATCAGTCCCTAATCCTTACAAGTTTCTGATGCACACAATCATACACGCATTTAGCCATCGAAAGGCCGGATTAGACGATGTGCAAGACTATAAGGCATGCATGGCTAAGCACTTATTCTGAACAAGAGATTCAATTATTCGAAGCTGGTAATCACGCATATGAAGAACAGCATGGGATCCAACAGGCTCGTGATGTATCCGAGATTTGTACAGATGTTGATCGATGATAAATTCAAGAAAATAGCGAAGGATCCAAACGATATTTTGTATCTAAGTCATCTGGATGATACGACAGTCAAAAAGCTTAACACATTCCAGAAGCAGTCGTCAGCACCTATTGTCAAACCTCTATTTGGTGCTATTAGTTCCGAGAACTATATTACGCCGCCAGAGTATAAGTTGAGGAAAGACGATAGCGGTGATGAAAACGAAAGAAACGCTAAGCTTGAATGGCTATCTACATTCAAAGAGAAGAGAAGCGATTGGTTCTTGAAGAAAGTTGTTGTTCAGGAGAAAAAGAAAGGCTCGCGAAAGCCTAAGAAAGTTGATACGGTGTTAGTTGACGAGGAAGAGCCTGAGAATGTTCAAAATGAGGCTGGATCTAGTGCTGCTGTGATTGTTGAAAGTCAAGAGAAAACAACACAAGAGAATGATGCGATATCTGCGACATCTGACAAAGATGGAGAAAATGATAGTGATGATTCTTTGGAAATTGCAACAAAGATAGCTATTACTGAATCGGCTGCAGAGAAACTCAAAGAAAAAGACGCAGACTATGAGCCTGAACAAGAAAAAGATTCAGATGAGGAGAGACCAAAGAAGAAAATGAAACGAGTCAAGTCTTCAGCAACTGATATATCTACGAAGACTACAGGGTCTCCAAAGACTAAAGGAAAGAAAGTTCAAAAAGCGAAAGGCAGAACGTCTGTTGGAAAGCCGAAAAGCACAGAAGTCCCACAAGAACCTTCTGGTGCAAAATCTACAGGAACTACAAAAGAACCTCCTACGCTGAAAAGATTCAAACATCTAAAGTTCACGAAACTATAGTCCAGACTGGAGTCACACAAGAACCTCCTGAGTCTGAATTACTTGATATTCCTATCATCTCTTCACAAGATCCTCCAACAGCTTCTCAACCTGAAAGCTCAACATCTAAGGCGTCTACACCAAAAAGTACTCTGATGTCTACACCAAAAACTACTCCTAAATCGAAGTTATTTGGAGATATTCCGAACGAGCCAATGGATATTCAGGATTTGAATGATTTTTTCCCAGAATCTGATGTTGATGAGCTTGAAAAGCGTGTGAAAGTTCTGGAAGACAAAGTAGCAAAGAATGAATTAGAGAAAGCTGAGTTAGAGAAGTTGGTGAAGCAAAGCGAGGTGGAAAAAGAGATTCTGTCTGACAAATTCAAGTCCTTAGAAGGCCATCGAGGGTACTTGAAAGCCCTAATTGAAAGTTTACAAGATGCGAATGAAAGATTGATGAAAGAGATAGCAGAATTACGATCGGAAAAAGAATTGAATGATCGAAGATTCACCAAACTGCAGAAAGTTTTGACGAATAGTCTTGGTATTAACTTTGATGCTGAATACGCTCGAATAGATCTGCAGGAAGCGAAATAAAAGGCAGAAAAAGAAATGGCTGAACAGGGCAAGGGAAAGAATGTGATTGAAAGTATGCCTGAGATTACTGACCTGTGATAGAATCTGCGAAAGCTTCTGAGTCTACTATTGTTCCAGAAACAGAAACAGAAACAGAAAAGAAAGACGATGAAGAAGCTGAAGATAAAGATGATGATGATGAAAGATGATAATGCGGATGATACTAAAGACGACTCTGACAACGATGATGGTAATAATGATGATGATCAAGGAGGAGTCTGTCTAAAAGTTGTTGATGCTAAAGTGAATGAAGAGTTTCATTTTACATCGTTGCTGAATGATGAATCGAATAGAATGGATGGTCAAACTCAGGGGGAGCAAACAGGGGAATCAGGTCAGAAAGATGATGTTGATATGTCTGATGCTATTACTTCTGCTATGCCTATTGCTGCGGTTCCTACAAAGCCGTTGATTCTGATGCTCGAACACAATGTTGAAGAACGCAAGTTTGTGCATAACTACTCGAAAGAAGATTTGGCAAAACTGATCGATGTTGATGCTGAATCATTCGATTTTGATTTTGAAGAGCAAGTTCTGAATGTAAATACATTTGAGCCAAACGAATATCATTACAAACGTAGAAATGAAGCTGATGATTACAACAAAGTTATAGTTGAAGATTGGTCGTCTGACGATGAGAAAGATGAAGCTGAGAAGTACACAGGTTTGAACACTGATAGTTTTCCTACTTTTGAAGAGATGTACGAGCAGCTTAACAAAGATATGTTGAAAGAAAAGATAGAGGTGTCTGTATGAGAAGGAAAAATCCCTAAACCGATGACAAAGGAAGAGATTGCGCAAGCAAAGAAGTCCTGGTTTAAAGAAATGCCAAGAGAACGAAAGTTTTGACGTCCACTAGCATTCTTTACCAGAGATAAAGATGTGTCGTTGGGAGATATACTGAGCTGGGATGGTTTAAAGAGTTGAACGTTTATGCCATTAAACGTGAGTTTGGAGTTCAATACTTCAAATATCTGGCAGATTTCAAAACATTGCCTTACTGGGATGTTGAGGAGCTAGTGCAGGCACGTAATGTCACATATCATATGAAGTTTATTGATCAGTTGCTATGGAAAATGATCAAGTTCGTAGCAACGAAAGGTTTTAAACTACTGGAAGCCTTTTATTCCGAAACGTCGAATTAAAACAGATAAGAAGACTGGTATAAAAGACATAATGTTGATAATGAAGCGTCCTAGAGCAATGAGGAACATGCCTCTAATGCCGATCGAACATAATTTCTATCCATTATTTAGGTGGTGTTTATTCTAAAGTTTGATCCAACGACTTGTGAAGCAGTGTTTGTTCTAAAGTTTGAAGATCATTTGGATATCACTCAGGAAAGAGTTGAAATGTTGGAGCAGAAGGCTTAAGAGGGCTATGGAGAACGATTAGAATACTAGACCCGATGTGGCTAGTAAACTGCTCAAATGAGGATATCAAATGTTTATTCTTTAGAAGATCTGTTACGAAGAATGTGAAAAGGAAGAAGCGATGCAATATCAGAGGTTGTGAATGTCTGCTATGCACACGAAGTTAACTCTGGTAGAATGTGGGAATCGAGTTGGAGAGAGATTGAACGCGAAGAGTTTCTAAAGGAAGAAAGGCGTTAGGAACAGTTTCTTGAAAGAACAAAGGAGGCAAGATTGAGAAGGTTTCAATTCATGACAAAGGTGCCACCGACTGATCAAACGCTGATTCCATCACAAGAAAGAAGAAAGAAGCTGATAAAGAACGTTTTTGGACGCGTGAGGCAGAGATAAAGCTGTGAAGACTGATCAAGACGAAGATGATATCCAAGGTGGAGTCTGTTAGTACATAATGTCTATGTCTTAGTCTTGGATCGAGTATGTTTTCACTAGATTATGCTAGAAATGAAGCGTATTTATGTAAATGGTACACAAGTTCGCCCGGAGTAGAATGTGAGAACAAGTTCGGCCGAACTTGTTCAAGACAAGTTCACACGAACTTGTTATCCCCCAAGCGGACTTGTGATACTATAAATAGATAGTTTGTGATCTTCATTTGTAACTTCTGTAACTTTGGCACACTGACGGTGAAGGTCTGTCGGATCAGGATTTGACATGTATTGAACTATTATGATCAATAAAACAATGATTAAACAGTAAATCTTGCAGATTTCATTAACTTGTCATATAATTTCCGCTTGTATGGACATTAGATACAATTTAGGTTCCTGAGCTTAACGTGGAGACGATCTAAAATCTGGGCAAGCAGAATGTAATTCAGTTGCGAACTTGGCACGAATCCCACCTTCTAAACCTCACCCAATGGCCTTGAACCTCCATTAAACACTGGCAAACGAACCCTAATTCATCCATTATAAATACCAAGAAATATCCAAGCCATTTCACACTTTCAACATGTAACGCCTCGTATTTCCGCACTTCCATACGTTTAGGAAATACGTATCTTTTCACCAAATTTATTTATTTATCTATTTTTATATTATCATTATTATTGTTCATTTTTTATAATAATAATAATAATAATAACAATAATAAATAATAATAATGATAATCCTAAAACGATAACACGATATTACACAACACGTTATGAAGTTCCGGGTGTGAACGGATATTTAAAATGCAACGGGCCACTTTAGAACGCGAAACCGAGTTGTGGGCTTTAAGCCCAACCAACCAAACCCTAGCTACCCACTAAACCCTAATGTTATAACAACACACTCCACACATACACACACACACACTAAAACACAGACACAAACACACAGCCGCCATACACACACTCCTCTGACCAATCCCCTGTCCCTCTCGTGATTCCGGTCACCGAAGCCGGCACTCCGGCGCCGATACCCGGCCACACCCAAAACCGCAACACCTTGCAACCCACCTACGCCTCTATCTCCCCCCTAAAGCCTCCCCGTCTTCTCCTCTCCCTCGGTTCAATAAACGACCGCCACCATGGGTTGCGGCGCACCACAAACAGCGGCGGTAGCCGCACCATACGGTGTTGGGAAAGGAGGGCCGGAGACCCCTCCTCAGTGCAGTGATGATGGTGATGATTGACAATCATGATGAGTCACGATGATGATGGTGGTTCTATGGTGGCGTGACCGGCCGGAATTAGCGTCGGCAGCAGTGGGTTTTCGTTTCAGTTCGGTCGAACCCCAGTCGACCTCTGTTTTGGTTCACTTGATTCAGTCTGATTCGATCGATTCGAGTCTTGATTCGAGTTAGTTCGGTCAACATTGGTCAACCGACAATCAACACATGTCACTCGGTCAAGTTTTGTGTGACGGGTCTCGTGTCGATTCAGTTCTTTCGGGTTTGCGGTTCAGCTCCAGTCTCGACGCGGTTCAAATTCAGTTCGGGTCCGCGGTCGGTTTTGAGTTCACTTCGGTCAGCCTCGGGTTCGGTTTGGTGCTTGGTCAGTTTGGTCAAGCATCAGACTCGTTTCGGTTCGATCCAGTCAGCACGCGACACGGTATACTTCTAACATCGAAATTTTATTATGTTATATTTGCATACTATGTTAAATAAAAATTAAGCTCAAACTGTCATATCATACTATATATATTGTTTTCAATATAATAAAATCGAACCGATTATTTAAGCGAGATTATACTTTAGATACATGTTTATATATTGAGTTTACAAAACAAAAGTAGAATTTCGATGCAAATTTGAAGTTGTGTATATTGTTGTTGATTTATTGAGTTTTTGACAAAATATCGACAACTTGTTTTTGTCATAAAATCGAACCGATTATTTAAGCGAGATTATACTTTAGATACATGTTTATATATTGAGTTTACAAAACAAAAGTAGAATTTCGATGCAAATTTGAAGTTGTGTATATTGTTGTTGATTTATTGAGTTTTTGACAAAATATCGACAACTTGTTTTTGTCGGGATCGTCCGAAAGCTAGGGAAACTCTGCCCGTTTTTCGTAAAATCGTAAGATCAAATTCGTTAACTTATATAAAACAAAACCCCTCGAATTTAATTAATTTTTATAAATATATAAATATATATTCATATTATTAGCGCTTCGACAACCTCTAATGTTCATATACTTTCGTTATCCATGTATGACGACCTCGGAGTTGCATTACCAAACTCTTCACTCCCCGCGGGATTTCCAAGGAATGCGTTGCGAAATTGTGAGCATACTCGACCCCATTTTTACACTTTAATGCATTTTGGGGTGCAACATGTATAAATTACAAAATTTATTTTAAACAAAATTAAATGTGTTCACAATACCAAATGTGCCATCAGTACGCTATGTGAGTTATATGTGTTAGTTTAAACTCGTCTATACATGCTACTTGTTATGCTTGAGTTTGTTTATGCTTATTAGTTTTGACTTGTATTCTCATGATAGCGTTATGCTTAGAATATATGCATGCTAGTTAAGGAATTCGATTATATGCTATTGTTATGCGAAAGTGGTCTACATATTCGTGCGATTCGACTTGAATATATACTTGTCACAATCAAAACAAACTTTTATACTTATAATTAATTTCAAACTTGTATGCTCGCCAATACTTTTGTATTGATCTATGCTTTTAATACATGTTGCAGGAATTTTGATGACACGTGGAATCTAGTAGGATTGCCTAGAAACGCATTTAAGCTTTAAATACTTATTGTATTAAACATGTATTTCGTTTCAATATCTTGTATTAAATCGTTATCAATAAATGAAATTATATTTGTTACGTGCCGGGATCTAAATTTTGTATTATTTGATTTAAACTATGTAAAAAAGTAATTATTAAAAACTTGACACAATTAGCTTATGAAGCCTCTTGCAATCTAGTTTTCGTCTCACTCCGATGTTTCCGCCATCGGTTGGGGTGTGACAGATTGGTATCAGAGCCATAACTATAGGGAATTACGTAGAATTGTCATGTTCGACCTAGTCTATAGTTTAAGTACCATACTCTTGACCATTCTTGATAATTATCTAAATTATTATTCTTTCTACTGTGCCTCTCTCCCCCCATTTGATTTTAAAACTTACAATATGTCTTTCCTAAGACATGAAACACAACACACACTTTTGAGTATATTCTTGTTCCACAATCGAAATAACTCATCAATACAGGGGTGATTCCCGCCATTGGTGACGAGTTTCAATCCGTTTTACATATTATTTCACACGAAACTCACCATCAAGTCAGGAGTGATATCCATATCTTGATGGGAGTTTTATTTCATAATCTAGTGGATTCTTATTGACGATTCGAGATTATATCTTGATACGTTCAATAAACCACAAATTGGGGATGAAATTGTCAAGCCAGGATTGACATCCACACCTTGATGACTGGTTCCGCTCCTCAATTTTCAATCTTGCCAAAGTTCCGTATTTTTCGATCGAATTAGGGACATGTACTAACTGGGAAGGGTAAAATACCGCTAATCGCTTGGCGACGAGAGTATTATACCTATTAGGCAAATCATGTCTCCCTAATTCGAAAGGACTTACGAGCCACTTTGGAATAGTCGAATTTTCTAAAACCGAACACTCCAACATTTTAACCAGCCTCTCTTTTATGCTATCTTACATTTTATGCTATATAATTCTTATTCCTTCATTTTTTTTCATGTCACACTATACTAAAATCAAATTTATGCACGACAAACTTCGCATTTATACTAAATCTATTACACAACGATTCTGCAGGTGCATACTAAACATCTTACTTGATTTGGGATTACTGGAACGTTATATGTGATAAACTCGTTATAAAACCACACCTTAACATGTATAGCACTATGCGTAATGCTATAGGAGTAGCGCATCGCCCTTGAGACTTGGGGTCATGTTAAGTAAACTATTTCATACTAAGTAAACTATTTTACACTATGTTTCGACAATATTGACTAGTCAACATTGCGTACACGATGGTTTGACTTGTTTATTCACATGTTTATGTGGTAGAGTCGTCATTAACTTTGATCAAGCCACACCTTAACATGTATAGCGCTTGTGTAGCGCTATAGGAGTGACGCCCCCCATATTCTTGAGGTCATGTTAAGTAAACTATTTTACACCCTCTTCGTTTTAACGATGATGGGTAGTCTACATTGCGGTACACGATGGTTTGACCTGTTTATTCACATGCCAGTAATCCGTTAATCTTGGTTAACTAAAATATATCATTTGTATTATACACGAATGTGCCTATACGCACACTTACACTTATACACTATACTCATTCATACTTAATTACAATCATACTTATAGGCTTATATACCTATACGCTATCATTCTCACTCGTAAAAACGCTAATAAACCATGTTCGTGACACAGAACGTAACATGGCATTGATTAGCGAAACAGACGTAATATGGTATGAACATGGTGGATATGCCACAGGTACTTCCTATATATAAGTGTTCCTACCATATTACTGAACGTTCATGAAAACATGCCATGAGAAATTTGGTGCTCACTGTTATAGTTAAATACAAACTTTAATCACTCATAACCTATTTTCTCGATTATACCCATACATGCTTCGAAATGCCATCTTTTCTAAAGTCTCTCATATAAATAAATTTCGGGACGAAATTTCCTAAAGTAGGGGAGACTGTAACGCCTCGTATTTCCGCACTTCCATACCTTTAGGAAATACGTATCGTTTCACCAAATTTATTTATTTATTTATCTATTTTTTATTATCATTATTATTATTGTTCATTTTTTATAATAATAATAATAATAATAATAATAATAATATTAATAATAAATAATAATAATGATAATCCTAAAACGATAACACGATATTACACAACACCTTATGAAGTTCCGGGTGTGAACGGATATTTAAAATGCAACGGGCCACTTTAGAACGCGAAACCGAGTTGTGGGCTTTAAGCGCAACCAACTAAACCCTAGCTACCCACTAAACCCTAATGTTATAACAACACACTCACACACATACACACACACACACACTAAAACACAGACACAAACACACAGCCGCCATACACACACCCCTCTGACCAATCCCCTGTCCCTCTCGTGATTCCGGTCACCGGAGCCGGCACTCCGGCGCAGATACCCGGCCACACCCAAAACCGCAACACCCTGCAACCCACCTACGCCTCTCTCTCCCGCCTAAAAAGCCTCCCCGTCTTCTCCTCTCCCTCGGTTCAATAAACGACCGCCACCATGGGTAGCGGTGCACCACAAACAGAGGCGGTAGCCGCACCATACGGAGTCGGGAAAGGAGGGCCGGAGACCCCTCGTCGGTGCAGTGATGATGGTGATGATTGACAATCATGATGAGTCATGATGATGATGGTGGTTCTATGGTGGTGTGACCGGCCAGAATTAGCGCCGGCAGAAGTGGGTTTCCGTTTCAGTTTCGGTCGAACCCCATTCAACCTCTATTTTGGTTCACTTGATTCAGTCCGATTCGAGTCTTGGTTCGAGTTAGTTCAGTCAACGTTGGTCAACCGACAGTCAACACAGGTAACTCGGTCAAGTTTTGTGTGACGGGTCTCGTGTCGGTTCAGCTCTATTGGGGTTTGCGGTTCAGCTCCAGTCTCGACGCGGTTCAAATTCGGTTCGGGTCCGCGGTCGGTTTTGAGTTCACTTCGGTCAGCCTCGGGTTCGGTTTTGGTGCTTGGTCAGTTTGGTCAAGCATCAGACTCGTTTCGGTTCAATCCGGTCAGCACGCGACACGGTATACTTCTAACATCGAAATTTTATTATGTTATATTTGCATACTATGTTAGATAAAAACTAAGCTCAAACCGTCATATCATAGTATATATATATATTGTTTCCATATAATAAAATTGAACCGATTATTTAAGCGAGATTTACTTTAGATACATGTTTATATATTGAGATTACAAAACAAAAGTAGAATTTCGATGCAAATTTGAAGTTGTGTATATTGTTGTTGATTTATTGAGTTTTTGACAAAATATCGACAACTTTTTTTGTCGGGATGGTCCGAAAACTGGGGAAACTCTGCCCGTTTTTCGTAAAATCCGTGAGATCAAAATTTGTTAACTTATATAAAACAAAACCCCTCGATTTAATTAATTTTTATAAATATATAAATATATATTCATATTATTAGCGCTTCGACAACGTCTAATGTCATATACTTTCGTTATCCATGTATGACGACCTCGGAGTTGCATTACCAAACTCTTTACTCCTCACGGGATTTCCAAGGAATGCGTTGCGAAATTGTGAGCATACTCGACTCCCTTTTTACATTTTAATGCATTTTGGGGTGCAACATGTATAAATTACAAAATTTATTTTAAACAAATTAAATGTGTTCACAATACCAAATGTGCCATCATTTACGCTTATGTGAGTTATATGTGTTAGTTTAAACTTGTCTATACATGCTACTTGTTATGCTTGAGTTTGTTTGTGCTTATTAGTTTTGACTTGTATTCTCATGATATCGTTATGCTTAGAATACTATGCATGCTAGTTAAGGAATTTGATTATATGCTATTGTTATGCGAAAGTGGTCTACATATTCGTGCGATTCAACTTGAATATATACTTGTCACAATCAAAACAAACTTTTATACTTATAATTAATTTCAAACTTGTATGCTCGCCAATACTTTTTTATTGATCTATGCTTTTAATACATGTTGCAGGAATTTTGATGACACATGGAATCTAGTAGCATTGCCTAGAAACGCATTTAAACTTTAAATACTTATTGTATTTTTTTTTGTTTCAAACATGTATTTTGTTTCAATATCTTGTATTAAATCGTTATCAATAAATGAAATTATATTTGTTACGTGCCGGGATCTAAATTTTGTATTATTTGATTTAAACTATGTAAAAAGGTAATTATTAAACACTTCACAATTAGCGTTATGAAGCCTATTGCAATCTAGTTTTCGTCTCACTCCGATGTTTCGGCCATCGGTTGGGGGGTGACACAACACTCTCAAATCTCTCTCAAAACACACAAATCTCTGTAATATCAAGAATTCGGGCAGATTCATCCTACTTCACAAAAGTGAGCATAACTTGCTCATTTCTTAGTATTTTCACTTGATTCTTTCTTCTAAATACTTGGATAAACCTTAGGTTCAATTCCACGGATTCTCCTTAGAGTATCTAGACCTTGAAGTTCACCTAAAGGGATCCAAACTTCCTGTTTTGAACAAATATCTTTAAAACTTATGTTTCACCTTCAACAACCTTGAGTTCTTGTGCTCCTAATAAAGTTTATGATTAGTGAAGCCTAACCAAGCTTGTTTATATGAACTAAGGGTTGTTCTAAAACGCTAAACTTTCTGTTTTTCATGAGCTTTAAGCTCACAAGTGTTGCCAAGTCTTGAACTTGAAGCTAGTGTGACTACAAGGTTAGCTTGGGCTATCCTCCATCCAAGTCCACACAACACTTGATGATTTCTCATTCCATCCTAAGTAGTTGCTAGTTGAAAGTGACACAACCCCATCTAGCCTTCGACTTGTGTCGACGCCGGCTCACCGGGTCGTAGATTACTTGGCTACTTAGTGTATTGATAATATGTAATTCCTTTACTATACTTGTTCTTGACCCTCCTTGTTGTCTATGACAACTTGTGTAGTGGTGAACTCTTACGAGGTTCCTAAATGGATGGTTATACCACCTACCTCCTACATGACTTCTATGACATCCTTGTGGACTTATGATATACATATAACTATTATAATCTATATGATATATACTTAAAACCGAAACCTTGATAATGACTAGATAAGCATATGTCAAGTTAATAAGTTTACTCACCAAAGTGTTTAGTTCATCGTTATGATTCTAATAGGTGTATGACCTATGAAATCACATAAACTCTAAATGGGTTCCCATAGTGTCAAAACTAGTGCTAGACCTTAGTGAATATTTTCGTATACATTACTTTGTTATGCTTTATTCCAAATCCTGAATCTTCCATCATCATCCAAATGCTCACACCTACGTTTTCCTCTTGTAGGATAACTTGGTGTTCCTCTTGCAACCAAACAACTCTTCACGGTACTAACAAGTCAGAAAGCTTGCAAAACCGTGAGTACACTCAACCCATTTTCATTTTATCACTTTTGGGTGTAACATGAATACCTTATACAAAATGACTAAACTTAAAATTTATGAAATGCACGAAACAATCCAATATTCATGAATACTTTGATACGTTACTTGATGCTTATATCTTGGACCATTCTTACGTAATACCATAGTTATTAGCTTATCTTAAGCCTCCATTTGACATGTATAGCGCTATAGGAGTAACGCAACGCCCAATCGTGAATCTAGTGGTCATGTTAATTTATCGTTATTTCGCGTAAGCAAGAGGATTGACTAGAAATATTGCATGCCATGTATAATGCTCTTGTATAAACTTAGTTGCCCTGTGGATTTATTTTAAACCTTATTTGTATACGTATGCTTATGCTTAAACTTGTGTGCTCGCCTTTGCATTGAACTTTATTTTAAAACATGTTACAGGTTGATGAAGATGATGCTATGAAATTGAAGTAGTGTTGATGCTAGATACACACATAGACGTTTAGGTTTATTAATGTTGTATCAAATTTTGTCTTTACTAATGTTGTTATTTGAAATTCCCATGTATTGTAATGACAGTTTACTTATGAAATGAAATTTGGTTTAATTAATTATTGTCACCATTAGCGTTTTGAGCAATGAGCAATCTTTTTCGTCCTGCCTTGATGTTTCCGCCATCGGTTGGGTGTGACACGAGTGATCTTAGAAAAATCCTTAATGAAATGCCTATAGAAGCCCGCATGACCAAGAAAACTCCTGATCAACTTAACACTAGTAGGTGGGGGCAATCAGCTAATGGTATCTATTGTGGCCCTATCTACCTCTATCCCTACTCTCGAAATATTGTGTTAGGACACAATTCCCCCCGTCACCATGAAGTGACACTTCTCCCAATTCAACATCAACTTCGTCTCCACGCACCTCTTCATCATCCTTTCTAAATTACATAGACATTGGTCTAAAGAATCATCGTAAACCGAGAAGTCATCCATAAAGACTTCCATAGAGCTCTTAACCATGTCTTGAAAGATAGCAACCATGCACCGTGAAAAGTAGCTGGCGCATTACATAATCCAAAAGGCATGTGTCGGTACGCATATGTCCCTTATGGACATGTGAATGTCGTTTTCTCTTGATCCTCCGGCGCGATTGGAATTTGGAAATAGCTGGAAAAACCATCGAGGAAACAATAGAACTGTTGGCCCGCAAGACGCTCGAGCATCTGATCGATGAATGGTAATGGAAAATGGTCCTTCCATGTGGCTTCGTTAAGCTTGCGTAATCAATACACACACGCTAACCGGTGACCATACGGGAATGAATAAGCTCGTTTTTCGCGTTCATGACAATGGTTATCCCTCCCTTCTTAGGGACGACTTGGGTAGGACTAACCCATGCGGAATCGGAGATGGGATAAATTAACCCAGCCTCCATCAACTTAATTACCTCTTTCCTAACCACTTCCTTCATGTTAGGATTTAGACGCCTTTGAGGTTGCACCACCGGTTTAAATTCGTCCTCCATGAGAATCCGGTGGGTGCAATAAGTGGGGCTAATCCCCTTGATATCGGACAACTTCCAAGCGATGGCATCCTTGTGCTCTCGTAGCACCTCAATCAACCTACCTTTCTCCTCCTTCGTCAACTTAGATGATATGATGACGGGCAAACTAGACTCCTCTCCTAAAAAGGCGTACTCTAGGTGGGAAGGAAGGACTTTGAGCTCTAACGACGACGTATCTAAGGGTTTGATCTCGCTCTCTTCTTTAACCTCACACAACTATAACGTTTCCGGAATCCAATCCGGGTCCTCGTCGACTCCCTCAATCTCACTCACTACCTCATTCTCTTTTAGGATCTGAGTGTGGATTGATTGCATTGTTCTAACTAATTTTACACCAGAATGATAAATCATAAAGGAATTTATAGTGGAATAACAGATAAAACTTTATAACACAATCAATGAGAGAATAGTTTTCATCATAACATGTTTTCATTACTCGTAAGATTGAAATGATTAACAGATAACTTACATGTACGAATCACTAACTCCCCTCAGACCGAGCTTACACAGAAAAGAATGTACAATAAAGTGAAAAATGTGAAAAGCTGAATAGAACAGTACATGCACTGTCTATTTATAGTACTAATCTAACCACTATTAGTTTATACTGACATCATCTTGACAATGACATCTAACAATACTAACAAACTCTAACCACTGTCTAACCTAAACACTGTTTGTAAAGCACTGATAACCCTAACCGCTGATAGACATAAACTCTGATGAAAGTATTGGCAGATGTTCTTCAAAGTATGATCAGACCTTTGACTTCCAGCAGACCTTTGACTTAAGAGCAGACCTTTGACCCATCAGTGGTTTGGTGAATAAACAGACTTTATAACTAGCAGGCTTTGGCATAGGGCAGTTGTTAGAACTATCAGTGGTTTGGAAGCTGGTCTTTGAGAAGGAGTGAAGAGCAGACCTGTTTTTGGCTTTCTATCATCTGTTCTTTTGTTGGGTTCAATTCCAACAATCTCCCCTAGAACAGATGATGCCAAAACTCTTCTTTATTTATGATCTTTATGTCTCATCAGTTTTTCCTTGATTTGTTCTATGAATTTTGTTTCAAAGTTCAAGGAATCTTCATCATCCTCATCCCTGCACAGTTGTAGTTCCAAAAGATCTTGAAGGTCAGCTACACTTAGGCTTAGTGCATCCTTCCTTGGCATACTAACAACTTTCCCATTGGACCTGAGCAGAGTCAATACATGGGTCTTTTTATCAGAGAGCCAATTTAGTATTTTTTAGTTCAATGGGTTTCTTGGGAGAGGAGTTATTTGTGATGAGAATTGAAATGGCGAACTTTTTGAAAGCCTTTGAAAGAGATCTTCAGCATTTGGTAAAGGCTTCAATGGTTCTTTATTCAAGTTAGGCAAAGGTTCCTTAGTGATAGCCTGCTTACTTTTGTTAGCATCCCTTTGCTGATCTTGCATATCCATCTCTAGCTGCCTCTTTTTGGTTGAGGGCTTGAATGGTTGTTTCTATGACTAGATCTGCACTTAGGTTCTTAACATTTTTCCAATTTAGTGGATTCTGTCTTATTTGAGGGTCTTTCTTCATCCTATCAATTCTTTCTGCTTCTTGTTTGAGATCTTGGATTGACACTCTTTAAACTGGTTCTCCTCAGCTTGATAGGGTTTTTCTTTCATGATGAATCTGATGAAGTTTACCCTTTGCTTCTATTTAGGATAATCTTTTGGAGAGTCCATAATCATTTTCTCATTTATCTCTCTTGCATACTCATCTAATTTCTTTACCTTGTTAGGCTCAAGTTGTTCCCTTCTTGATAAGTAATCATTACCCTTTCCTTCACTCTCTTCTTTAGCTATGATTTTGGCTTGCCTAGTCTTTAGTTTTAGATAATCCTTAATGGTTTTGGGATTTCTAAAGCCAAGAAGAGATGGGAAAGTTCTTTTGGATAGATCAACTTATGTATAGAATTGTAGCATTTCTCCTCTTACTGCAGCCAGCTCCAAAGGATATGATGTTTCCATAGGAATATTTCTTTTTGGATTTTGAACTTTGAGTGACTCAGCAAAGCTAACTTGTAATGCTGATGATTGGGTGATAGCTGGTTTTGGTATTGGATTTGTTTGGACAACAGTTGTAGATGGTATATCATTACTTTCCACTGTAGCCATTCTTCTTCTTTTCCTAGCATAAACCAGTTTTGGTGCAGGAGCATTTGTGCAAACCACTGCTGTCATAACATCTGTTGTACTTTTGGTGGTATCAACATCTGTTTCGTTGACATGTGGTTGCTGAGATGAGGAAGGAAATATGATTGAACTGTCAGTGGTTTGCCTTTTTGTACCAACGGTGGTTTTGGAACTAGCAGTGGCATCCTTCATCTCCTTCTCTTTTATCCTGACATGACTCTGATAAATCCTCATTTGTGTATCTTCTTCATCCGCTTGAAATCTTAGGGTTTCATCACCTCCCTTTTCTTTTTCTTTGACAGACGTTTCAGCAGAAGTTACTGAAAGATTTTCCTCAGTGTCATTTTTCTCCCCCTTGTTGGCATCATCAACTCTTTCGAGAATAGGTGCAGGGGTAGTACCCGGAATGACAATTTTCTTGATCTCTTTAAGCTCTTCATGTGTGTCTTTATACCTTGCTTCAACTTCTTCTTTGAATGTTTGCACTTTTGAATCATATAACCGATTAGCTTGCTGAATGTGTTGTTGGAGCAGAGGATACACTTGTGTTGCAATTTTGGTGGCTTAAGCAGAGGATTGAGCAGTGTTTTGAGATTTTGCAGATATAACATCTGTTGCAACACATTTTTGATATCTCCTACTGATGCCTCAATCTTTGTGACTTTATCCGTCAATTCCTTGTGTTTTAGCTCATCTCCTAAATTAGTAGGATCATCTGAGCTCCTACTCAAGGTGGTAGTTTTATCTAGAGTATCATGAGCATGTGATTTATCACTTGCTTCAACTTTAGATGCCCCTTTTTCTCGGTACGGGGGTCTTCCCACTGAAGTAGAGGTTACCTGGGTGTCCTCAACAATGGTTGCCTTCAAAGGAGACTTACATATGAAACTACTGTCCAGATGTAAATCAGTGAATTCAACATCTGTAGTAGCTGCTCCTATTGAACTATCAACAAGGATTTCAGGAAATCCAAGTGATGTAGCCTCCTCAACTGTTTGTGGGAGAACCAATTGATTTTTGTCAGACACAGCCATTGTGGAGGTATTGCTCTCAGTAATGTGTTGGTAAGAGTGACCTTTTTGTGATTGACTATCAAGGGTTTCAAACAGTGATGTGGTGGTTGTTGTAAGTTGAAGTGTGGAGAGTGGTGCGGAAAGCAGATTTGTCCTGGGAGATGGACATTTTAACATACTCTCAAATGAGGGTGATGTTATCAGTTGTTGGTTCCTTGTGCTTACAACATGTTCCTTTTGTGAGGAATCATGAGGAGTAATGGTTTTGGGTGGAGATCTTTCTACCATCTGCTGTGAGAAAGTAGCAGCAGTGGTTTCATGTGACTTTTGTATTGTCACTGGATTAACTTCTGGGATCTCATCTTCCAGAAGGTCCTTTTTGATAGGTTTGGTGGGTTTTGATGGTTTCTTTTTTGTCTTTTTAGGAGTTTTTGGTGTGGGTTGCACATCAGTGGTTTTGCTGTTGTGGTCACCAAGAGCAGTGGGCTCAGCAGCTAGAATCTGAGGAACAGATGTGGACTCATCTAAATTTTGCTCAGACTCCCCTGCTTGAGTTTTTGAAACTTTTGACTCTTTAGCCATAAGGCGAGTATAAGTTTCAGATGATAGACTATTTATTTGGAAAGACACACCTTGAACAAGAACATGTGCACTTTCTTTTGGGATTTTCTGTTTTAAATAATAACTTAAAAATCTAGAGAATAGCAGAAAACCATTTTCCCTTTTGTTTTTCATATTTTCTAGGTTTGTTACCAAATCATTAAATAATACTTGGGAGTAATTCTAATCAGATGTAGACAAAATGGCATACCCTAAGCATTGAATTTTCAATGGTATTTCATCAAACCCAGTTGTCTTATTTGAAACACATGTGAGCTGGGTATGAAACAAAAATTTCATAGGAGGTGGGAATTTTCCCTTTTTCATGGTTATTTTTTATAAGTCTCCTGTATACCCTTTGTTTTTCAAAACAATTTGATACTCACTTTTGGGGAAGGAAGTTTTACCTTCTAGGTCGCTTATCTGAAAAACCTCTGAGATGGTTTGTGGGGTTATTGGAACCAAGATTCCTCCCACTTTTGATGTGATTGCACAAGAGTGTGTTTCGGAGGTTCTTGTGTTGATTTTGCTTTAGGTGCCATGATTTTCAGAGGAAATATTTTTTAGAGTTTTTGAAATGGCACAGTAAAAGTGAAAACTCTGTTTGTGAATGAGATAGGGTTTTATAGAGTTTTCAAAAGTGATGATGACGTGGCATCTGATGAAACAACTACGAATAACATTTGTCCACGTGTAACCTCTGATTGACAATGGAAGACAGTTGTTTGGCAAACCACTGATAGAGTAACTTATCAGTGGTTTCGACCAAAAGTTAATACTATCAGAGGTTCCACATCAGTGGATAGGTTTTTCTATTCAACAGTGTTTTCAGTCTATCACTTTAAGGATTTTATTGAAAAAATCAATTTTAACTATTTTTAAGGATGAATTTCTGATTTTCTAAAAACATTTTATTGCTATTTACGCATGGACCACAAGAAAAAATTGTTTTTAATCCATGTTTAGCATTTCGAAACCCTAGAAATCAAACTGTCAAATATGAAAGCATCAAATGCTTTTGTCAACATATCTGCTAGTTAATCCTAGGTATGGACCTGTTGTAAAGAAATCAAACCTTTTTCATAACAACCCCTCACAAAGTGATGTCTGATGTTAATAAGTTTAAAGAAATATTTGATAATTTGCGAGGTTAATTACGACAAACTATTTTCAAGTGTTTCTCAAAATTTTAATGGCTTAACTTTTGAAACCTTTTCAGTCAAAACTTCATTTACATGCTCGTCCTTGTGTTCAGACACATTATAGAAACTCGACAGAGGTTGTATATCTCTTATGGTACAAGCTATTTTGTCTGTAAGAACAAATTTTCAAGGACATTTAAGGCTGAATTTTGACTGATCATCAACCAGAATCCTCTTGATTCTCTTATCAGAAAAAGTAACTCCCCTTTCTAAAATTAGGGTACTACTTCAGACAGGTACTTAAGTTTTGCCTAACAAAATGAGCAAAAACTCAAGAAGTATTTTCTCCAAACTAAAAATCGAGAAGAAATACATGACCTACTATAAACAAGAAATTTCTACTATAAAACTCGTAGAAAATCCGTGATAAGAGAATCAATTAGATCTGATAAATTTCCAGCAATTCTTCTGAGAACTTTATGAATAAAGAGTTCACCTCAGTCATTGTTATGGAACTGATATGGATCCTCTTCATCAATAAATCCTGAAAACAACGTAGATTCCAACATAATACAAATCACACGAATCGTGAATTTCTACACAATCTCGACTATGTTTTTGACAATTAAGAATAGCACAATATCATGAAATCGAGCTGATCTTTTTAGGTCAAATTGACGATTAGATCAATTTGACAGACCTAGCTCTGATACCAATTGTTAGGATCTGAGTTTGGATTGATTGCATTGTTTTAACTAATTTACACCAGAATGATAAATCATAAAGGAATTTGCAGCGGAATAATAGCTAAAACTTTATAACACAATCAATGAGAGAATAGTTTTCATCATAACATGTTTTCATTACTCGTAAGATTGAAATGATTAACAGATAACTTACATGTACGAATCACTAACTCCCCCTCAGACCGAGCTTACACAGAAAAAAATGTACAATAAAGTGAAAAATGTGAAAAGCTGAATAGAACAGTACATGAACTGTCTATTTATAGTACTAATCTAACCACTGTTAGTTTATGCTGACATCATCTTGACAATGACATCTAACAATACTAACAAACTCTAACCACTGTCTAACCTAAACATTGTTTGTAAAGCACTGATAACCCTAATCGCTGATAGACATGAACTCTGATGAAAGTATTGGCAGATGTTCTTCAAAGGATGATAAGACCTTCGACTTCCAGAAGACCTTTGATTTAAGAGCAGACCTTTGACCCATCAGTGGTTTGGTGAATCAACAGACTTTATAACTAGCAGAGCTTTGGCATAGGGCAGTTGTTAGAAGTATCAGTGGTTTGGAAGCTGGTCTTTGAGAAGGAGTGAATCTAAACTCTGTTTATTCTGGATCATATAGAGCAGACCTGTTTTTGGCTTTCCATCATCTGTTCTTTTGTTGGGTTCAATTCCAACACTCTCGTCCTCACTAACTAGATCGGCTCCACTAATGTAACTAATACATTGATCAACGCATGATATGAAAGAATCTAGGAAATAAACAGAATGACACGGACCGCTATGGTCATCACTACCACTCCGATGTGCATGGCTCTATCTATCTCAAACGTGAGAATCTCCTCACCCGCTCGAAGTGAAATCTTACTGTCAAAGACATCAATGATTGCCTTGGCGGTGCGAAGAAATGAACGGCCTAGAATGATTGGAACTTTCTCATCAGCCTCCATGTCAAGGACAACAAAGTCAATGGGGAATACAAACTTATCCACCTTGACTAATAGATTCTCTATGATGCCCCTAGGATATTTGACCGAATGGTCGGCCAACAACAATGACATGCGCAATGGGTGTGAGCTCTCCTAGACCTAGCCTCTCGTATAGGGAGAATGGCATCAAATTGATACTAGCACCTAAATCAGCTAATGCAAGAGCGGGAGCAACGGCACATCCGAATAGGCATGGAATAGTGAATGTGCCCAGGTCGGTTAGAAAGTTCACCTATCCTATCCTTACGCTTGAGTAGGTCCTTAAGAAATTTGGCATATTTGGGCATGGACTAAAGTGCCTCGATAAACGGAAGATTAATTTTCAACTGCTTAAACATCTATAGGAATTGCCCGTATTCCTTAGCATATTTCTGATGCTTAAGGCGGGCGGGGTATGGAACGCGGGAATGATCAACTAAAGGTGATGGCTTTACCCCTACTGGTTGCTTCTCTACCCTCTTTTCTACCTGAGGCTCCTCGGTTTGTGCGGTACTTGTTGGGTCTAGCCTATAGTGCACCTTACCGGGAGCTTCTATCTCAATCTCCTCATCAACCTTTTCCTCATCCTCTATCTCTACTCTCTCTCGCACTAACTCACCCAAACTCTTCCCACTACGGGTAGTAATAGCCTTAGCTGAATGGTTAGCTGGGTTTGGGAACATATTACCCGAAAACTAACCAGGAGGGTTCTCTTGTAACTGTTTAGTTAAACCACCTACTATCCTCTGAAGATCTAAGATCGCGAATTGTTGGTTTTTATTATGAATCTCTTGACTCTTGTTAATTTGATCTTGATTTAGCGAAATTAGTAAACTCAGTTAACGCTTTTTGAGTAGCCTGATCTCTAGTTACTAACTGAGCAAGAAGCTCCTCAATCCTTCCTAGACTACCCAATGAACCTTTATCACTAACCTGATCCTGCCCCCTACTTTGGTATTGACCGGATGGAAAACCAGGGGGTTACCGGAAGAGCAAAAATTGTTATTATTATTACGCCAGTTGGAGTTATAATTGGAATTATTATTATTAAACGGACCCCTAGACTGACCGGCTATGTACTCTACCTGCTCTAAGGGGATGGTGGGACAATCTATGGTGTCAAGGCCTCCCCTACAAACTTCACAACGATCCACCTTTTTCTTAATCTCATCTAACTCCTTAGTGAAGGTTTTCTAAATCATGTCTAAAGCAGCAGTTGTCGATGAATCCAAGCCAACCTGGGATACCCCTCGAGAAGTCGAAGAGTGTAGGACCGATCCTCGATGCTTAGGAACCTAAATTTGATATCTAACGTCCATAATAGCGGAAATATTACGTCGTGTTACCAATAGACAAGAATTAATCAGTTAATCGTCAGTTTCATTGATTAAACGTTCAGATTACAGACTGACAGAGCTTCGCCTCTACAATGCCAAAGTTAAAATGAGACACACAAGCTAGGTATTTATAGGATTACAAGTTCGGCCCAAACATGTAAGTTCGCCCGAACTTGCCTATGCAAGTTCGGCCGAACATGCTCAAACATGTCATTTCATGGGCGAACTTGGCTAAGACTTTTCATAAATACTTCTTAACCCAGCCTATCCAGCTCTATACAATACAGACTCGATATAAGACTAAGACATAGACATTCTGCACCAACAGACTCCCCCTTGGATATCGTCTTCGTCTTTTATCAGTCTTCAAAACTCTGTCTTCATATAAACATTAACGTACCCGACCAAAGAAGTTCTTGTAGGGCTTCTTTCGTCTCTCTTGTTTAGGATCCGACGTTTGATCAGTTGGCGGTGGTCTTTTAAATTTAGCCATCTTGAGCGAACTTTCTCTTACCGCTTTTTCCATCTTCTCTTTAATCGCCTCACTCCTTGTTTCTTCCTTCAAGAATTCAACTCTTTCCAGATCCCTCCACTTTGTCTGCCACATCTTTCCTGAATTCACATTACGTGCATAGCAAACATTGACAACTTTCTGATACTGCATCGCTTGTACCTTTTCTCTTTCTTCAAAAACAATCTTGCTGTAGAAAAGGCATTTTATATCTTCTCTCAAGCAGTTTACCAACCACATAGGATCTAGAATCCTTATCGTCCTCCACAATCCTCTCATACCTTGATAACCCATCACGTCAACTCGTTCTTTAGCAATATCTAAGTGATCTTCGAACTTTAATACAATCACTGTTTCACAAGTAGCTGAATCAATCTGCCACCACTTGAATAAAGGATAAAAGTTCTGTTCAATCAGCATAAGCGGCATATTCCTCAAGGCTCTGGACGTTTCATAATCAACGTTATGTCCTTTTCTCCTGTAACCTTGTTAATCTTATTCTTCGTCTCGGAATAAATGGCTTCCAGTGATTCCAACCTTTTTCAGCTTCATACTTTATCATTTTCCATAACAATTGATCAACCATCTTCATCTGATAACTAACGTTCACTGTTTGCATCAGCTCTTCCATATCCCAATACGACAAAGTCTTTAAATCAGCAAGATATTTGAAGTATTGTACTCCAAACTCTCTTTTGATTGCATACACGTTGAGCTCCTTAAACCATTCCCAACTCAAAATATCTCCCAAAGAAACATTTTTATCTCTGGTGAAGAATGCTAGTGGACGTCGAAACTTACGTTCACGAGGCATTTCCTTGAACCAGGTCTTTCTCGCTTCAGCTATCTCCTCTTTGGTCATTGGCCTAGGAATTTTTCCTTCACATAGCTCTTCAGCAATCCTATCTTTTAACATGTCTTCATTCAGCTGTTTATACATTTCTTCGAATGTAGGAAAGCTTTCTGAATCCTGACCAACATATTTATCTTTCTTTTCTGTTTCATCATCTGAGGATCAGTCTTCAACAATCACACGGTTGTATTCTCAGCTTCAAATCCTCTTTCATACTGATACTCTTTTGGCTCAAATGTATCGACATTCATTATCTCCTCAAAGTCAAATTCCAAGTTTTCAACTTCAGCTTCAACTAGCTTTGCCAGATCTTCTTTCGAATAATTATGTACAAACTCACCTTCTTCAACATTATGTTCCAACATCAATATCAAAGGTTTCGTAGGTACTCCAGTCATAGGCTTCACAAACCGATCAACATCTAACATATCAATATCATCTGAAGGCCCTTTTTGCCCTGACTCCCCTGGCTCTTATCTTCCATTTGATTCGATTCATCATTCATCAGATCAGAGAAATCAAATTCATCAGAGACTTTAGCTTCATTAATCTTTAAGCCAGTACCACCCTGATCAAAATCATCATCACCCTGATCAACATCGTCATCATCCTCCCCTACATTCCAATCTTCATATCCTTCCTCTTCTTCATCCTCATTCTTTTCCTCTTTCTTGGCTTCATCATCGTCTTTTTCTTTAGTCACGACAATATGATCCGAAGGCTTGACAGATTCGTCAACCTTTTGTATCAGACTCAAAAGCTTTTGAAACATCTTCAGCAGACTTCTCGGGAACATCAGAAGATTTCTCTGTAGTAGATTTAGGGGCTTCTCCCTCTACCTGCTTCCCTTTATCACCCTCAGCCAATTCTTTTTCAGCAGCTCCTTGGCTTCTTGACGATCCAGACGATCGTATTTAGCGATAAAATCAATATTCAGATTATTGGATTACACCTTTTGTAATCTGATGAATCTTTGATCATTTAGAGTTTGAATTTTCTTCAATTCTGCAATCTCTATTTGTAATTTTTCATTTGCGTCCAGCAGACTTTCTATCAATGCTTTGTAATATTCACGTTCATTTTTCGAGCACCTTCACTCTATCATCAAGAATTTCCTTTTTGACTTCGCTTTTATTTACCTTCTGTTCGAGCTCAGCCTTTTCTAACTCAATCTTCGCAACTTTATCTTCCAAAACCTTCACACGCTTCTCTAACATCTCAGCATTCGTTTCAGGGAAAAATTCATCCAAGTCTTCAAGACTTATAGGACCATGTGGCATATCACCAAACATACTTCCCCTCGGCGTCTTTGGTGTTGAGTCTTTTGGTGTTGTAGTTTTTGGTGAAGACTTGTTTGGAGTAGAGCTTTCAGGAATATAAGTCTTTTGAGCACTCGGCGATTCAACGATCGGAATTTCAACAAACTCAGACACAGGAGGTTCTTGTGTAACTCCTTGCCTTTCTGTTTCAGCATAAATGATAACAGGAGGTTCTTGTGTAGGAGGTTCTTGTGTTGCTCCTTTCTCCTGAGCACCAGAAGGTTCTTGTGTGGCTTCTGTGCTTTGTATCTTGCTCTTGTATCTTTTGCTCATGGCTTTCTGAGCTTTCTTGGCCTTTCTTTTTCCTTTTGTGTGAGGTGACCCTGTAGTTTTCTTAGAAATTTCGATTGCAGGCGACTTTGTTCTTTTAGTCTTTTTCTTTGGCCTCTCCTCATCAGAATCTATTTCTGCATTCGGATCAAAATCTGCATCCAATCTCTTTTCTTTTTCTGCTCTATTTCAGCCTCTGTCTTTTTAGGCTCTTTATCAGATTCTTCATTTTCAGACTAGCAGAAATTACTTCTTCTTGAGTCGACTTCATTGTTTATTGACTCTTATTAACGACTGCAGCGCTAGATCCAGCCACTGCCTCAACATTCTCAGTTTCCTCCTCATCAACAAGCAAAGTCTCAACTTTCTTTGACCTTCGCTTCTTCTTTGATTTATCAGCTTCATCTTTCAAAAACCATTCACTTCTTGCCTTTGGTTTAAACTCTTTAAACTATTCTCGTTCAGCTTGTAGCTCATTCTCATCGTCGCTACCTTCTTTTCTCCATTTGCTACCAGGTGGCGATACATAATCTGAATCTTCAATTGCTCCGAATACAGGTTTGGCGATAGGAGCTGAAGCTTGTTTCTGAAACTTGATAAGCTTCTTAACTGTGGTTTCGTCAAGATGAACCAAATAAAGAACGTCGTTTGGATCTCGAGCAATGTTGGGATACTTCTCATCGATCAGCATCTGAATAAATCTTGGATATAAACACAATTTTGAATCCTCCATATTCTTTGACATATGAACAAACACCATCTTAGAAACGTTGAATGGCTTCTTCAAAATAAGCGTCGTTGCCATGCTAGCCAAATAATCTTGAACATCATCTAACCCGGCTTTGCGATGGCTGAACGTGTGAATTAGAGCATGCATCAAAAGTTTATAGGGGTTTGGCACTTCCCATTTCTTCAATGTTGGTTTATTCACACTCCCTTTATATCCCATGCGGAAGAAACATCCGCGAACCATCTTCTCATCTAGATGAATCGGATCATCTTCTTTATCTTTAAGCTCTAAAATTCTTCTAATATCTCCTTTAGTAACTGTAATCGACTTTATTTCATCACCAACCTGTACTGTAGAAGAGATTGTCTTCTCATCAGCGCTTAGATTCGCGTTCATCCAGAAGTGAATAACATGAGATCGATAAGAAACAGTGCGCTCAGTAATAGCTCGGCGAATATGACTATCTTCAAGAAACTTTAAAATGCTGTCATATTCCTTCAGCAACGGACAAATAGACTTGTCAAGTGTGATACATGTGTTGTAAGATTTAGAAAACTCAACTGAGACAACACGCACTGGAATCTGTGCATGAAAACGACATAAAACAATTAGCACGCTTTTCAAGGAAAAATCACAAAAAAAATTTCTCACATTTTTCTAACACTTTAATAAGTTCGGGCGAACTTGATTAGTGTTAAACACACTGATTTTAACAAGTTCGCCCGAACATGTAACACACATGTTCAAAATTTTTCTTAATGGAAGTTCGGGCGAACTTACAGTTTTATTATATAATTTTTCCTAAGTTCGGCCGAACATGTATGAGACACATGTTTCATGTTAAAGAACAAGTTCGGTCGAACTTACACTACAAACAAATCATTTTTGTTAACATAAGTTCGGTCGAACATGTATGATCAAAAATATTTTAACACTCAGGTTCGGTCGAACACGTTCCTGATTTATTCAAGTGTGTTTTGAACAAGTCCGGTCGAACTTGACAACAAGTTCGGCCGAACTTGTCGTCTTCTTCAATAGACCAAACAAGTTTAGGCATGCAAACATGATATTCAGTTCAATCAAAAATGATTTCACGGTCGATTTTAAGTGTAGATCAAAGATCTATGTTCAATTTTGTCCAATAACACCTAAAACTATCAGATTTTAAGTTTTTAGATTTGGTTTTGTTTGTTAACAGTTCAAACATGGTTTATTATCAATTAATTACCTCTGCCATAGTAGTTAGTGTGCTAATCACCAAAAACTATCTTCAAATTGACAGTACAACGGCTTAAAATGACAATTTCACACAAATTCTCTCAAAACACTCAAGTTCGCTCAAAAAATTCTGATATCAAGTGAATGAGTTCGGCCGAACTTGAATGGTATTTATACCATGTCAAGTTCGGGCGAACTTGTTAAGCCCGTCCTTAGGCCCAGAGAAGTTCGGGCGAACTTATCGTAAAACTAGCACTCAGCCATCTGCAAGTTCGGACGAACTTGCTGATTATTAAGCTCGAATTGTTTAGCAAGTTCGGCCGAACTTGCCAAACCTCAAAAATTTCAAACTTTTTCAAATTTTCCTTTTTTAACCCTGAACTTTCCAACTTTTTACCAGTTATGAAAATCCACTCAGTTGACCAAGTCCAAGCTAATGACCTTGGTTAACCGATTTGTCTGCCGAGTCCAAGTTAATTACCCCCATTTAACCCGTTACGAACAAACTGTTGATATTTTCAAAATCAAAGGTGGGACTTTATGGCATTTTTTTATATAACAAGATTTAAAATGGATGTTGTTTGCCTACTATTCATCATAGTTGTGTTTTAATATATAATAGTTGTGTTTTAATATATAATATATATATATATATACAATTAGGTCTATTATGTTTGAAAAGGTGGGACGTTATGACATTTTTTTATATAACAAGATTTAAAATGGATGTTGTTTGCCTACTATTCATCATAGTTGTGTTTTAACATTTACAGTTAGGTCTATTATGTTTGAAAGTTCAAACTAATGAACGTTTCATCGTTTTAACTTTTAGATTTTAACAGATTAGCTCCCAGCCCATTATCAAAGAGATTCCCACCAGTTCTAGCATCTTACCATACTTCGAAAATCCGTTCTCCAACATTGGTTTGCTGAAAACAATGTAGAAATAAAATCTTTTTGTATTTTTTAAGTTTATGCTAAAACTCATTGAAAATCTTTTTGATTTTTAATTTGAAAAGCTGAAATACAATGAAATAAGCAATGTAAACTATATACAAACATATTTACAGACATATTTTTGTGAATTCTTGTCTAAGGATCATATCAGTTGATTGAGACATATCACCAGTACCGTTGACCTTTATATGACTTTAAGTTTTAAACTTGTTTACCTAGATTGTCGATATGTTTGTCCACTTAAAACCACATTTCTCAACTGTTTCAAGATATGTTAAGATAGAATTCATGAAACTTGACTTATCTATGGTTCCCACTTCTTGAATATAATCACGTATCCAGATTTCCTAGATTTAGGTGAATATAGCATAATTGATATCTGTATCTGGGTTGTGCGAGACCTTGAGAGCTCAGGTTAGTACTATCGTACAGACAAAGAGATAAAGGCTCGTCTTTAAGGTGTGTTCCACTTAAGGAATCTTTTCAGCATTGCATATGATTATATCTTCGTTACTTTTCAATATTGCATGCAATTAGGGGGTTTAAAGCGAAAGTATTATAGAAGTTCTAGGCCATTGCTTCCGCAAAATCAGAAGAACTTGTATAATACCCCAGATATCAACTATCTATAAAGACCTCGTATCTCAGAATCAGGCAATCTTTCAAACGAAATTTCTAAGTACTAAGTCCATATATCCAAGATGTGTTAATCCACAAGATTAAGCAGTTGCAAAATTTAGTTTATATCTTGAAAAACAGTTTACTGAACGTGTTAAGCCTATCGACACATCCGCAATAAGACTCGTTTATTACTTTTTAAAACTTTATATTTCTTTAGCATACTTGTGATAGTCCACTGATGTACTATCACTTCCTTTTATGACACTGAATTTTTTTTGACTTTTTTTCATTGTTTTTGAACATTTTGAATTTTTATATGTTTTTGGATTTTAAAATTTTTCGAATGTTTTTGTATTTTCTTTAACATTTCTCCCCTAAAATCAAAAACATCTTTTTGGATTTTAGTTTTTAACAAAAATTCTAAGCTAGAAAGGTATTTACAAACCATATGGATCACACGAACTCGTCGTCCGATCCGTATTCAACCTCAGCATCCGCACCTGTCAGCAAATTTTTGATACCGTTAATTCTCAACAAGTATTTAAACCGTGATAATGAAAATGGTTTGGTATAAAAATCAGCCTTTTGTTCGTCGGTGTGGATTTTTTCTATTTGTACCAATTTCTTTTCGTAGCAATCACGAATGAAATGATAACGAATTTCAATGTGTTTTGTGCGTGAGTGATGAACCGGATTTTTAGTTATATCGATGGTTGCCTTGTTATCAACATACAGCGAAGTGTCTAGAAATTGAAGACCAAAGTCTCTCATCTGTTGTTGAATCCACAAAATTTGTGAACAACAACTGGAGGCCGAGATATACTCAGCTTCACAGGTAGAGAGAGCGACCGTAGTCTGTTTCTTACACTGCCAGGTTACCATTCTTGTTCCAAGAATTGGCATCCCGCTGTAGTTGATTTAGAGTTCAACTTATCTACACCAAAATCAAAATCAGCATAGCCTGTGAGGTCGAAATTGTCTTTCTTCGGGTACCACAAGCCGGTGCTTGGGCATCCTTTCAGATATCTGAAGATACGCTTCACGATCTGCATGTGTAAGATCCTCGGGCTTGACTGATATCTGGCGCATAGGCAGGTTGGATACATAATATCTGGGCGCGATGCCGTCAGATACATCAGTGATCCAATCATCGATCTGTATAATGTCTCGTCAACTTTGGCTCCAATCTCGTCAATGCAAATGCCGTGGTTGAGAGCAAGAGGCGTAAATAGATGCTTCAAGCTTTCCATTCCAAACTTCTTCAAGATGTCGTGAACATACTTAGTCTGATGAATGAAAATACCATCCGGAAGCTGATCTACTTGCAAACCAAGAAAGAACTTCATTTCGCCCATCAAGGACATTTCGAATTTCTTTTTCAAGATTCCCTCAAACTCTTTGCAGAGACTATCATTTGTAGATCCAAAGATGATGTCGTCAACGTAGATTTGAACTATAATCAGATGGCCATCAACTTCTCTGGTGAAAAGAGTACTATCCACAGTTCCTCTGATAAAGCCGTTTTCGACAAGATGTTGTGATAACGTCTTGTACCAAGCTCTCGTGGCTTGATGTAGACCATAAAGTGCTTTATCCAGTAGGTATGCTTTCTTCTTGTTAAGTGGATCGACAAACCCTGGTGGTTGTCCAACGTACACCTTCTCGAGTAATTTGTCATACAGAAAAGCTGAGTTGACATCCAATTGATAGACCTTAAATCCTTTCCATGATGCGAAAGCTAGAAATATTCGAATAGATTCCAATCGAGCTACTAGTGCATAGACTTCTGTGTAGTCTATACCTTCCTGCTGATGAAATCCCTTGACAACAAGCCTAGCTTTGTTATAAACAATAACTCCGTTATCATCACGTTTACACTTAAAGACCCATTTTGTATCAATTGCTTTCTGATTTTCTGGTAGGTCTTCAAGCTTCCACACACCCAACTTCTCAAACTGCAATAATTCTTCTTGCATTGTTTGTACCCAGTTTTCATCTGCTAAAGCTTCATTAACTGTCTTAGGCTCAATCTGAGAGATGAAACATGAATGGAAACAATAGTTCTGGGTTGTAGCAACACGTGTATAGAAACCACTAAGTGCTTTATTAATTTACCCTCGATTTCTAACACCAGTTTGAAGTTCTCCGATAATATTTGTTGAGGATGATAGGAATATGATCGTGGCAATTCTTCACTTGGAACATCTACTGAGTTTTGCTGATTAGTGATGTTGAGATCAACAACCAATTCAATGTTTGGAGAGCTTGATGAAGCTTCATTTCTGTTGTTCGGGACTGCAGATTGATTAAGAAGACTTGTTATCTGCTCCACTTCTTCATCTAAAGAAGATGATTCCCCATCAGCATCAAATGTTGGTGCTTCATCTGAATCAGAATCTTGATTCTGAGGCATACTGGGCTCCGTTGTTGTATTCATTGGTTCAGCAGAGGCATTCGTTGGAAGAGTAATGGGTGAAGATAATGTTTCAGAAACATTTTGAACTTACGCCAAAAGAAGATGGATCCAACGTGGGTTGATTAACCACAATTGGTCGAACAATTTGCTCTTGATTCGCTGACTGGTGAAGATAATATAACGCTGCAACTTCTTCATCAGTTGGTTCTTTGGGCAAGTCAAATGACTTCCATAGGTCTTGATAGTTAAACAGCCACGCATCACCTTTCCGTTGAATAGGATTCGTGTAATTGAAACAATCCACGTGCTGTGCTTCAATAACCTTTCGCAATGAAGGAACATATACTCTTCTCAACGGACTCGCATATCCGACAAAGAAATTCGAGAGATTTAGCTCCGAATTTTCCATCTTGGTCTATTACGGTACAAAGAGCACCGAATGGTTCTAAGAACTTCAAATTTGGCTTCCGTCGGTTTATCATCTCAAAACATGTTTTCTTTGTTGGTTTGACAGTGAGAACCCTGTTTAGCGTGTAGCAAACTGCAGCAACTGCTTCACTCCAGAAACTGATTGGAATTTAGAATCTGCAAGCATGGTTCTCGCAGTTTCAATTAAAGTTCGATTCTTCCGTTCAGCAACTTCGTTTTGCTGTGGAGTATAGGGAGCACTAAACTCGTGCAAAATCCCTTTTGCGTTGCAGAATTCATTCATTTTGTTATTCTTAAACTCTGTGCCATTGTCATTCTAATGCGTCTGACCGGCAGATGATAAATGTTCTCGAGTTTCTTGAATAGAATAACCAAATTCTCGAACGTTTCATCTCTTGATTCTTGAAAGAATACCCATGAATATCTCGAATAGTCATATGTCACGACCAAGCAATATAAGTCTCCTGATATGCTTCGAACATTTACAGGACCAAATAAATCCACGTGGAGACGTTCTAAAGGCAAATTGATTGAGTTTAGAATTTTCTTCGGATGTGATTTCTTGATCTGCTTTCCCTTCTTGCATTCTAAGCAATGATCGGACATTTGAAAACTTCAAAGATTTACGCCTTCTACAAGATCATTATGAACCAAAAAATTCATTTTTCGCAAATGAATATGCCCCATCTTACGATGCCAAAGAATAGAATCTTTTTCAGTAGCCTTTGATACAAACATTGTGCTGATTGTGATGAAGTGGTAGCAACACCCATGTCAAGAACATATAAATCATTCTCATGTGGTGCTCGCATCAAAATCCATTCATCTGGAATTTTGAATCCCGGCTTCCAGATAATACACTCCATGTCATTGAAATGAACTGTGAATTTCTTGTTACAAATCTGCGATATACTCAGAAGATTGTTCTCAAGCTCTGCAATATAGTTCACGCGATCAAATGAAACTACGCCATTGGAGAGTTTTCCCTCGGCGATTATCCTTCCACCTTGATTTCCTGCAAATCCAACATATCCACCATTGATAGCTTTAATGTCGAATAGCAATGCCTTCATTCCTGTCATGTGCCTGGACGCTCCACTATCCAAATTCCACTTTGAAAGTATGGATCTTTGGAGTCCTTGCAAAATTCAGAAATTAGTGAAAAGCTCTACCCAAGCCTTCTTGGTCTTGGGTTTTACAGGATAACCATCAACAAAAGCATATTCAAACTCATCAACATCATCAAAATCAAATTCATCATCTGTTTCAACAATGTTAATGTTAGAAAATTTCACTTTTTTCTTATCTTTTAAAGATTTGACATTATCGTTTTTAATTTCTGTTTTAATTTCTTTCACATTCTCACTAGTCTTTACCTGCTCAGACTTAGTGATTTCAGTCTTTGATTCTTTTGTGTTGTCAGTCTTTACTAGCTCAGACTTAACAATTACCAGATGTTGTTGACCTTTTCTTGGCAATCCAGGTTTGAGATTTTATACTTAGCCTTTTTTATGTATAACTTGTTTTCATTAGACCTAGAAGTTTCACCATTTCGAAAATGGAATTTTCAAAAATCTTTTCAGACTTTGGTTTAACTTCTGGTTTTGATTCATTTTGTTTCAAAATCCTTTACAGGTTTTATAAACACTGGTTGCTTTGGTTTCACAACATTAGAATCTCTTCTTTTATGATAAGCCGGTTTTGATTTCGGACAATGTCGTGCCACATGACCAATTTCATTGCACTTGAAACCTGTCTGATTATCAAGTGGATGTCCTTTAATTTGTGGTTTAACACTTCTTGAGGTTTTGGCACCACTTTTAACCTTGGCTTTATCTCGAAATTCTTTCTCCTTTTTGAACTCATCATTTGATTGCTTACCAATCAAATTCTCCTCATGAACTGTATTCGTCCCATATCTAAACTTCATGTTTTTGGTTTTATATATTCATGAAATGCTGACGGTTTCTTTACAGATTCATCAGTTTCTTCTTGCTCTCCGATTTTTCGGATGATCACCACCGTTCCTTCGGTAATTGTTTCTTTTAGGTTTGGTATAGAATTTTCGTTCATTGATTACCAATTCCTCTGATGTGACTTCCACGAGTTTAAAGAATTTATCAAGCAATTCTTCTTTCACATTCTGAATCGGGAAGCTATCATCAAAGTATAATCTATCAGAATCCTTAATTTTGTACATTACAACATTAGGATCGTCACTTAGACCATCTTCTGACGACTTATCGTCATTTTCAGATTGTGAATCAGAATTCTTTGAACTCGAGTTGACGCTTTTGAAGCTGCCATCATCAGAATCACTTAATACATTTTCAACAACTTTGTTAATCACAGCGTTGTTATCATCATCAGATTTAGCATAGATTATATCAATGTTCTCTGGCAACTCGTTTTTCTTTTCAGAAAGTAATTCAACATTGAGTGCCTTGTCCATCCCGTATGCAGATTTAACATAGTATTTTTCACAAAGGGGTGGAGGAACATTGCTATATTCTTTGCTCGTTTTCTTTTTAGGTTTTTCTTCCGATGAGATTGTTGAAAGAATGTGATCGATAACATATCCGTTAGTGGTATAACTTCTTAACAATTGTCGAACTCTTTCAGGTTCAATTGTCATATCTTGAAGTTGTTGTTTGATTTCAGCAATGGTGTTGATATAAATGTTAATTGCTCTTTGTTTATCCATTACTGTACCACTCAACATTCTTATATTATCATGTTGTTCGGTTTTATTTCTGTCGAGTCTGCCATAATCATTTTTCATTTTGTCATACGCTTCTTTCATTGTGCGATAATCATATTTTAGCAAATCATTTTGCACATTGTTTTCAGCGATGATCTTTGATTTTTCAGCACATTCGACACAAGGGTTAGTACATTTTGTACAAGGTTTCTCAACCTCTACAACGTGTACTTTAACAACTTCTTTCTCGACAATCTTTACCTCTGGACCTACCTTAGTTAGATTTGCCATTAAAGCTTTATCTGCCATGTCCTTGAGGTCTTCGACTTTCATTTCATGAGTGATATCAACAATCACTTCATCAATCTCTTTCTCCTCAACCACTTGTTCTTTCGTGCTTCCATCAAAGTGACCTGCAAAACTGTCACAAGAATTAGATGATAAAATTCCTTGTCTCTGCATATGGATATATTCCTCTTCTTCTTGCTGTTGATGCAAGTATTGTTCCAGAATAGCTTGTTCGAAGGCTGCTGCTTCTGCTGCTGCCGCTGCCTCCTCTGCAGAATTATCTTCAACTATCTCTGCCATCAAAGCAACTCCGGTCTTTTTCCCAATATAAGAATTCCAGTCAAAACCGTCATCTTCTGTAGATTCAACCATGGCTTTCTCCGTGGTACTAGTGTTTGGCTTTTCTTGGATCTCAATCTGAGTTTTCTTCGGGGAAAGGTTTATATTGAAGTGCCTTCTTGTAATAATCATTCCCTCCTCCGAAAGGACTTTGATATCTGGTTGCCTCGGTGTTCTTACACTCTCTTTTAAAATTTCCCTTCTGTCGACATCTAAAACACGTGACTTTGGATTTGTCAAAACCTAATTTGTTGCTGGAGTTTCCTATGTCACGGCCCATGAGTGCAACGAACTTTGTCACTCTCCTGATGATCGAAGCTAAGGACCATTTGATGTCCATTAGTTCGAGTTCTTCCTCGTCTACCTGGTCATAATCTTCTGCAGTCATCTCGGGGTATCCGATCTTACCGGCAACAAGACATTCATAAGATTCTAAAGACGGTAGCGAGTACATATTGTTTTGCAACTTCTTCTGAAACAACATTGTTCAAGTTCACTGCAATGTTACACTTGTAAACATTCGGATCAGAACTTTGCTGTTGGTTCTGATTTGTTTGACTTTGGAATGTTGAATTTGAACCAGTGCTCGAGTAAGAATTTTGTGGACTTTGGTCATACTGAGGCTGTGAATGATTCTGGTTCTGTGGAGAAGCATTCATGTTTGCACTAAAAGCAGCTCCAATTTTTGGACTTGAAATGTTATCTTGCATTCCGATTTTGTAGTACAAACCGATGTCTTGAACTACATTAGCGTTCTTTGACTTCGCTGTCTTCAGAAGCTCCATTTCGTGGCCTTCGAGTTTATCGATAAATGTTGACAACTTGAAGAAATCCCACTTATCACTATTCTTAAGAACCATCAAATACGTAGTCCATTCACCCTCTGGTAGTGCGTCAGCAAGTTTGTCGATGTATTCTTGTTCAGTCTTCTCAAGACCGTGTCTTCGCATTTGCACTTTGAGGTGACAGAAACGCTCAATCATTTGCTTAATGGTCTCATTCTTTAGCATGCTGAAAATATCGAACTCTTTCAGAATGAGAGCTTTCTTGCTTTTGATCATTTTGGCACTGCCTTGGTATTTCTTTTGTAATGACAACCAAAGCTCTCTTGCAGTAGATATTCTGGTAACAGAATCAAAATATCTTCTTTGACAGACTGTTGGATGAGACTGATCATCTTTTTCTCTGCAATGTATTCGTCTCTCTGAGCTGTCGAGTAGTTTACTTCTCAAGGAACTTGTTGATGCTCATCTACTGGAATAGTATAGCCTCTTTTAATTGACACTCAGCCAGCAAAGTGCATGGCTTGAACCCAGTAGGTAAATTTCTCTTTCCATGCTTCATATTCGTACATGCTCATCAGCTTGGGCGGATTTGACGGTCGTTCCCATTTCGTTATCAAGATTGACTTGATTAATCACATGGCATTTGACGAACTAGCTCCGGACATATAAGCTCTTAGTTGATCTTCCATTGTGAATCACGAAACGTATACGCTGAAATTTTTCAAAAACTTTGAAAACAGTTAGTCCTACTACAAGTTCGGTCGAACTTGTAGTGACAAATGAAGAATTCTTGAATTTTCTAACAAGTTCGATCGAACTTGTTAGATTTACTTTGCAAAAATTTCAATTATCTTCGGTCGAACTCATAACCCAATTAAACAGATCTTCGAGCGAACTTGTTCAAAAGAACTTTGATGAAATACAAGCAAGTTCGGGCGAACTTACTTAAAATCTTCTTGATTTTACACAAGTTCGTTCGAACTTGATGTAAAATTTAATGAAAATTTAGTATCTTCGGGCGAACTTGACTCAAATTTCCTCAAAAATCACCTAAGTTCGGGCGAACTTACTAAAAATCACTTGAAAAGTGATGTTTTACTGCAAGTTCGGCCGAACATGGCCAACAAGTTCGTTCTAGAAAGTTTTCAAAAACATGGTTTTTTCAAATTTCGACATGAATTCGGTTGAATTTGGTCTCCAATCTTTCAAGGGTTTATCTTTGTTGTATTTTACATGATATATTCAAAATTCAAAAAGTTTTGACCATGAATTCTTCATTTTGTGATCAAAAGTTAAAGAAAAAGAAGAATGGAGTAGAAAGTGTTCTTGTCTTGATACTATCAAATCAGGCTTTTCTAGCTCTGATACCACTTGTAGGACCGAACCTCGATGCTTAGGAACCTAAATTTGATATCTAATGTCGATAATAGCGGAAATATTACGTCGTGTTACCAATAGACAAGAATTAATTAGTTAATCGTCAGTTTCATTGATTAAACTTCGATTACAGACTGACAGCGCTTCGCCTCTACAATGCTAAAGTTACAAATGAGACACACAAGCTAGGTATTTATAGGATTACAAGTTCAGCCCAAACATGGAAGTTCGCCGAACTTGCCTATGCAAGTTCGGCCGAACATGCTCAAACATGTCATTTCATGGGCGAACTTGGCTAAGACTTTTCATAAATACTTCTTAACCTAGCGTATCCAGCTCTATACAATACAGACTCGATATAAGACTAAGACATAGACATTCTGCACCAACAAAGAGGTACTAGTCACAGGAATGGAAGTCCTACTGGCATCGCAATAGTCCATGTCAGAATGCATGAAACTCTCAAAAAGATCATTGCACTCGGCTATTGATTTCTTACCCATGAGTTGCCCACCAGTTGAAGTGTCAAACCGGGCTTTGATCTCTGGGGTGAGACCATTGTAGAACTTTTCTACAAGTGCCCCATCTGACAAACCATGTTGCGAACAACGATAGAGTAAGGTTTGAAATTCTCCCAGGCCAGGTGGTACGGCTCATCAGATTCCATCCGGAATGAATGGATCTGATCGCGTAGACGAGATGCCTTCGCGGGTGGAAAGTATTTAGCTAAAAAGTATCCCGTAAACCTGCCCATGTGGTAAAAGTACCTGCTGGCTGCGAATCGAACCAGACGGCTGCGGGGTCAGCAAGCGAGAATGGAAATACCTGGAGATAGCGAGTATCAAGATTGACACCTTCAATGGATAAAGTTCCACACAAACGGGTGATACGGTTGATATGAGCCGGCACATCCTCATCCTCACTACCGTGAAACTGACAAGAGTTGGTAATAGCGGTCATGATGTAGGATGGGACTTGCCAAGATTTGTCATTAGTGATGTCGGGTAAGGTGATGGGGGAGTTTGCACCAGTGAAACCGGTGGTGGCTTGTTGGTAGACGGTGCGGTTGGCCTTTGGACAACGGGTGGTGGACTTTGAGTACGGGAGGGTGGTGGGGAATTATGGGGTGATGACTTCGGTGTGAAGTTAAAGTTTGGTGGTTTAGATGGGAGTGTAGAGTCAGAATGGGTGAAAGATGAAGGTGTAGAAGTACTTACTTTGAATGAAGAAGACGAGAAGGAAAGCTTATCCGTAGGCGGCTTCGGCGGAGGTCCTTGCGAACGCGTATGGGGCATCCACTGAAAAACCGAAAACAAACAAGTAAGACGACTCTAAAACGGACTCGACAAAAACAAAAAGAAATCGACACTATTTTAGACTCCTACGACTCAAACACGACAAATTGCACGTATGATATCAAGCAAGTCAAAACGAAGTATTAACGCAATCGCAAGAGTCCCCGACAACGGCGCCAAAAACTTGATGTGCTAAAAGTAGTTCAAATAAAATCAACTAAATTAACCTAAATCTAGACTCAAAGTAATAATCTAGACTCACTAAGATACACTAAACTACTAACCGGCAAGTTTACCGATAGACTCTAGTATAGCTAAAGTAAGTCCGGATATTCTATTAATTACGTTAACAACTCTATCTAGACTACGACTGACACGGACATACTGATTGTTTGTTTGATCGGGGGTTCTAAAAATTCCTAATAACGCAATTAAAACTAAACTAGATTAACCAAGTTAACTAAAGATTACGAATTAATCTGGACTTTACTCAGACGGTGGAAACCCTATCTAGACTAGAATCCTGATTGATTTTAGTGATGACTTTATCTGGATATTGATTAATGTGGAACCAGGATCTT
Source organism: Scalesia atractyloides (assembly GCA_947069175.1). Classification (NCBI taxonomy): domain Eukaryota; kingdom Viridiplantae; phylum Streptophyta; class Magnoliopsida; order Asterales; family Asteraceae; genus Scalesia; species Scalesia atractyloides. The sequence goes on along the minus strand of CAMTDV010000024.1, from coordinate 60,347,656 downwards.
AATATTCTCACCTCTCGGGATATCTAATAGGACCCCTAACCCTTCTCAAGAGCACGCTTATAGCACCCTCGAGTTGTTGAGATTACCGGTTATTAGACTCTATGTCAAGACACCTAATGGGTTTATAAAAGTATCCTACAAGGCTCACTCCCTGTCGAGATCTAAACCAAGGATAGATTTGTTTTCTCAATTAGACTTGCTAGAAAATAGCCAACGAGTTTACTTCCTAAGAAAGATCCTACCTTGCGGCTTAATGACTTAGACCTAGCAATAACCTCGCACCTTTCAGCTATTGACGATTAGTACAACATTTGATTTTGTAAAATTACCAATTATCACTTTTAAGGTCTATTCCGTATTCAACCCTAAAGATGCTAGATCTATTACGTGGTATCGACAGTCACCAAAATCTAGAAACTAACATGACTCTGTTATGTGATAAAGACCATCACCAAGATTCATGTAAAGCAATAAATAATAATCAAACACTATCAAGTACGCAAACACATCCAATTAATCGAACAAGTCGTTTACAATTTATAAACAATCCACAAAAATCATAAATCCATAATAAAAGTCAAACCTTTATCAATCATTCATCTAAGCTAGGTAGTTCAAAGTATCTAGCCAATCAAAGTCATGAACTTGATCAAATACAAAGTATATTCAAACAAACGAAACATGGTAAAGATAAAAGAAGCGAAATTGAAGACACTCGAATGACACGAATGCAAACCGAATTCTTCCTCGACTTCAATCCTTCAACCCGTAGCTCCGAGTGCTTGAAAATCTCCAATTCAATGCTCCAAAATTGTCTAGATCTCTGCTAATTCGTAACTTAGGGTTTAGGGAATGATTAAGTATGTTTATATATGATTTCAGCCAAAACCCAATTGCCAGCTCGAAGAAGTCTGACGAAAACACCCTCTCGCGGAGCGTGAGAGGGTTTAGGGTATATACGTCTTTGCGATATGCTCTTTCAAACAGATCACAGATCTTCCCGCTTACCCCTCTCTCAACCATTGGTGTGGCTTTCCTAAGCGTTCTATTCCCAGAGGTCATTCAAATCATCCAAACCTTCTTCTTCTTTACATACAAAGATCCATGAACACAGTCTATAAAACGAATTATATGGTAACCGTAGGCCCTTAAAAAACTGTTTAGCAACTTTCATGAGTGATTGATTATACCTAAATCAAACTCAACAGCAGTTCACAAGTACAAGATTTGGATCAGCAACAGGAAAATTGAATCTAGCACACCAGAAACCCTCACAGTAAGTAAGAGTTGATAGGTGGTTCATTTTCGCTTTGGTAGATGATGGATGACCAAATCAGGGAAGAGTGTGCCCCCATTCATCGCTCGCCAAGGTCCTATCCAACCTTGCCTACCTAGTCCCCTCACCAAGTAGAATTTATGCCTACATAGCCCTTCATCTGCACGAAAAGAAGAATGATGTCAACTATGATAATCGATTGTTGAGTGCAGAAATGGACGGTAATTGATTTAGGATTTCCACCTCAGACCTGAGAAGGTAAATACCGACGGAGAGGCCTCAACTCTATGAGAGCGTGTAAATGACGTTAGCCTAAATATGGCCTCTCGCCGGGCGCGAGAGGCATCAACAAACTAGTCGCGGCCCGCCAAAAGCGCTAATTTCAGCATTTTCGACCCGTTTCAGCTCCCGAGCCTTCCAATCCGTTCCAGGACTTGACTTTTTCGTATTCTAACTTGTTTTCATCACTTTTCAGCTGTTATAAGCCCACAAGACCTACAAAATGCAATTGGATCAAAAGACTATCTATTCTACTAAAAAAGAAACTAAAACTAATGAAAACTATACAAACTGAACATGATAAACTAATGTATTTTGCAATACATCAGTAACAACAGATCAAGTCTTAAAAGGGGTTCATGTTTAACTTAGAGGTAAATATATTCATGATCAACTTACTCAAAAGCAGGTCGAAGTCATACCTTTAGAAACTACACAAAATAACTAAAAAATGCTGCAAAAAAATCTTAGTTTTGTTTTATTAAAGGACATTTTATGTGTAAATTTGAAGCCATGAATTCGAAAAAGTATTAATTAACGCAAATTCAGTGTTACAAAGATGAATATTAGTTTGAATGTTGCTCCTTATGGCTTTTATCACATTGTTGACGTTCTCCTTTGTAACGCCTCATATTTTGTATTTTCCTTATTTAGAAAGTGTAATCGTATTTCTATTTATGGAAACTTGTATTCATATCTTATTCGTACTTTATTTTCCACTTTGTAATCCGAGACGTTGATCATAATGAAAAATTCATATATTATTCATATTTGTTATACATACAATCAATCGTTACATACTTGTTTACATGCAAACCGATGCTTATTATACATGCAATACTCGTACGTTACATCTTTATACTTTAAACACTCCGAACAGGTTCAAATACGCAAAAATCAGCTAAACTAACACTCCCGTGCGAGCTGGAGCCGCTTCACACGAAGTGAGCATCACTTCGCACAAGTGATGGCCACTTCGTACGAAGTGGGCACTTCGCACAAACTCTTCTGGCAGCAACTTTTCCTATAAATACAACCCTACTTCTCCACTTCTAACTTTCTGAACACTCCCACTCTCAAATTTCCGGATTCTTGGCAGAATTATCTCAACAGTACTAAGTGAGTCTTAGATCACTAGTTACCTTGTAAACTTAATCAGCTTTTCTTCTATTTTCCTTCTTTTTGTTTTGTACCAAGTGTAGAAGCTAAAGCAAGTCCAATATCCTCAATAGGATTGGATTTGTGTTCTAGCAAATGTGAGAACGTTGAGAGCCTTGGCTACCAAATAGTCACGCTCATTGAATATTTAATTCTGTACATTCATGACCAACCGGTTTATCAACTTTGTTGATAAACTTTGAGATTTGGTGAATCATATAATGAGGTACTCGTACCCCTTGCTTGATCTCCATGACAAACCTGACTAACTACGAACTTTACTATACTTGCATTACGTACTTTTTATGAAACTGGTCAGGAGATGATACTAATCGGAATCTGATTAGAAGTTATGACCCTAGACTATTCTGCCTCGTTACCAATATTCCCGTTTCACAAAGATCCGTGTCGAAACCGATGCAAAACGAGCTAAAACATTCCAAAACAGTCCATTCACACGAAGTGCTCAGTCACTTCACATGAAGTGGACAGTCACTTCGCACGAAGTGAATGATCACTTCGTACAAGGTGTTCAGTTCGTGCGAAGTGGCGATTTTTCCCGTACTACTTTTCATAATCTATTTCCTTTGAATCAGAAACCTTCATCAGACTCGGAATATTCACATACCTCCGTTTCCCTGTGTAGGGTAAATTTGGTGTTCATCACTTTAACGCTCCAGTTCTCGGAATACTAGGGGTGCAACTTATATTGTGAGCATACTCGACTCCCCTCTTTACCTTTTAACACTTTTGGGGTGCAACTTATATGCTATATCAACCCACTGAAATCACAATACTTTATGCTAAATCACCATACAAACATTCAAACATACATGCCAATACGAATACTTGTAACTTATTCATGCTAGAAATCGAATGCTTTATACTACGTCATTAACTGTGTACAAGCCTCCCTTAACATGTATAGCGCTACAGGATTAACGCATCGCCCGTATTCGTGAGGTCATGTTAAGTAAACAAAATGATATTTTCATTGTTATGATTAGATTACGCTAGCGGTAAACTTTGGGTTGACATGTGTAGTAGCATTGCTAGTATTGTATGATTGTTTTAAGTAAACGTTTATGCCAATGTTGAATGTTAGACTTTTATTTTACTTCGTATTCAAACTTGTATGCTCGCCAATGCCTTGTGTGTTGAACTATACTTTATGTATGTTGGAGGTTAATGATGATGATGGGAATGCATGGAATCTAGTAGGATGAACTAGAAACCCACTTTTAACTTAATATTGTCATATCATGTTTCTTTATTAAGGCATTGTACTTGTATTTCGAATTCTTGTTGTTGTATTTTGTTTCCAAAGCCTTGTAACCGAATTTTAGAGATGAAATGAAATATTACTTCTTTAAATACTTGACATAATTTAGCGTTATGAAGTCTCGAGCAATCTAATCGTCTCGCCCCGATGATTCCGCCATCGGTTGGGGTATGACATCCTTCACTAATAATCTATGTTCGATTGTAAATTTTAATAAATCATAACTGTAGATCATTATGAGAATTTTCTTGAACTTTGCTTTTTTGATCATTTGGAAATTGAGTTAAATACTTTTTTTATTTTTCATGTAGTTGGATTTAGAGAAAGGAATGATGGGTGACTTGGCGCCAAATGTGGAGGATTACAGTGGGTCGGTTGGCAAGGATGATTGCAACCAAGTAGGGTCAGTTGGTTAAAGGAATATTGTGTTGTGGGGATGTGACAGTTGATAGGTTGAAGTGGGTGAGTGAGTTTTTGAAGAAGAGAATGGAAGCCAGAAAGTTAGTCAATAGGTTGAAGTGGGGGAATGAGCTTTTGAAGAAGAGGATAGAAATAGGAAGTTAGTCCTCAAGCTTTGAGGAGAATGAAAATGTATTGATTTTGACCTTTTTGACTTTATAGACAACTTTATATTTGATTTACTGATTCTTTTTATTTATCTTTTTGTTTTATATACATTTGAATACCCCTAAGTTAGGTTTCATCATAGGCACATAACCGAGTTTTTTTTTCCTATTTTGATGTACATGTTAGTATACAGTTATAGTTTAACTTAGTTCATGTTCAGTGCATAAACTGCAGATAGGGATTACTTGGCTAGAGTGCTTTCTTCTTCTTTTTCTTAAGATTCTAATTCTAAATGACAAAACAACAGTTTCTTTAAGTTTATTAATGGAATGGTTCTTTCATTTCAAAGTTTATGTCAATGAGTAACCCATGTAACATACGCACTAATTGTACTATGTATAGTGATTCATTGTTTAATAAAATGTGGTATGTAAATTTTCTAAAAACCACCCGTGTTTGCACAAGGGTTTTACTACTAATGCTAATAATAAAAGAAACCAATGGTTGACACGTGTCATTCATTGGAGTCATCAATTTTTGGGTCTTCCCTCTTTTCTTGTTTGATAATAAATAATTATCTTTATTATCTTGTTAACTAAATATAATTGTTATATATAAATTTATAGATTATAAATATTTATCTTTTTAACTAAAAATATAATATTATATAAAATTAATTAATAACGATATACAAAATAGAATACATCCATATCCTTAATTTAATTTTAATGCACTTTTTTATTTACATGAGTTTTAATATATATATATATATATATATATATAAAATATATATTATTAACCAAATAAATTTAATATGAAATTAATTATTAAATTAAAAAACGTATATTTTGACATCCATATGTGTTTTAAACATTTAAGTTAATATGTCTATTTTATCCAAATTTTATCCAAAATTTTGTTGCTTGGCTAGAAAATTTTGACATTATACTAAACGCATACTACACTTTCCATACTAAACGTCTTGAAAAAAACATTTACATTCCTAAGCTATTATTTTAAACAATACACATTTTCTGCCATATTAGCATCATAATGTCCCTTAAAAATATGTAATGGCTAACGCCCTTTAATACCACTTTAGTCTTTACTTTTCAATATTTTTTCTCCTCAATGAGCATTATACTAGAAACGCCCCCCCCCCCCCATTTTGTGTCCCTGTAACACTCATGGGACGCTATTACACCCCTTCATCTCATGTAATACTCATTATACATGACCTAAATTGGCTATACTTCCAACATACAAGGAGAACATATATGTGTAATAAAGTCCTTACCTACTTATTGAAAATAAAAAAAATAAACACTATGTTATTAGAGCATTCACATCTAGCTCCCTAAAAATATACATACATTCCACTAAAAAACAACTCCTATATCAATATATTTTCACTAAAAACAAATATTTTTTCTCTATCCTTTTCAATTAAATAATATTTTTATACATTTATCATTACATTTCTCTCTCCTTCACTCACAACCACTTTCAATATATATTAAAAAAGTATATAGAGGTGAACAATGTCTCCCCAAATATACAGATGAACAGTAATATTTTAACTCTCCTCTACTTACAATCACTTTTTATACTATTTTAAAATCTCACACACAGATTTAGAATACTCACATGATTTACTTCATAGGTTATGATTGGTTTTCATATTAAACCCACAAATAAAATTAAAAAGAAATAAGTAAGATTCCAAACACATCTTAATGAATTGGCCCAAGACACAAGGGGACTCCAACTCTCCATGTATATGCAATCTTAAAAGGAAGAAGCTCTCAGGCAGGTCAGGTGATGGCTTCTTTAGTTCGTGGGGCGGGAAACTGGGAATTGTGGGAGAAGAAATAATAATAATAATAATAATAATAATAATAATAATAATAATAATAAAGCTCGCTCTCTCGCTCGCTCTCTCTCTCTCTCATCTATCATCCAAAAACCTCACTTTGCCACACTCCAATTTTTCAAACCCTAGTAATCAATCATGCCCTACTAAAACCACAAATCGAATGGCATTCTCTTCACAAATCGAACAGCATCATCATCCTCATCGTGAAGCGAGGTACGTTCCGCTTGATATCGTTTACTCTGCAACCTCTCCCTGTACTGGATACTCGAATGTCATGTCTAAGAAGGTGAAAGCTAGGAAATTCACCGTCCACAACGACGCCGTTTCGTCCGATCCGAAGTCGCCTCTGCCCAAACCGCCGGTTATTCATTTCTATGCTCGCAGTCGCTGTCGAAAGAGGACTGCTGCTGGTTATGATACTTTTCTCTCCAATTTGAAGGCGGTTGCTGTTCAAGTGAAGGTTGAGGATGTTGAATTTGGAGGAGAAGATGGGGCTTTGGGGATTGATAGTCATAAGAAGAGGAAGATGAGTCAGGAGGTTGTTAATATAGGGCTTGATTTGGCTTGTATTGATACTCCAAGGTTGAGAGGATCATGTCCGAAACCTTATGATAGAACTAATGTTACTAGCGTTAGTGGCAGTGCTAGTGGAAGAAGACGGAAAAGCAACAACAAAATTGGTTGTCAGAAAGTTGGTGGTGCAGTTGAAGCATCCGAGATTGAGATTGGCAATGCAGAGAAATCGACCACAGCTGCAAGTCGCACCAAGCGATGGGTGCGGTATGTGTTTGGATTAGAGTCAAATTTTATTTGTTTCTTAAGAATCATGTTATATATTTATATGCAAATTTTGGATATTGGATTACAGGTTGAAATTTGATAGTGTGGATCCTCAGAAGTTTGTGGGATTAGAATGCAAGGCAAGTTGTGATTTTTTTTTACTTCTTTTGTGTTATAAGCTCATTGTTTGCTCAATTTACATACTCGGGGTATTGAATTGCTACAGGTTTATTGGCCGTTGGATGCTGATTGGTACTTTGGTCGTATTACGAAGTATGACACAGAGAGTCACCGCCATCATGTAACGTTTCTTTTATCCCTATTTGGTATTTGTGCAAGTCTTTGAAGCGGTTTACCTGCACAATTATGTGGTTCCCTTAACAGTTGTTGTGCAAAAATAGGTTGAATATGAAGATGGTGATGAAGAGCTAGTTGTTCTATATAAAGAAAGAATCAAATTTCATGTGTCTGCAGAGGAGATAAAATGTCTAAAGTTGACCTGCGATCTTCATTGTTCAGAGACAGATGACCTTGATGTCAACGAGATGATTATACTGGCTGCTAATCTGGATGATTGTCATGATATTGAGCCTGGGGACATAATATGGGCCAAACTCACTGGTATGGAGATCTTGATCTTGCATACCTATTGAACTTTAAATGCGATATTAACTTTCAGGAGCTGGTGTCACCCATATATAATTCATAGCTTCTGTTGTTACTGCCAAACATAGTACATCAGCTTCTTGCCTTGGGCGTTACTTCAGTTAATTCTGTCCAGCAACATTGAAAGTGTCATTAAAATTGATCATCTGTTTTTGCTGTGCTGTCGTGATACCATTTGGGGTGATAAACGTATGACATGGAATGTAACTTTTGAAAGGTGCACAGCAGAGTTTATGTGCTGTTTCAGTCAGTTTGTGACTAAGTTATATATCTCAAATCATGTTATGCAAATAAAATTCTATGTCATAACAGCCATGCTTAATATTAGAGTATTAATGTAGGTTCCCTAGTCTGCGTAGTTGCTAGTTGTTGACCTTTTTCCTTATTTGGTTAGCTTCTCATGTTTATTGTTGATTCAGGTCATGCTGTGTGGCCAGCAATTGTGTTGGATGAGTCATTTGTTAGCATTCGTCGAGGTCTAAACAAGCTTTCAGGCGAAAAGTCTGTACTCGTACAATTTTTTGGCACCCATGATTTTGCCAGGTGCTACTTTTAATATTTTAAAGATATTTTAACTATTTCTTGAATCTATTGCTTCAAGTTAACAGTGGTACAAGTTTGTGATATTCAGGGTTAAAACAAAGCAGGTGATTTCATTTCTTAAAGGGCTTCTATCTTCTTTCCACCTAAAATGCAAGAAATTGGATTTTATTCGAAGCTTGGAGGAGGCAAAAATGTAATATGAAAATATTGTAGTTTCCGGCTTTATTGATAAATTGATAATTTACGCGTTACGGTTTCATTGATTAGGTATCTTAGCAGACAAAAACTTCCAAGGAGTATGTTACAGCTGAGGAAAGGCTTTGGCACAGATGTTGAAGGTGACAACGAAGAGGATGAATGTAATGGCGGCTCAAAAAAGAGTTGTTTACGCACCGAAATAGAAGAGAGAAATATCAAAGGCTCTAAAAGTTGCCCTTTTATAGTAGGGGATCTGGAAGTATTAAAGCTCGGTAATGATCTTGATTAATCGGAATGACCTTTTGTCCTTGTATCTGTACTCATTTAATTGTGATCTCGTCTAGGTAAGATGGTTAAAGACATGGATTGTTTTGATGATGAGGAATCTATCTGTCCTTTAGGTTATACCGCCACTAGAAAGTTTCCTTCACTAGCAGGTAATATCTTTCATTTAATCGGCTAATATTTATTTTGTCACTAATATTTATTAACCGCTGTTAATTTTTATTTTTGTGGGGTTCAGATCCAGGTGTATGCTCTGTATATAAGATGGAAGTGCTGCGAGATGCAGGCGCAAAATCCCGACCTCTGTTTAGAGTTACGACAGACGATGGAGATCAGGTACTGCTTAATTGTTTAGCTGCAGTTTTAATACTTGTTGATATTCTTTTTCTTCTTCGTTGCTTTGTGTTATGCTGTCTTGTTGATTCACGTTGCATTAATGTGAAGTATTGTCATGCAGTTTGACGGAGCTGATCCTTCGACGTGTTGGAATAACATCTACCAAAGAATAAGAAAGATGCATTCAAGTAGTTCTAATAATTCTCAGGCTGAAGATGCATCTGAGAGCTTCTTCAAATCCGGTGCTGATATGTTTGGTTTTTCTGATCCTCATGTGTTGAAGCTTATACAGGTACGTTTATGATTTGTTTGTAAGTATTATACCACAGTCCTCGCTTTATTTTAAAAGTGGTTATGTATTGTATTTTTCTGAATGAATAATATGTTTACAAAGGATCCCTTTATATAGGGATTGAACCCTAGCACTAAACAAGGAAACAATAATCATAACCTAATAACAATACAATTACGAATATATGGAAACACAATCACAAGCATAATTCTCGGCTAATACTCCCCCGCAGTTTGATCGGTCATGGGACAAACGGTCAAACTGGATCTAAATGGCTGGAAAAGTTGTCGAGACAAACCCTTCGTAAATATATCCGCGTATTGATACGGAGCAGGAACATGTAAGTCCCAAACATGACCTAGGCGCACCTTTTCTCTGACAAAATGTATATCGATTTCGATATGTTTTGTATGCTGATGCTGCAAGGGGTTATCAGACAAATATACTGCTGAAACATTATCACAAAATACGACCGAAGCCTAGAGAAGGGGGACACGCAGCTCAAACAGAAGATTACGAATCCAAGTGACCTCAGCCACTGCGTTGGCGACCCCGCGGTACTCAGCCTCTGCACTAGAACGAGATACAGTAGGCTGACGCTTAAACGACCAAGATAATAAATTATTCCCAAGAAAAACACAATATCCACTTGTAGATCGACGGGAATCAGGACACCCGCCCCAGTCAGCATCTGAGTATGCAACCAAGGAATGTGTATCGGATTTTACCATTCGAATACCATAATCCAGAGTCCCCTGAATGTATCTAATAATGCGCTTCATGAAAGCATAATGTGGATCATGAGGCTCATGCATAAACAAGCAGACCTGCGGTACCGCATAAGATATGTCCGGCCTGGTGAAAGTGAGGTACTGTAAGGCTCCCGCAAGGCTACGGTATAGAGTGGGATCATGAAACAAAGGACCATCCGTGGCACTTAATTTGGAAGACAGGTCAACAGAGTGGCACAAAGCTTACAAGATGTCATATTGGCCCGATTAATAATTTCTTTGGCATACTGTGTTTGGTCCAGAAACAACCCATTAGCCGTGTGGGTGACCTTGATCCCCAAGAATTGATGTAATTCACCAAGGTCAGACATGGCAAACTCTCGGGAGAGTGTTTGAATGATGTCATGCAATAATTTGTCAGAGGATGCTGTGAGGACAATATCATCAACATATAACAAAAGATATGCTATATCATAGCCGGTGCTGTAGATGAACAAGGAATTGTCACACGCGCTACTCTTAAACCCGTGGGATAAGATATAATTCGCAAAGCGTGTGTACCAAGCGCGTGGTGCCTGTTTAAGCCCGTATAAAGATTTCTTTAACCTGCACACAAAATCTGGAAACCGTTTATCAATGAACCCAGGGGGTTGGTGCATAAAGACTGTCTCGTTAAGGTGGCCATGTAAGAAAGCGTTCTTGACATCTAACTGATGAATAGGCCATGATTTGGAAACTGCAAGAGATAATACTGTTCTAATTGTGGCATGTTTCACAATAGGGCTAAAAGTGTCCTCACAGTCAATGCCCACAGTTTGCGACTTCCCATTAACAACCAATCGTGCCTTATACCTCTCTAATGTACCATCCGATTCAAACTTGTGGCGAAAGAGCCACATGCATCTGATCACCGGTCTATCAACCGGTCTAGGGACCAAATCCCACGTCTCATTTTCCTGTAAAGCAGTAAATTCAGCCTGCATGGCGCGCAACCAGTTCGGGTCGGTGAAGGCCTGGTGATAGGTTTTAGGGACGGGAGAGATGGTAGTGGTGTTAAGGGAATATAGGGGAGGTTTTAGGCTTCCGGTTTTGGATCGGTGGCCATTGGGTGAGATGATTGGTTTTGGGTCGGCGGTTGTGGTACAGCCGTGGGCTCTGGGACAACCGTAGGTGGCTGTGTAACATGCGTGGGTGGCTGGGACTGTAGGATGCGGTTGGGTAGTGGGCTGTATGGGGGCCTGGTATGTTCGGGTCGATTGGGGGGCTGGTGGGTTTTGTGATGGTCGTGGGCGGCGAGTATAGGTGTAGCGAAAAGGTGAAGTAGTAGTGGGCCGAGGGGGAGCCGTGGGTGGTGGTGGTGGGTTGTTGGAGGCCATGGGTGGAGCAAAGGTAAATCCGGGAGGGGTTATGTCGTCTAGAAACCGGATATGATGGAGTGGGTGTGGGTATGGTGTGAGGGAAGACGGTTTCATCAAACGAAACGTGCCGAGAAATAAGACTTTCCCGGTCGTGGGGTCAAAGCACCGGTACCCACGAAAGTCAGGTGGGTAACCAAGGAATATGCACCTGATGGACCTCGAGTGAAGTTTGTGGGGTTGAGTTGCGGATGTGTTCGGATAGCAGGCGCATCCGAACACCCGAAGATGGTCGTATGTGGGGTGACGAAGGTAGAGGGCAAAGGTAGGAGTAAAAAAATTAAGTCTTTTTGTAGGAAGAATATTGTGGAGGTAAGCGGCGGTGTGAAGGGCTTCGACCCAGAAACTAGGTGGAAGGTGTGAGTGGATAAGGAGAGCGCGAATGATGTCGTTTAGACAATGGATCATGCGCTCGGCACGGCCGTTTTGGGAAGAAGTTTGGGGACAGGAAAAACGAAATAACAAGCCGTGCTGGCTGGCAAAGGTTTTAAAAGCATTGTTGTCAAACTCACCACCGATGTCACATTGGAAGGTTTTAATATTTCTGTTGAATTGGGTGGCAATTAGGCGGTGAAACTTAACAAGAGTTGGAAAAGTTTCTGATTTGTATTTTAAAGGGTGTACCCAAATGAAGTGTGAAAAGTTGTCAATCAAAACAAGATAATATTTATACCCAGATTTACTTAACACGGGGGAAGTCCAAAGGTCACAATGAATGATATCAAATGGTGCAAAAGTAAAAGAATTAGATGCATAAAAAGGTAAACGTTTGCTATTGGAAAGCTGACAAGAGTGACAAAGACTAGATGTTTTGTTCTTATTACAAGAGAAATTAAAATGACGACTAAGAACATCCAAGACTTGAGCGCCGGGGTGCCCCAAACGATCATGCCATGGAAGATATGTGGAAGCAATGAATGCTGCTTGAGGTGGGAGTTCTGGCGGTGTGACAGGATAGAGATCCCCGATGCTATTGTGGCGGGAGAGAAGACGCCCAGTTCGAAGGTCGTTCAAAGGAAAACCAAAGGGGTCAAATTCAATGGAAACATTGTTATCACGAGTAAATCGTCTAACAGAAATTAACATTCTAATGATTTGTGGGCAGTAAAGGATTCTGGGTAGTATGTAAGCGCGATTGGGTAAGGTTAGATAGCCCGTTCCAGACCCTTGAACTGGCAAGGACGCGCCATTGCCGACTAATATGTTACTGTTAATAGGAAAAGAGTCGGGAGTTTTGATCATACCTTGTTCATCTGTGGCGTGTGATGTTGCTCCCGTGTCCATAATTGAGTTCGGGTCATAATGGAGCTGCATCGAGGAGAAGGCTGCAGTAAGATCTGATGGACACATAGGATTGTAACCAGTGGGTTGGATGGAACTGAAGTGGGCCTGCGGTGTGTAAGGTGTGGAAGGGTATGGGGTTGGGCCGTAGGCGGGTGCGGTTTGGTTCAGGTTTGTCGAATGGGCTGCAGTATAGTGGGCCGACTGATTTTGGGCCGTGGGTTGGGAATAGGGAGCAGGGGGCTGGAAGGCGGGTTGGGTCGGGTAGGGGCAAGGTGGAGTGTTCCACCAAGCCCATTGAGGGTAGGAGAAGTTGCTTGGGGCCCAAGTTTGTGGTGAAGGGTTGTTGCCGCATCCAGAACCGCGGCCGCGGTTACCACGCCCCCGACCACGTCCAGATCGGTTATAAAAGGGTTGGTTGTTGTAGGTATTTGATCCAGTAGGAGGATGTGGTTGTTGTTGGTTGTGGGAGGTTTGGTTTTGAGAGGTTGTAACATGAACGGACTGTGTGGTCTTTTGGCGGGCTTCTTGTCGAATAACTTCATCCTCCAACATACTCCTAGCAAGATCCCAATCTGCATTATTGGCGTTGATAAGAGAGGCAGTCGTGTCATACTCTACATGCAGCCCCGAACAAGTTGAAGCACAAGACGTTCTTCAGTAACCGGATGGTCCACGTCCTTGAGTTGGTTCGCGAGATCTTTGAGGCGCTGACAGTAGTCGTCCAAAGACGAGTAGGTGGACAAGGTGAGGTTACAAAACTTGGTTTCAAGCGCCCCGGCCCGAGCCTTTTTGTTGCTCAGGTATATTTTTTCGAGCTTCACCCATGCATGGCGAGCCGTAGGGCCGCTTTCAAGAACCCGGGGCAAGAGGTCGTCGGACACAGTGCTGTAAATCCATTGGAGAACTAGAGCATCCAGTTCTTTCCAGGATTGGTAATCTGCTGCGGTGGCTAGTGGCGGTTCGGATCCATCAATGTGATCGAGAACCTGATAAGCCACAGCGTTGAGCCGGAAAAGTTTAACCCAACACGTATACGTAACCTTAACGCCGTCGAGGGTACGTATCTTGGACTGCACGTTTGTTACTGAGTAGGCCGGGTGCAGATTTTTGGTGGGTTTATCGGAAGAAGATGACTCGGGGTCATCCTTTTTGTTATCGTCTGTCATAGGATAGATGTGCTAGGGTTTATGAAACAAAGGAAAGAGGCTGTCGAAACAGCAGACAATCGGAAAAAAGGGAAAAAGGAAGAGGGTATTCGGAACCTAGGGCTCTGATACCATAAAAGTGGTTATGTATTGTATTTTCTGAATGAATAATATGTTTACAAAGGATCCCTTTATATAGGGATTGAACCCTAGCACTAAACAAGGAAACAATAATCATAACCTAATAACAATACAATTACGAATATATGGAAACACAATCACAAGCATAATTCTCGGCTAATATATTTAGGCTTGACTCCCTGTATGGTTTCATGTTTTGAGACTAATGCGGCAATGGTTAGGTTCACTCCTTTGGATAAAGGCTTTTACAGTTTTACTAGAAAATACCAGTCTCGTTTGATTATCTAGTCTTGTATTACAGTAGTTATTTTTTGAAGGGGACATCAAGTTTGAAGTTGACATCAGGGAGAACACAAAGCATGCCAATTGGTTACAGACCTGTTCATGTTAAATGGAAGGACCTGGATAAATGCAATGTCTGTCACATGGATGAGGTGAAAGTTCTTTCTATTTATTTATTTATTTATTTATTTATAAATCACCAAATTATGCAGTTTTCTTCCCTTTTTGGGTCATATAATGCTTTGATCTGTTTGCATCCATTTCATTATCTGTCTCTATCAAGAGTATATTTTGGCTATCTTACAATTTGTTTACAAAGACGCTATACATGCATCAGTCTTTTCTATGTCAACATTAACAACACATACTTTTTCCAACACAAATGATTATTTTCAGGAATATGCCAACAATTTGTTTCTGCAGTGTGATAAGTGCAGAATGATGGTAAGCAGTATCCTTGTTTTTTTATCGCATGGCTTTACCACTGAACCTTATTTATCTTTGCATGTTTTTTTTTTTCGTGATGTTTATTCCCCCAAGACATTGACACTATTTTGTCTCTTACTGGCAGGTTCATGCAAGGTGTTATGGGGAACTGGAACCTGTTGATGGAGTCCTTTGGTTATGCAACTTATGTCGTCCAGGGGCACCTGAGCTTTCCCCACCTTGCTGCCTTTGTCCAGTCATAGGTACTTGTTTATTCAGAGTCTGAAAATAACAAACAGTGTTTACAAGAGAAAAGCATCCTCTAATTGTAAACTAGTTGGGGTGGGTGGGTTATATATCAGACTCAAATAACAGCTATTGTATCAACTCACTGTTTTATAGGAGGTGCAATGAAACCTACAACAGATGGACGCTGGGCTCATCTTGCATGTGCTATGTGGATACCAGGTTCAATTTTTGTTTCTCTAAGTCATCTTTCTTGCATATTAATATCAGATCCTTTTAACACTTTTTCTCATTCAGAGACTTGCTTATCTGATATCAAGAAAATGGAGCCGATTGATGGTCTGAATAGAGTTAGTAAGGTAGTTCCTTTTCCTAAAGTTTATTACTTCTAGTACATCTGCCTTTTTCTCTAAGAGAAGCTTTGTAATCTGTCAAAGAGAACTCACTTACATGAAAAAGTTAGTTTGCATTGTTTAAAGATATATCGATATATATATTGTAAATGATTACTTTCTTGTCTGAGCAGGACCGTTGGAAGCTTTTATGTAGCATCTGTGGTGTTCCTTATGGAGCTTGTATCCAGGTAACTGTTTGTTGTCATTGCCATGTAAGCTTTAGTTTTCTTATATGTTGTTCTGGACTATGTTGCAATCTCTGCTGATTGCTCGACTTTTGGCAATTTTAATCGTGCACATTGGATGTGGATAAAAAATATTCAAATTTGAGTCATCATAACCATTTTTATTCACATATTATGTGTTTTTTGCATTCTCTGTTTAAAATAAGAATACATTTTACTTTTCCTTGTATACTGTTGATGGTGGGGATAATTAACAATGATCCAAGTGCTGTCATTTGTTGACTAATTAAGTAGCTTTTCTTCTAACTAATTGTGAAAGAAACATGATCTCACTTAAATTAGAAGCATCTTTTCATTTCTATCTTGAGTGAATGTCACTGTTCTAATCCTCTTACCTACTTTGAGCTGCTAATGCAGTGTTCCAACAATGCATGTTATGTTGCGTATCATCCACTTTGTGCTCGTGCTGCTGGATTTTGTGCTGAGGTAATTATTTGTCTGATGTGTAGTTAGTGAGTGCTGTTCTTTACATTTTCAATGACATGTCAACCTGTTTTTTTAGTTTTATGGAGTGTTATATTAGCCATTTTCTTCTTAAATAATAGTACTGTTATGACTCAGTTCTTGATCAGTGATTTGTATACCATTGTTCACTTAGCTTGCAGATGCTGATAGACTGCAGCTGGTCCCTGTGGACGAAGATGAGGAGAATCAATGCATTCGTTTGTTGTCATTTTGTAAAAGGCATAGTCCTAATCCTATGATTGAACGTCCTGTTCCTGATGAACGAATGGGTCAAATATCAAGTCAGCATTCAGATTATGCTCGTCCTGTGAATCCTTCCGGCTGTGCTCGCACTGGTGTGTCATTATACTTTTTCTTCTCCGTTTTAATTGTTGATCTCGTTTGCTAGGTCATTCAGTTTGAATCATTTAATTTTTTATTGTGATTTACTATGTTTTGAATTTTGATATGCCTATGCACTTTAGCATCCTAATAACTTGAAAAAATGAGCAGAGCCTTATGATTGTTTTGGGAGAAGAGGAAGAAAAGAACCTGAAGCCCTTGCTGCTGCATCATTGAAGCGAGCATATGTTGCAAACATACCGTATTTAGAGGGCGGTTTTTGCCACCATGATTCCTTAGGCAATTCTGATATTGGTAAACTTAAGAGTTCGTTGCTTGACTCTCATACAAGCATATTTTCTATGCCTGAGAAGTATATATACATGAGGACAACATTCAGAAAGAGACTAGCATTTGGTAAACAAACATCCTTGTCTTAAATTCTTTTTTACTTTACAACTGTTCACTCTTTCTTAGATTTCTTGGGCTATTATTTGGCATAGGGAAATCTGCAATACATGGTTTTGGCATTTTTGCAAAACAACCACACAAAGCGGGTGATATGGTACATCATTTACTTTCTGGATATATTGTTTCAACTCCTCGTAATGATTTCTCTATTGAGATTCCCAACATTTATGACAGCTGATATAATCTATCATAGGTAATTGAATATACTGGTGAAATTGTTAGACCTTCTATAGCTGACAGAAGAGAGCACTTGATATACAACTCACTCGTGGTAAGTAGATTTATAATTGTTTGTTACCATAAGCGTTACACACTTGAAAAATTCAATTGCTATATGAGGCCTATAGAATATAGATAGATTATGTTGTTTAAAGTAACAGTTTTAATAACCTACTAGAGTTAATAAGCACGTTCGTACTTCAGAAGAATTCTGTATTCACACAAAGCAACTGCTAAAATCTATAACTATAAAATCCTGACATCTTTAATAGTTAAACCAAAGGACATTAAGACTTAAGACTAAACGGCTGGGAAAATTTTACTAAATTATAAAAGGGAATTAATATAAGATTAAAAAACAAAGTCTTGGATTTCGAACATGTGTTCTTTCCAAAAAGTAAGCATGCTCAACCAGCTAAACTGAACACATATATCTATATTTCTATAAAAGTTGTGATATAAATTTGTATACAGTCTGGTTTGGCCTAAGTGGTTGGTTTAAAGTTCCAAACCACATACTAAACTGTATACGGCGGTTTAGAACAATCCCAAAACTGGCCGCCCGACACTTCGACTTACGGAGAGCCAACCTGGCTAAATCTGTTTGTGTAGTTAGTATATGAATAGTAAAACCTTGAAGCTGCTTCATATGGAACTCAATTCTTTGAATGGTATTTTTTAATTTCCTGTGAACATTAAGATTGAATGCAAAAAGCACTAAACTGATGATGAACAGCAGCATATAACTGGGTTATAGACCTACATTAAAGCAAATTGGGGGGTAATAGGCAATTGTTACATGCGATATGGAGATTGGAAAAACAGAAGGCCTCTTCTAGAAGTATATAATTCATTTGATATTTACTCAATGATGTAGCAAGAATATAATAAAAGCTTCTGTACACACTGTGTTAGTCTGTTTCACACTCACCCATTTATAACAAAGAGGATTGCGGGTGTTCTATTTTTTTTAAGGAGGTTATGAAGTTGCTAGACAAGTGAATATTGTTTGGCGTATTTCTGTTTGCAGGGTGCAGGGACATACATGTTTCGGATCGATGATGAACGCGTAATTGATGCCACAAGGGCTGGAAGCATTGCACATTTAATTAACCATTCCTGTGAAGTATGTTAATCTCTTTGCTTTATTGTATCTTTTATTTCTTTATGTTTTTTGCTTTGTGTGATATAACATAATCAGAAAATTATATACTTTTTAGAAACAACTAATATATGACAATCAAATCAATGGCGTTTGCTTTATATCCAGCCACATTTTACATAATGGATGTCATAAGAAATAATATATCAACTTTATTGTTGATCGTACTTCCAGTTTAGTTTATTCATCAATTATTTGGGTGAAGTGTTTTCAATACTCGAAGCAAGTTTTTTACCTGTATATTCTGTTTCAGCCTAATTGTTATTCAAGAGTTATAAGTGTGAATGGTGATGAACACATAATCATTTTTGCCAAGAGGGATATTGCACAGTGGGAAGAACTCACATACGACTACAGGTATATGGTGTTTACATCTTATCCATTAACTAATATTAGTTTGTTTAATGACGATTCATAACATTTGATATTGCAGATTCTTTTCAATTGATGAAGGACTTCCATGTTATTGTGGTTTTCCAAGTTGCCGGGGTGTAGTTAACGACATTGATGCTGAGGTACAAATGGCCAAGCTATATGCACCGCGCAGTGAGTTAAAAGACTGGACGGAGAATGAGTTGAGGTTAGAAACGTGTCAAACCCCTTGCTCATTTTTATTTGTATGAGATCCTGCACCATTTTCTTTTAATAATATATATCTTTGTACAACATTTTAGTCAACCCCATGAAACAATATTGTCATTTAGGACATCATGGGTAGGAAATTTGAGACTTTTTTCGCAAAGTGCAATAGATTTGAGCTAATTCTGTTTGATGCTTTATATTATTGTTGGCTAGACTTGACTTTATGCCTTGTGATACGAACTTTGTTTAGACAACTTTTGTGATCAGGTAGGTTGTAGGGTACACTTACGAGAGATCTACCCAAACACAGAATCTTGGTAACAACTTGAAGCTTAGGTAGTGTTTGGTAAACAATAATAAGAAGTGGCTGATGGAACAAGTCTTTTTCATGAAGTAGCTTTCATTCCATGTGGAAGGGGTTTCTTTTTCCATTCCATGATGGACTGGATTGATAAATTACGAATATTTCTATTTGGGTTTTTATGATATTTTATTTAATCAAAATTTAAATTTTGGTAAACAATTTTCAAATATAAATCTAATTGAAAATGAATACAAATTTTACATGTAACTTATGTAGTGTATACTTTTAAGTTTGGTGAAGTTTAAAATTATTCAAGAAAACTGTATAGTTTATAGAAACTTGATTTATTTTTGAATCACTCAATCTATTCACACATGGTATAAGGAGGGAAGATGCTAAGTAGGTTGATAACTTTCGATTTATTCACGCAAGCCAACCAAACATCGTATTAGGAGGAAGATGCTAAATAGATTGATAACTTTCGATTTAATAGAGAGAAATAAATATGTCGGTCCATTTGATGGTTCCATTCTATTGATAATAAGACCTACAGGCTTCTGTGTTGCAATGGCCAAAAAGAAAGTAGGTGACGTATGATGGTCGTTAAATTTAAATTTAAGACTAAATTGCACAAATCAACCTTACGTTATACCCAAACTGCACTTCATACTTTTCACTATGAAATCGGCAAAAACCAACTTTTATGTTCATGTTTTGCTACATAGTATAACCTTTAACACAAACGACGTTAAATTTCTTGGTTGAGTCACCTCACATGTAAAGTATGTGAGGGTATTTTGGTCATTTCCATTTGCCATGTGTTACTGATGTTTATATAACCCCACCTTACCTACCCCCACCCCAATTCTCATCTCTCTCTAGACTCTCTTCATCCACTACCATCACCACCATGGCTTCCGGCCACCGCCACGGCGCCACACATCATAGGCAACCACCCCAACATAACTACCACCGTCCAGATCCACCACCATTCCTCCTCACCAACCCCCACTCTCTTTTTTGCATTAATTCATAAAATCCGGCACCACAGGAATTTGCTTTAATCCCCATCCACAGAATCTCCAACCCTTCGATCCCCATCCATAATACCCTCTTTCTGTTCTTTCTCTCTGTCATCACTTGAAAAAAAACAAAAAAAAAACAGGTAGTTTCAATAAGAATTTGGTCATGTAATATTCTAATTATAGAAAATTATGGCAAAAGGTTCCACACCCAGATGATTTTTTTAAGATTAGTTAACACACTTAAAAAAAAAAACAAAAGATTAGTTCATACTTTATGTAAAAAAATAGTTTTTATGTGAATTCTTTGAATTAATTTGAAGGTTTGTTCATTGTTTTTGCCGATTTCATAGTGAGGTGACATAACCAAGAAATTGCATGTGAGGTGACTTAACCAAGAAATTTAACGTTGTTTGTGTTAAAGGTTATACTTTGTAGCAAAACATGAACATAAATGTTGGTTTTTGCCAATTTCATACTGAAAGGTATGAAGTGCAGTTTAGGTATAACATAAAGATTGATTTGTGCAATTTAGTGTATAATTTCCTTACAAGAAAGTCATAGGATAACTAATTAATTTTAGCTTTCATATAAAGGAACCCAAATCAAAAGGAAATAAATATTATTCTTAAATTAAATATTACAAGTAACATTATCAAAGGAGCGGGATTACAAGTAACTCATTTCTTTTATATTGAAAGAATTAAATATTACAAATAACTCATTTCTTTTATGATTTTTGTTTGGTTATACAACTTTTGAGAATCAACTTGAGGTACGACGGAACCTGTATGACGTGAGTCTTGGAAAGCTTATTTTAATCTCTTACTAGATATTTCTTGTTTTTACCATCTTGGAATTGTCTTTTTTTAACTAGGGTTGCCAACCCGACGGACAAACCCTAAAATCCAAAAGATTTAGAATAGGTAACATTTTTTTAGTATTCTTCATTCTGAGTAATAAATAGTCTACTAATTCGCTAATTGTTAGCTTTACCAATTCAACTTTTCTTAGCTAATAAGATTAAATAGAAGTTATAATAGTAAGAAATGTAGTTAGAAATCCAAATGGATAATTTTAACAAACTAACGGGTATACTTGATGCCCGCAAGTATACCTAATACCTGCCCGGCATTGGGGCGGTGATAGAGCACAACCAAGTGTGGGACTATGATTGCCAATGCCCCGTCCCATTGCAATCTCAATGTCCACCCAGATCGTGAAAGTTGTTAAAAGTGTTACAAACTGCCACAAATAAAAGATGGAATTTATAACCCAAAATATATTTAAAAAATCATTGTAAGATGAAAGTTGTTAAAAAGTGTTACAAGACGAGCTTCTGGGGAATACTTTGATCCATCCTGAAGTATACACAACACACATTAGCAATGCAAAATGAGTATACAATATAAGGTCTCTAACACCAATGCTGAAACCCTTTTCTAAAACAAGCAATTTCAATCCTTCTGATACGCATCTCTCAAGATGCTTTGAATCGCATGTCTTTGGTACAGCGCTCACGCGTATGAAGTGCAACATACTTTGCCTAAGGTCCCCTTGTGCATACCTCACCACTCTTTTTAGAACATACAATATGCCTCCTTCAAGGACATCTGAGGCATACCTTTCCTAGCTCTTAGAAATCCATCTATTGATTGTGCAACCAGGACTGGACTCACTCTATTCTTGGCTTGAAAATGTGTATATCGATTATACCTTTCTTGTCAGATATCAACATAGATATCAAGTGCAACATAATCCATGAATGTTTATGAAAGATTGAATGATATGCCTTACCATGTGCCACAATGAATCCTTTAACTTGGAGATTGCACAACAATATAAAAATAGCTTAAAAAATAGCATGTCGGTCGAAGCTCAATGTGAACAACTGAATCCTAGAGTATGCTCTATCCATAGCTCTCCATGTAAGTCACCATGAAGAAAGGCAAATTTTTTCTTCTAAATTGAGTTAATGAATTGAATCATGGACTATTGTCTCGTATTCTAGCCATCTTATCACGAGGATATCCGAGTATATTTTTAGCAACCATGTGAGCCGTAAGGCGATTAGATCGGACTTGCTTTAGGAGGTAAGTTCCAAAGATGACAAACTATGGTTTTCTTGGGAGGTCATGATCCTTATTCCTTAGTAGTTTCTCCTTATGTGAATGGGGTAAAGTGGATCTTGCAGTTTTAGCAATAGGAATTGAAGCAAGGCCCGAAACACAAATAGCGTATGTGTTAGGGTTCAAGTGGCGTAGCGGATGCA
Organism: Scalesia atractyloides; assembly: GCA_947069175.1. Classification (NCBI taxonomy): domain Eukaryota; kingdom Viridiplantae; phylum Streptophyta; class Magnoliopsida; order Asterales; family Asteraceae; genus Scalesia; species Scalesia atractyloides. The sequence goes on along the minus strand of CAMTDV010000024.1, from coordinate 60,324,990 downwards.
ACACACAATGCACAAACGATTAAAAAACACCGAAAACATAAAATAAGAATACCGGAACATGACAATTCTACATGGTTCGGATTTGACGTGAATAGGTATTTTTATTACGCCCGGTACAAAGATCACAATTCTTGACATGAGGTATTTATAATATGAGAAATAGGGTTAGTAACTTGGTAACAAATTGTTTATTTGAATGGTAACCAAGCTTCCAACTTTCATCCTTGTCGTGAATTGTTCCCTCGTCAAGAACACCTTATTAGTTGTCGAGAGCTTCTCGTACATGTTAAAAGCAACCCGGTTTAATAGCCCTTATATTTCTTGTCGTTTGAGCTCCACACAACTTCCTTTGCTTTATCCATTTTCTCCTGTTTATCCCCAAGTACCACATCTACATCTTTGCTTTATCCATTTTCTCCATTTTATCCCCTAAGTACCACATCCAAGTCTTTTTGACATAACAATGCATCTATCTACATTTCCACTGACTGAAATCCCAACCATTAAACTTTTTGATCACCATCTTGTCTTCACCATCTCAAACAAGAAACAAGAATAAATTGCAATAGAGAACACACATCCAAGTCTTTTTGACATAACAATGCATCCATCTACATTTCCACCGATTGAAATCCGAACCATTAAACTTTTTGGTCACCATCTTGTCTTCACCATCTCAAACAAGAAATAAGAATAAATTACAATAGAGAACACACACAACTATGGCATGAGCCTAAACTTGACGACTGTTCTATTGAACACTATCAATTGACTGATTTGCTTCTGCAATAAACTTTGCAGATAAATCTGACCCAAACCCAAATGATCTTAAAAAAAAATATGGTTCCCCAACACAGTTGATAATAAACAGTAAAAAAACGAACTTGAAAACACAAAACCCTAACCTTTACCTGACAAATCCGAGCTTTTAACTAAACCATAATCGGCGTCTTTAGAGTGTTTCAACTCAGTACCCTATCTCCGTCAAACCTCCTGCCCCATACAGCTGATCAATTACCTCGGCTCAAACCCAAACTGCAAGACAACCTAGTGGTGGCTAGGTTCAATTCAACAAATAAGGGTTACAGAGAACAATTGGTGGTGACGGCACTTCAAAATTAAACAATTTTCGGCGATCTCCCAAGGGCTTTAACCCAACTATTTAGTGGACAACCAACCCTAAATTGCTTCCTTCAATCTTTCGAACAGGCCACCCATGACTTCAAAAGACTTCTTAAAACAATCAGATATGCCAAACAAGAAGACCCTTAATTGCGATCCAGTTAGAACTTGACTTGAAGGGTTTCAGACCAAACCCTAAATTGAACTTCTGTCTTCGAACGGGATTCCAACTTCTTCGAATTATTTCTAGTGCAAGAGCCGTGTGTAACAATGAGCGACCCTAACTGATCCACGACCTTGTAAAAGGTCGAGAAATATTCAAGAGCTTGAAGCCTTGATACCACTCATTAGGGTTCAATTGGCGCAACAGAACCAACACACAATGCACAAACGATTAAAACACGCAGAAAACAAAAAAAAAATAAGAACACTAGGAACACGACAATTTTATGTGGCTTGGACTCGATGTGAATTCTACGTCCACAGGCTGCAACTAGGTATTTTTGTTATGCTCAATACAAAGATTACAATACATGACATGGGGTATTTTGAATATGAGAGAACTAGGGTTACTAACTTTAACAAGTAAACCTAATTAAGTCCCCTTAGTTAACCCACAAAGGCCCAAAAGGCCTTTAAACCCAATAGTATGTAGACAATATGTAGGTGATAAATGATCATGGTTCGAATAGTGGTACATGAGAACTATTAGTGGTAGATTGTGTAGTTGTTGAGCAAGACGAAAGTTGTCTTTTTGTAGAATGAGAACGTTATGATTGTTAAGTGTCGAAGGTGGATAGTATGAGCAAACTACAGGGTGTGGAGTACATGCGATGACAATAGTGAAGTGTTACATACATGGTATGTTTGTAGTGGTGGATATGTACACGTTACATTAGGTAGCAAAAGAAAATAGTGAAAGATGAATGACTTGATCACAGCTGTATAATTTGTTGATTAACAATTGGAGGCAGAATGGAATACACCATTGTGAGGGAATGAAAAAAAGGTATTTGGTTGTTCAATGGAATGAAATGGCCCATTACACAATGCATTTCATTCCCTCAAAATCATTCTACCCCCACTGTTTTTTCCATTACATTCCCTGTTTTACTTTTTATCAACACCACCACAACCCACCACCATCGCCACCACCCATCACTGTCGACGCCGCAACCCACTCACCTACCTCTTCCACCAACATCACCCACCCACCGTTGTCACTGCCACCACCCACCGTCGTTGCTGCCACTACCACCAACCGCCGCCGCCACCTGGCCCACCCATCCACCGTCACCATCGCCGCCACCAGCGATTCATCCCTTCGTATTTCCCTGTCTTCCAAACAACACAAAGTAATGATTCATCCCATTCCCTCATAGTAACTAAACAAGGCATGAAATGGTAATGATACATTCCATTACCCTGTCCATTCCATTACCCCATACCACACAGACCTTAATGAAAAAAGTCTTTGTCTGATGATTGACAACAAAATTCATGAATACGAGGTCACGTGTAGCGCTTTAGGCATTTGGCAGGCAAGAGCAATCTAGAAAGTGAATCAAAGAGCTTTAGGAGCCAACGTATCTTGTTGCCTAAAAAACAAAAGCACACAACCAAAAGAAAGGAGGAAGAGTAGGTTAATTTGAAAATAAATTTGAGAAAGAAACATGGTCTTGTAACTTTAAGGTTATGTTGTTAAAGGCGCAAAAAGGCACTTGCTTAGGCAAGGTGAGGCGCAATAATAACGTCAGGTGATGATTCCGATGAATTTCCAGGTAATACCGTCAAGATTTTGGCCATATTGTAAAAGAACCGGCTAATGGGAGGAGAATATTTGGAGAGGGAAGGGGTATAAACTAGATAAGTTAAAAGAGATAAATTGTTCATTGATAAGAAAAAAGTGATAAAGTTTTATGGGATGTAACACACAGTAAAGTAAAACTGATGGCGTGTAGATTAGTTAAACAGACTAGGACAGTGATATACTATAATGTTTATGATAATCAAACCTTGTTATTGAATTAATAATAGAATATGTTTACAAGGCCCTATATATAGATTAACTAATTACAATTTGATACCCTCAGTAATAATAATCTTGTCTAACTAAATAACTTAGTCTCACATTCCCTAGCAAGTTGAGAGCGGGGAACGACCTGCAACTTGGATTGTAGAAACTCAAATCTTTGTCCAGCAATTTGATCATCAATGGAGATAATCTTGACATTCAGCTTTACTAGATTAGCAGAGAGATAGGTTGCACCAAGTGTATAACACCAAAGTATTGGTGCCTTATATTCAGATTCTATTAAAGATCCAGAGACAGCTTGTTGTTTATGATCCGGAGACAGTTTGTTGTTTACGAGCGGACCATGAAATAAGATTGGAATCCAAATAGATAGCATATCCCCCCCCATTGGATCGACGATCGACATGGCAACCAGCCCAGTCAGAATCTGCAAATGCCCATAAGATTAGTAGCCCAATGAGAGTCAAAAAGGCTTGTAGGCTGGACACCGTGTTGTGACGAAATAATAAGCCAATTATCAAACCCCGAATTTCCAAGAAAATCCCGGTGGGCCCGGGTGGGGAGTATCGTGACGTAAGATTGGTGTCATCATAGTCAAACAACACAAATAGCACAACAGAAGTCTTGGATTTAAAATATTATTACAAACATAAATGTTCCAAATGTTCAAAATAATAATACAGAAGTTTGTAACAAGATCCATAGGCGGATCGAAAAATGTACAAGGCGATTATATAATATCAGACTCTAGGCTTCAATGCAAGGAGTTGAAAATTCCTATTAAGCATTTACCGAGCAGCTTTCAGCCTATTTACCTACTTTGCAACCTGCGCTTAGTCTTTTGAAAATACGCCAGTTTCACTGGTAAATACAAATAACCGACACATTTTTGAAAATATTTCAAAATTGTTTTAAGTGCACAAGGCACATGATTTTTCATAAACAACTTGGGACAATTCAAAATGATCTTGTATACAGTTTTACAAGTCTGTCAATATATATGGGATCCGGTGCAGAAACCGAATAACATGATTAACTGACACACCACTTTAACCCAGGAAGGGGTATCCCCAATATGGGTAAGAAAACATTTTATAATAGCATCTGTTAGTTGTATGCCTACACCCTGTGCACAAGTCGTGGCCATTAGCAATTTAATGAGCCGAGGATATCCATGACACGGTCGAATTAACCCCCAATGTTTAAGGTATCAGACAAAACATACTAAAATGGGTTATGTGGATTTTCTAGTCACAATCCGACATATTATCCCTTACCCGATCAAGCGGTAATAATATACCGTATCCCAAGCCCGTATAGGGAAAATAGGTTAAGAGTATTTACCTGGCTTAAGTAAGTCTTAACCTTAATCAAATTTAACTAGCTCGGTTGCAATTTACTGGAAGGCCCTAGTCTGGAATGAATGGTATTAATAACCAATTAGATTGTCAACGGGTCCTATTCAAGTCATAGACTTGAATCGGTTAACTTAAATTTATGAAAACGGTACGATGCACTAGATTAAGCATTGACCGAAAAAGAATGTAGTTTAAACCCAACAAGTATTATGACTTGTATAATATGGTTAAACAATATACATTCTGGAATTTGAAGTAAAAAGGATAAGATTTGACCCGTTTCGGTGAACTTACGTAAACAGATTACATAAGCTTAACCATGCGCATATAAGCGATACCGTGTATCCAGATGAGTCATAAACAAGTTTCATATGCCATTATACTTTAAAGAAGTTGTAACATCAGTAAGTTATCAACTTATTTGCCCATTATGGTTTTAGAATCAAAATGTACGCCGTAAGGGTACTTTGGTCTTCAAAATGTATAAGACCTTGCATAAAATCTGAGTTATGATTAAGTAACTACTGTGCTAACATTTAAATTTTGTTATAACATCAGTAGGTAATGAGTTTTGATTGATAGTTATGGGTAAAATCCGTACTATGCGCCAAAAGGGCGATTTTGTCATATAATGACGCATTTTGCAATATTTAATCAAAACTCAAGTTATGATCAGAATCATAATATGAAAATATGTTAATTATACTAACATATTAGTAGGTAAATCATTTGCAAGTTCATTCTTAATTAAAACCATGTTTTATGTGAAAAGGGCATTTTGGTCAAAGAATCGCGTATTATAGAGACTTGTGTAAAAATTCAGAATATGATTATGATCTTGTAGTATAACCTCATAGGGTTATCCTAAATTATAATATGATCATAATGCAACTTAAAATCAGTAGCTAAAGTTGCTAAATCGGGTCAGAATCGAAAGTCAAAGCAGAAGTCAAACTTTGCGACTTTCGGTTGCGAACCAACACTAAAACTGGAAATGACGAGCTGAACATGTTCATACATGTTCTAATATTATTTACCAACTTGTTTAAGTGTGTCACACCCTCAAAAATCCATTTGCGGGGTTTTATCACGAGGCGCGTGACAAACCATGATCACAATCATTAGTCATATTGAAGGACCACTATATGAGTTTTAAAAAAAATATTCCTGTTTGCTCATTAATGAGAAAATATTGTTTATATAATTGAGTTGCGGAAGTGTAATAATTACAAAACCAAAATAGTTAATGTAATTTAAAGTTGTGTCTAAATATTTGATGAAATCAATGCGACACCATAATGCATCCTAGTCCTAATGTGCGCTACCTTAGCAACCTGAGAAAACATGTAAAAATCAAGTGTCAACAATTATGATGAGTGAGTTCAGAGGTTTTAGTTTACAGATATAAGATAAGTTGTTTCCGCTGGTTCAAATCCCAAACTAGTATGTTATGATAGGTAACCCCTTATCTAAACCCAAATTAGAATGTTCAAGTTTCCCGATTCAAAACCTGAATCATGTTGTTATAAGTTGTTCCCGATTCAAAACCCGAATCGTGTTGCTATAAGTTGTTCCCGATTCAAAACATGAATCTTGTCGTTATAAGTTGTTCCCGATTCAAAACCCGAACCGTGTTGTTATATTGATTAGGTAGCTAGCCTAGGTCATGTCAACAAAGTGTTCGATCCGAAGCTGACGTTGCTGCCCCTGTTGTGCCAGGCCTATCACCAACCATGGCTAAAAAGTTAGGCAAATTCTACACTCGTGACCATCAACGTTCGGTCTAACTGGCGCGACAAGTTCGAGTGGGGCTTGCTGGGCCCAGTAGTACTACTAAAAATTCACTTCGCTATAACCTAATACTAACGTCATGGTAAGTGTTAAGGGGACTAACATGTGATATATGCTTCCTTGTGACCATAAGCGTATAACATAAGTCTAAATAGAAAGACGTTACTGTACCGTAATATATACCACCTATACATCATTGTAACGTGTACATTTTTCTCCCCCTGTTTTTGTAAACGTTTAAAGAATAGGGGCCGTGAACTCACCTTAAGTTGCTCGGTTAGACTTTTAACGGGAATTAGAGTCGAAGTGGTTCAATCACGTCCTACTATGATTACCACTTAATTATTAGCGTGTTCAAGAAATACACATAGTCTATTCACGCAACTTACACATACCAAGTACCCATGTTGACAACTTATACATATACACATTCGCATTACGTATGTATTCATTAAATCGAGCACGTGTGCACCTACATCTAATCCTTAGAATCCAACTTATCAAAATATTCACATAATCATACGACAAGTTAAATTGGCACATGATGTCATAAGCAATACAACTATGAAAAATTGAACTTGTTTCAGCCTTGATCACTAAAACTGACCTGTTTTCATGAATTTTTATAAAATAGTTCCCATATTCCAAAAATTCCAATTAATTAACAGAATGTGTTAAAAGGTCTGTAAAGCTTTGTGTAAAATTTTTAGGTCCTAACTCATTACAAATTATTTATAAAAATTTATTTACTAGGCTGCAGTCAGATTCGTCACTTTCTGACTGCAGTCCACGGGAAAATTCATTTAAAAATCTTCGTTTATCCGATTGACGAAATTCAAGTGTGAAAGTTTCGGAAACTCCCGTCTCTAGCTACTGTACGAATTTCATGTCTTTATTCTATTAAGATTATGAGATATACCCAGCAAACAACACGTATTTTCTGCAGAAAAAACGTAGCTTCAGCTGCTGCACGAATTAATTAATTTAAAATAGTAAACGACCTTATAAAAATGCGATTTCAGTGCCATTAGAAGGTTTTTAAAAAACGTACGTTTTAAACTTCAAAAATCAATTTTTCGATTTATAATGATCCGTTTACAACCAACTGAAGTTGGCTGTTTTCGCTAATCAGCCTATTCTTTTTCCTCTAGATGCTACCCAAAACATGTTTAACGATCACCACGCTTCATAATTACAATTTACAGCAGATTATTTATCAATTATTACATAACCCTATTAATGATTTCATACCCCTAATCATTATATCATGATTTTCGTAAAGAAAACGCAGCCAAGATCATATACGCATACATAACATCATAAACTCAACAATTCGCATAATCCATTCGATACTAATCATGCACAACAAACACGCTATCATAACATCTATCATACCAACACATAATAGAAAACAAGTCTACACAAAATCACATCATGAACCGAAAACCAAATCAAGACTCTAACCTGGAAGCGAAGAGAACTAGGAAACGAGGAGGAGGACTTGCGATGAACAAAGGGGCGGGGGGGCTGCCGTCGTGCCTCCAAGGGGTTTAGGGAATTAGGGTTTTGATTTTTGTGACAAGGGTTTTATTTATAAACCATACTTCCTTGTTCTCCAAATAACTTGTTCCCCAAGTAACTTGTTTCCAAGAAACTAAGGGGGGGCTAGGTGCTAGAGCCGAAACAAGGCAATGGGTTGGGGTGTCGGGTTGGGTTTACTTGAGTCGCAAGGTGTTGGGTTGGCAAAAGGTTGAGACGGTTTAAGCTCGGGTTCGGCTTTTAAATGGAATATGTATTATAAGTCGTAAAATAATTACACACATATTATCATTTGACGAATAGACGCGACGTGAGTTTTCTGAAATATTAAATCGTATAACACGAAGATGTTTACCTGATTTTTCCGGGATGTCACATTATCCCCAAGTTGAAGGAATTTTCGTCCCGAAAATTGAATAAGCATGAGTTTGAAAACGTTGGAGTAAGAGAGATATTTTTGAGTTGTCACATTCTCCCCATGTTATTGAAATTTCGTCCTCGAAATTTAGGCAAAGGTACACTATACTCCAGTTATGGGTTCGTCCATAACACGTTGTTACGCGTGTATGTACGTAGTTTCACATAAATTTACAAGATGAACATATAATTCACATAACATATAACTTCACATAATTTGTATTTATTTAATTGCCCGAGAATAGTATTCATGTTGTTCCCTAATGTTCGAGTACATACTCGTGTGTGATTCCGTAATTCCCTGAGTTACCGTTACGCAAGTGTTTGTGTACTAACCGACACACTTAATTATCCCTAATCAAGTAAAATGCATGAATGCATGTTTGAGATAACAGAGTTGTGGTAACGTTGTTAACCTGAAAATGCCGGGTGTCACATCATCCCCTTGTTGAAAGAATTTTTGTCCCGAAAATTTAGATTATGATATATTGCAAGTTCATTGCTAAAGGGAGCGCCACGATATATGACGGCACAAGGAGATGAGTTAAACTCATAATACATGATCGAGATAATAGTTAATGCCAAATGAGATTTAATTTTTCATCTGAACCAATTACAAGCTATTATATATAGGCCTAGACTAGTCAATTGCCGAAGCAACAAATCGATTTCAAGAAGAGTAGGTGCACATAAGTGCGACTTTCAAGAGTTACAGGGGTCGCCTATGATGTAAGTATACACGAAAAGAAATGGTGCGCTTTAAAGGTAGTACCTGTTATTGAATTCAGACGGTTCAGTTTCCTGTTCACAAGTAAGATGAAGTTTATAACTTACTCAATAAATAGACATAGCTATCTTCGTTGAAGTGATATTAATGTCAAGAATCTAGTAGACGAAACTACTATGGCTCCAAGAGAATGCAATACCAGAATTACATTCGTACATAGGGATTTCAAATAAAGATTAAGTTAGACTAACAAAGGAAAAAAACACTAATACATATCAATTTGTACTTGGTCTTAAGTTGAAATACAAGTTGAGTTAGTGGGAGCTCGATAATCAAGAATGTCATAACAAGTTATGTCATGCACGGGAGATGCTCACAAGAGTTGGAACACCGGTGTGTCATACATCGGTATAATGTTGACTGGTGTATTTAACATATATGCCGCGAGGGGTGGGGGGTGTTGCACAAAATATAGTATAGGTGAGCTCAACACATTTGTTATCATAGAGCGATCAGAATATTAAGCAGCCACCACTTCACATATCAAGTGTATCTAATGTATATTTTGAGGTTACCGGAATGGGCACAAATGTTATTCATCATCAACGAAGGATCAACGAAATAAACCGAACTAGAGTTGTGTTAAGGAAATCTGTTAGAGGCTAAATTACTCAAATCGTAGGATCACGTTTGCTAGGTGCACTATCGAGAATTTACTCAAAGTAACTAACATGAATTTTTTTAAGTTGGTGCAAAAGATATTCGTTTTTAGGTGGTGTCGCTACCGAAGATCAGAAATGATGTAGTCACCACCACCACATAGCAATGATGATGCCACCATACGTAAGGTTTCTAGAAGGAAATAGTAATTGCTTGGAACAGGTGATTTAGGTAAATTTATCAACCGATTGGATGAAAACTCAAGTTTGGCATTAAATCCTTTATTTCACACTGGTATCGTCTTGATGCGTTCGTACGGAGGGAAACGAGGTTTTTGGTTGATATTGATCGTGATATTTTGGGTCGTAGTTGGTTGTAGTAGATGACCAGATGCCGGTCAAATTAAAATAAGTACGGAACAAAGGGTCGTTGAAGCTATACATAAGTATGGTGTTTTCATACGGAAAAGGTGTTGACCTCGGCATACCTCACAGAAGTAAAATTTTGTTTTATGCTCCTGCACTTGTCGAACTTTAATATGGTTCGTTGCTCCTCGAGCAATGTTTCGTAGAGAGCGATTTAGCCAAGCATGGATTAGCGTATAATATGGTTAGACAAAACTATGATATTCATTTTAGTGCACAAGATAAGACGCGAAGAACATACCAAGACGTCGTTGTCATCAACCTGTCCACATAGTCGTTTTAGAATCACTAGTGGAATAATAAATCCGATGATGAGAATGTAGTTGGTCGCACACAAGCGGTATAAATGGGAATAAAGTGGCGCCATCGGTCAATGGAAGCGTTACACCGAAGGTTTTGACTCCATAAGGATTATGTAGAAAAATAATGGTTGATCAAATTCGTAGTGCTCCAGTTCAATCGATGCGTTATCCCTAGTCATCGAGCTTGCCCGTATGCAAATAAGGATAGATTCACTACGATCCATGTATGATATTGAGTGTGTAACTTTTGAACATGTATGTAAACAAGGTTGAAAGATTGAACTAAAACGTGTTGATGATTTAGGAATATCACATATGTTCAAAATGGTACAGTCATAATAACAATACGTCACCATCTTCAGAGTTCTAGAAGTGATCCCTATGGATCAGAAAGACGAGTTTATCGAGTTCTTTTAAGTTAGGGCAAAATTTTATGGGGGTTTATGCATGGAGAATCAAGGATCTAGTGTGACCATGACAATGGAATTCGATATTTATCTACGTCGACAACAATGACTGGCGGACACATTAAACAATAAGCATCGACCAGTGCAATGGCTAGGGAATAAACTTGCTTATGAAATGACGACTCTAGCAATATAAGGGTTAAGATTATTGGGTAGGTCATCGCGTTCATCTGGGAGTGGACTAACTTGAATCTCCGTCTTCCAATGTCTCTGAGACGATGGAACCGTTTTTTTTGGAAAATTCACTTGCAAAGTTGAATATGTTGAGATGTAATTCCAGTTAGAATGAGAATTAGCCACATGACAGAGTAACAGGGTCAAAAGAAAAGTTTTACAGGTGAGCGTAAGGGATGAAGTGCAAGCGTACGAAGGATTCTTCATGTTTCATTTGTATGTTGATGTTGAAAGACTTATCCTTTGATTCTGGTAGGGTTTCGATCAAGGTGTCAGGTTCTGATGAGAATCTTAGTTTCGCCAAGACTCTTACATTAGTAAAATAATAAATAAATAAATAATAACAAAGGATTCCATTGATGATAGCTCAATGTGTCTGAAAAGATCTTAAATCTAATTGTTGCGACCATCAATTGCTGGACTAGTTTAACAACACCAGTTAGTCGTTGAATGGGATATAAGAGCTTCTTCTGACAATAGAAGTTTTAAACATGAGGTGCACAGGTTAAGACAAATCATCCACACACAGGGTTTCACAAGGATTCACATGCATCGTAAATTACTATTACGTGTGCACCCGTAATGATAAGTTGATTTGCATGCTCACCAGAGTTCCATCTATCTTGTGTCAAAATGTCCCTCATATTTAATTTTTCGAGTACAAAGTGTTGTCAAAATGGTAGGGTTATCAAAAGCTTAGTCAAGCATCCAAATGTTGATCATCTAGGAGTTATATTAGAAAGAGTAATCTGGGATCAATTAAATTGATCTGAGGATCTATACAAGTTGAAACACATCATGAGAATCCAATCCAGTGGATTGTAGAGGTAAGAGTGCACATGGAACAAACATGCTCATGGAATATGACTTCGAGAGATGAAACTGGTTTATTAACGTAGGTTACCAGAAAAAGCAAGGCAACCGCTCCACCATCCGAGTTAGGTTAGAGTTCAGGTGTGCAATAGGAAGTGTTCTTATTTTCATGGTTAACCATTTTCTCGAAGAATATCAACCAAAGATGTAGACTCGTGGCTCGGGAAAAATGATGACATCTTGGTGTCAACGGATTTCCGCAATAACTTGTGCAACGAACTGCCCTAACGCGGGGTGCCTCACGCGAAGCCCCATGCTCAGGTTGAAGGAAAATAAAACTAAAGGGGGTCGGGTGTTGTTGTTGGTAGGTGAAGAAAGGACTCTCTTTCGATAAACCCAACTCCCAAGAGATATGTGTGATTGTTGAATGTCATCCCAAACATGGACCTGAGAAAGCTCACAGTACCCGATAGTACTATCGGTAGACTTAAGCCTGTGTCTTGTTCAGCTCTATGGTGTAGGAAGAGGTGCAGATGATTGTGATGTGAGAAGCTCCTTCAGAGGCTCCGTCTCACGGACCTCATACAAGAGTAGATACTGGTTGTTGGTGATCCCACGGGCGTCGCCTCAAGGGATGAAGATACAAAAAGATTGATGTGTTCCTCGTCAGTAGAGAGTGAATGGATGATGTCGACATGCCCGCAATTTCAATGTTTGTTTTAATGCAATGTGCGTAGGCATATCATGTATGAGTGTTCTTGTATGTCATGTATGAGTTTCTGTGTTAGTGTATGACTAATGCAGTGTCTAAGGCTACAGACTAAGTCTACTCTCTAATGCAAACCTAGTTCACTATAACCATTGGCTCTGATACCAATCTGTCACACCCTCAAAAATCCACTTGCGGGGTTTTACCACGAGGCACGTGACAAACCAGGATCACATCATTAGTCATACTGAAGGACCACTATATGAGTTTAAAAAAAATATTCCTGTTTGCTCATTAAAGAGAAAATATTGTTTATACAATTGAGTTGCAGAAGCGTAATAATTACAAAACCAAAATAGCTAATGTAATTTAAAGTTGTGTCTAAATATTTGATGAAATCAATGCGACACCATAATGCATCCTAGTCCTGATGTGTGCTACCTTAGCAACCTGAGAAAACATGTAAATATCAAGTGTCAACAATTATGATGAGTGAGTTCAGAGGTTTTAGTTTACAGATATAAGATAAGTTGTTAACGCTGGTTCAAATCCCAAACCAGTATGTTATGATAGGTAACCCCTAATCTAAACCCAAATTAGAATGTTCAAATTTCCCGTTTCAAAACCTGAATCGTGTTGTTATAAGTTGTTCCCGATTCAAAACCCGAATCATGTTACTATAAGTTGTTCCCGATTCAAAACATGAATCTTGTCGTTATAAGTTGTTCCCGATTCAAAACCCGAACCGTGTTGTTATATTGATTAGGTAGCTAGCCTAGGTCATGTCAACAAAGTGTTCGATCCGAAGCTGACGTTGCTGCCCCTGTTGTGCCAGGCCTATCACCAACCATGGCTAAAAAGTTAGGACAATTCTACACTCATGACCATCAACGTTCAGTCTAACTGGCGCGACCAGTTCGAGTGGGGCTTGTCGGGCCCAGTAGTACTACTAAAAATTCCTTTGCTATAACCCAATACTAACGGCATCGTAAATGTTAAGGGGACTAACATGTGATATATGCTTCCTTGTGACCATAAGCGTATAACATAAGTCTAAATAGAAAGATGTTACTGTACCGTAATATATACCACCTATACATCACTGTAACATGTACGTGTTTTCTCCCCCTGTTTTTGAAACGTTTAAAGAATAGGGGCCGTGAACTCACCTTAAGTTGCTCGGTTAGAATTTTAACAGGAATTAGAGTCGAAGTGGTTCAATCACGTCCTATTATGATTACCACTTAATTATTAGCGTGTTCAAGAAATACACATAGTCTATTCACGCAACTTACACATACCAAGTACCCATGTTGACAACTTATACATATATACATTCGCATTACGTATGTACTCATTAAATCGAGCACGTGTGCACCGACATATAATCCTTAGAATCCAACTTATCAAAATATTCACATAATCATACGACAAGTTAAATTGCCACATGATGTCATAAGCAATACAACTATGAAAAATTGAACTTGTTTCAGCCTTGATCACTGAAACTGACCTGTTTTCATGAATTTTTATAAAATAGTTCCCATATTCCAAAAATTCCATTAATTAACGGAATGTGTTAAACGGTCTTTGTGTAAAATTTTTAGGTCCTAACTCATTACAAATTATTTATAAAAATTTATTTACTAGGCTGCAGTCAGATTCGTCACTTTTGGACTGCAGTCCACGGAAAATTCATTTAAAAATCTTCGTTTATCCGATTAACGAAATTCTAGTGGAGATTTTTGGAAATTCCCGTCTCTAGCTACTGTACGAATTTCATGTCTTAATTCTAATCAGATTATGAGATATACCCAGCAAACAACACGTATTTTCTGAGAAAAAACGCAGCTTCAGCTGCTGCACGAAATAATTAATTTAAAATAGTAAACAACCTTGTAAAAATGCGATTCCGGTGCCATCAAAGTGTTTTTCAAAAATGTATGTTTTAGACTTCAGAAAATCAATTTTTCGAGTTATACTGATCCGTTTACAGCCAACTGAATTTGGCTGTTTTCGCTAATCAGCCTATTCTTTTTCCTCTAGATGCTACCCGAAACACGTTTAACGATCACCACGCTTCATAATAACAATTACATCAGATTATTTATCAATTATTACATAAACCTATTAATGATTTCATACCCCTAATCATTATATCATGATTTTCGTAAAGAAAACGCAGCCAAGATCATATATGCATAATAACATCATAAACTCAGCAATTCGCATAATCCATTCGATACTAATCATGCACACAAACACGCTATCATAACATCTATCATACCAACACATAATAAAAAAAACAAGTCTACACAAACTCACATCATGAACCGAAAACCAAATCAAGACTCTAACCTTGAAACGAAGAGAACTAGGAAACGAGGAGGAGGACTTGCGATCGAACAAAGGGGGGGGGTGCTTGCGACGTGAAGAGGGGGATGCCGTCGTCGCCTCCAAGGGGTTTAGGGAATTAGGGTTTTGATTTTTGTGGCAAGGGTTTTATTTATAACCCACACTTCCTTGTTCACCAAGTAACTTGTTTCCCAAGAAACTAGGGGGCGGCTGCTAGGTGCTAGAGCCAAAACAAGGAAATGGGTTGGGGTTTCGGGTTGGGTTTACTTGAGTCGCAAGGTGTTGGGTTCGCGAAAGGTTGAGACGGTTTAAGCTCTGGTTCGGCTTTTAAATGGAATTTGTATTATAAGTCGTAAAATAATTACACACATACTATCATTTGACGAATAGTCAAAAAAAGAGTTTTCTAAAATATTAAATCGTATAACACGAAGATGATTACCTGATTTTTTTGGGATGTCACAAAGTGTCAAAACATGTGTCTAAATATTTATAAATTCATTCTATAAGTTTTCTGAAAAATGACTTGTTGACTTTTATTTAAACATAACTTTGACCCGTCATTGACCAACTTAACGTGATTTCTAGGAGGTGCCTTTTAAGGGATTATCAACTACCTTATTACGATCACGTAACTCGAACAATGGCTTGACCATAATTGTCTTAACCGAAAGTCAAAGAAAAAGTCAATTTGCTCGACTTTCGGCTAATAACTTAGCCTAGAAAATGAAAGAACAGGAAAGGAACACATACAAGTGATCCTTGGAATATCTAGAACTCAATGGATGCTCCTTTAGGATTAGGAACTTCCAGGTTAGAGAGTAGAGATGATAAAAAAGAAACGAGCAAGTTCTAAGCTCAAGGAGGTTGCTATTTATAGTTGAGGAGCATGCTTAGGATTATGACAGGTGTTGGAGCTCATCTAAGATCACTCCAGGTGTTTTTGAGGTGTCAAAGAGCTGACAATGGTGGCATTTGGCGTGAAATGTGGCACACGGGCAGAAAACCTTGGCCTCCAAACAAAACTGCCACTGGCAGTCCCTTACGGACCGTAAGGGGTGATGGCTTACGGTCCGAAAGCCTTCTTCGCGCCCATTGTTTTGAATCTCTTACTGCGTAAGCAAGTTTCGTCCGTAACCGTCTTCCAGAAATGGTTTTATACATGGCTAACGGTCCGAAAGCACAAGGCTTTACGGTCCGTATAGGGTCACTCAGAGGCCAAACATTGGCATGTTGACACCTTTAGCCCTTTTACGATTATATTTTCGTTAAATGACAAAAATGGTCCCTCTCGGCCATTAATAGGCACACATGAGAGTATGGATACGTGTCGGCATAATATTGGACACAAATTTACGAGGTGTTACACCAATATTAACTCTGCCCTACAGATAACGTAGTATGCGTTTCACACTACTCCAATGATTCTCTGTAGGAGCATGATAAATTGACACACCTTATTAACCACTAAAGCAATGTCCGGACGAGATAAGGTTGCGTACTGAAGAGCACCTACCGTCTGCCTGTATCTAGAAGGATCATCAAGTAATGGATTGTCATTAGGCAATAAGACATGAGAAGTGCTTATAGGAGATGATACAAGTTTGTAATCCGCAAGACCTGCTTGGTGAAGAATATTAAGAATATATTCGCGTTCAGATAGAACCAAATCAGAACCATGAAGCACCACCTCGATACCCAAAAAATAATGTAACTGATCCGCATATTTAGTTGCAAACATAGAGCTAAGACAATCAATAACATTAACAGCTCCAAATATCTATCGGATTTAAATTTATGGCGGAAAATCCACATACAACATATGACCAGTCTATCAATCGGATGAAGCACCAATTCCTAAGTATCATTTTCCTGTAAAGCACTAAACTCGACTTGCATGGATTTAACCAACGAGGATAGGCAAAAGCGGTGGTGTAAGATTTAGGAACCGGGGATAGTGGTAGATAGGATAGTATGTTTGGCTTTGGAACAGGTGGTCATGGGATGGGTAATTAGAAGGTGGTGTGGGAGCGGGTGGAGGCCTATTGTGGGGCTAGGGTTCTGAACTGGGGTTGCAGAATGCTGTATTGGGGCGGTTGATTTAGTGGGTGGTGGCTGAACTAGGGCCGCGGATGCAGCGAGTTATGAGGTGGTCCGTGGCTGATAGGTATAGTGAAATGAAAAAGGAGATGCCAAAAAGGTGGTTGGTTTGGATGGGGTATGTACAGGTGAAGGTGGGGAAAAGTAAAACGGAGAAGAGTGATGTCATCTAAGAAAGTATAAGAAGTGGGTGGAGTGGGAATGGTGTAAGGAAATGCGTGCTCGTCAAAAGAGACGTGACGAGAAATCGAGACCTTCCCGGTGGTGGGATCAAAACACCGATACCATCTAAAATCTGGGGGGTAACCGAGAAAGATACATCGAATAGATTAAGGATGAAGTCTGTGAGCTTGGGTGGCTGATGTGTTTGGGGATCATATGTTGGATGACAAATATATAACGCAAAGGTGAGGTTGAAGTAATTTAGTTTTTTTTTTGTGGGTAAGATGTTATGCAGGTAGGCTTCAGTATGAAGAGCTTCAACCCAAAACATGGGAGGAAGATGGGCATGAATGAGTAGGGAACACATGATGTCATTGAGGCGACAAATCATAGGTTCAGCACGACCATTTTGAGAAGAGGTTTGTGGGCAAGGAAAGCGAAACAAGAGGCCATTTTGCTGGCAAACTATTGAAAAAACATGATTGTCAAATTCCCCACCCAGATCCGTTGAAAAGTTTAATGTGTCGATTAAATTGGGTAGTTATCAACTTATGAAATTTGACAAATGTGGGAAACGTTTCAGATTCGTATTTAAGTGGATAAACCCAAACAAAATGGGAAAAATTATCAATTAACGCCATGTAATAGTTATCTATGGTTTTACTAAGGATTGGAGAAGTCCACAAATCACAATGTATAATATCAAAAGGAGTAAACTTAAATGAAGTAGATTCATAACATGGCAGTTGTTTACTGTTTGAAAACTGACAAGAATGGAAAAAATCAGACACCTTACTATGATTACAAGAAAAATCATAACGTCTACTAAGAACATCTAAGACTTGCGTGCCCGGATGTCTAAGACGATCATGTCAGGGTAAAGTTGTAGATGCAATGAAACAAGCTTGTGGTGGAAGAGTTGGTGGCGTGATCGGATAGAGATTGCTCGTGTTATTGCGGCGGGAAAGTAGGCGCCCAACTTTGAGGTCCTTCAATGAAAAGCCAAAAGGATCAAATTCCATCGAAACGTTATTATCACGGGTAAATAGGCGAACCGATAAAAGGGTTTTGATAATTTTTGGACTATGAAGAATATTTGGTAAAATGTAGGTACGGTTTTGAATGGGAATGAAGCCAGTACCGGATCCCTCAATTGGTAAATATTATCCATTGTCAATCATAAGTTTAGCATTTACAGTAGAGGAGTCTAGGTAGTGAATCATAACTCGATTGCTAGTGACATGTCCATCAGCTCCCGTGTCCATGATAGAGTTATAATCAATGTAATTGAGTTTCATAGTATTGAAGGCTGCACTCAAGTGAGATGGGCTCAGAACATCGAATCCATGTTGTAGAGTTGGTCCTGGAGTTGCTAAATGTAGTTCGGGCCACAGGGTTCTGGGCCCGGGTTGGGGTAACTAGGGTAACCAATGAAGTGGGCCATGGGGGTTTGAGTATTTGGTGGGTATGGGGTTTGTTGATTTGGTTGCCAACGGGTCTGTGTTGGGTAGGTGTCACACCCCAACCGATGGCGGAATTATCGGGGCGTGGCACTAGGCGAATCACATAAGAGAATCCATAACAACTATTTAAATGGCAATATTTATAAGTTCGATTTCCCATACAATTAAACAAATATTCCACAATAATTATAACAGATTACAAGTCTCCCAAACAATACAAAATCCGACAACCTAGATTTTTAAGTGAGTTTCTAGCAATCCTACTCTTTTTCAGCACATGATAATCCATCAACCTGTTACGTACGTTAAAATAAAGGTCAATACAATAATGTAAAGGTGAGATCACAGGTTTAGCATAATAATAGTAATAACGTGTTTTGCGAAAACCAGCATGATTAAACGTAGAGATGAGAACATGTATGTCATAAACACCGAAATCAGCAAACCAATTAGACCGCGGGTGAGATGAGCGATACGTGTCCAGCGCAGTATCCACGCACGGAAGACAGAAAAGTAAATGAGAACCTTAACAACCTCGGGCCTCCGGGTGGCGGGTCAACCTATAGCAACTATCATGTCAAGGGTGGTAGGCAATCTCAAGGCACAAACATAACACATAGCAGTTCAGCGATTCATGTAAAGTCACGCGAGAGCGGGTTTGCGGTTAAAGTGTTTTTAGCATTGTGTGATGTGATTTTAGTATAGCGAACGTATGTAACACCCAAAAGTGTGTTAAAGCGAAAAGGGGTCAAGTGAACTCACAGTAAGTGCGTAAACAACAAGACACGAGCGAGATGGAGTGAGGAGAGTGTCGGGTCAGCCTGCGCGTAGAAACAGGAGTGCATCAGTCTTCCAGGTTGTTGAAACGGTCGAACGGAGAGTCGTGCGGGAAACAGATTCGTACTAAATGTGATTTCGTGCGAAAATGGAATTTCATGCAAAAATGAAATTTTCGTGCAAAAATGCCTGTTTCGGGTCCAAAATCGATTGTCTTCGCGTCATTCTTCGAGAAATCGAGTGTTCATCCCTCCAGCCTTAGGCCACTGTTCGAACCTTGTGCCGGAGAGTCTTTAGAGCGAGTGAGTCGTTTGTGGAAAATCGGACTGGGTCGTACGAATCCAAAGTGATTCGTGCGAGCAAGTACAGTTTGCACAAGTGACTGTTCTTGCGTCTATTGTGCAACCGGAACTGAAATTTCGTCGAAAACGGACGTAGTTTCGAATCCTTTTCATGACGGTTTTTAACACCGCTTCGTCCCACTTATGTAGTGAACGAAACATGTGTTGATTTTGTCCATTTTAGTGTAAAAATTGAGTTTTAAAATAGTTTTCTTAGGATCAACACTTGGTGAGTTTGAAACAACAAGGTTTCTAGTCTTGAGCAGCCAAAGCTATCTCAGACATGCTCGGTTAAGTGCGATTCCAGATGAAAATCAGAAATTTTTATGAAAAAGATGGAGGTTTCCGTAAACGGAGAGATTGAGATGAAATTGGAGATAAACTTGTGTGAAATCGTTGTGGAAATCGTTGTGATTAACGTGGAAATCATTATCTTCTTACTTGGATAAGAGAAAAACTAGCTAGGAGTGCTTTTCGTGTGAAATGTCAGCAAGGAGAGCACGAACTGCTAAGGATGATATTTATAGGAGAAGAGGGTGGGATTTTCCGTGCAAAAATGCCATTTTCCGTGCGAGAATGCCATTTTCCGTGCGAGAATGCCATTTTCCATGCGAAAATGCCATCTTCCGTACGAATTGGTCATTTTCTTACGAATTTTTTTTAGGTTAGGTTAAGTGCGTTAAGTGTCCTAGCGAGGTGTTAAGTGTATTAAGCGTTTAAATGGAATAAATAAGCGAGAAAGTATGCGTCTCAGTTCCCAAGTCTTGTGAGTGTTGCGTTGTTGTGTAAGCGAGCTAGTAGTCTTGGAAACATTCGCAATTATCATAGTATTAGCGAGTGCGTTGTAAGCATAAGCGTTGTGAAATGCGGTGTAATGCGAAAGTATGCGACGTAGCATAGTAAGCGATATAGTTTACATTATGATCCGAATCTCTGATGCTAGGCGTAACGGGACTAACGAGCTGCGAAAATGCGGGTTGTTACAATCTCTCCTACTTTAGAAAATTTTGTCCTGAAATTTATTCGAGAGGAAGACTTGAGAATAGACACGAAGATAGCGTTAAGGCGTTAGGGTAAGTTGAGGATGAATGAGCGATCGATCGAGGATTGACGAGTGAAAACGTATCTGTGGTGTGGGAAAAATCGATGTGTAAAAGCGAATTAATTGACTCATGGTTAATAACTCACGAGTTGGCGATCCAAAAATGTTTTTATGTTTTTGAAAAGTTTTGTTAAACTATTATGAAAAGGATTTTAAAGGAAACTCGATTTACAAAATTTTCTCACAACATGGCGTTAGGATGAGTCAATTTCACATTGTAAGAAGGATTTTACTTGCCCAAAGGTTTTAATAAAAATCAAATATTTAGAAAATTTTCCATTTATTTCCAAAACATAACGGTAAAAACAATTTTTAACGGTATCAAAAAGTTTAATTAGCGTCGAACCCCACATGGCATCTTTCCACAAAAGTTTGTTATTATGGCTAAAACACTTATATATAGGAAGTACCAGCGGCGTATCCACCATGTTTTAGCCATATCGCCTCCGTCTCGTGGAGTGATGTCAGGTGTGCCGACATATTAAGGATAGATTTCGATAACCTTGGTCCAAGCGGCAAAAGGTCGGACCAAGTTTGAAAAGAAGACCAAGTAGACTGAGCGGAGAAGCTGATTGCAAACTTGGTTAGAGACAAGAGTGTGTGGGAATGGTTCGACGATTGGAATAGCGAAGCGGTAACAATGAGAGATGCAATAAGCGTTAAAGCGTCGAGAGGGGAAAGCGATAAGCGAAGCGATAGCGTTAAGCGTCGAGAGGGGAAAGCGATAAGTGAAGCAATAGCGTTAAAGCGTCGAGAGGGGAAAGCGATAAGAGAAGCGATAACATTAAAGCGTCGAGAGGGGAAAGTGATAAGCGAAGTGAAGTAGATTCCAGCAAATGAGATTGCGTTGCTGTTGATTTGCGAAAAATCTAGCGTTGATCCAGAAGTGATGAGATGTTACGCCTTGGAAGGAGTTTTGCGTGTTGAAAATAGTCACAATAATACCAAAGGTCTAATAACGTTCAACTCCGCATGGCATTTCTCCACGAGAGTTTGTTAGTATGGCAAAAGCACTTATATATAGGAAGTACCAACGGTGTATCCACCATGCTTCGACCACACCGTCTCCGTCTCGTGAATAGATGTCACACTTTGTCGACATGGTTAAGACGGTTATATATAGGAAGTACCAGCGGCGTATCCACCACGTTTTAACCATGCTTTTAACATTAGGGAACCATTAGAACTCACTACGATCCCCATGCAGACACCAAGATAATCCCATATGCACCCGTGATTAGTTTGATGTTACGTTTATCGTAACTTATTTTAAAGGCGTATAGTAGTGGTAAAAACATATTATATCGTGATATACAATATAGCGTTAGTAATAAGATTTACTGTGTGAGCTTAGACTAAGTGCGATGACGAGAGAGAGGAGAGGAGAGACAGAGACAGAGAGAGAGATAGAGAGAGATATAGAAATTCGTCGTGTGTTATGGTGACTTGGATCTACATATAAAGCAAAAGAACTAACGTCGGGGATCGTATTGTTAATAAATCGTTCTGCATCTGGTTGGCGTTGATGTTTAAGACTCTTGCTTGGGTTGCGGTTGCTGTTGGAGCTTCTGCTGCTGGCGTTGCGACTGCTAATGCTACTGGTGTGGCGGCTGCTGGAGCTGCTGGTGCGATGGCTGCTGGAGTTGCTGGTGCGTTGGCTGCTGGAACTGCTGGCATATCCTGTCATCGTGGCCCTGTGCGGCAGTGGCTGGTGAAGTGACCGAAACAGTCTGCGGCATTTAGCTCCGGCTTGGTGGTCATAAGTACACCTCTGACACAAGGGGGAGTGTCCCAGTGTAAGCGCGCCTTGGAGAAGGTGTGACTGTTTGGAGAGGCTCAGGATTAAGCGGTGCAGTTGCTGAGCAATTGCGACCCGAGCTCTTTCTCTTGCGGTTAGGTTTGGCGACGGCTTGCGTGTTGTGGCATCAATGGATGGCTCAGCGGTAGTCTATTTAACCTCTTTGGTAGAACCCTTGGAGAAGACTCCCGCCAAGATTCGCTTGTCGTTGATCTTAGGGTCTTCCGATGTCTGTGAGTTGTTGAGGGCTTGAACTTGGGTGACGATTTGAGGATTAACCTTGGCCATTTCCTTGGCTATGAGCGAGACAATCCTCTCACCGGCATTTATTCTAGCTTGACATCGCGAGTTGGAAGCGTTCGAAGACATCTAGACAAAGAGGTTTGGATTGAGATTTGGTCATAATGATTTTGAGATTTGTGATGCGTTTTAGCACGTTAAAACTTGTTATAGTTGATATTGTAATACGTATTCTTAGAATTCACAAAGGAAACACATATCTCCTAGATCTTCACGTATTCACATAAGCATATGTAATCATATACTATAAAAACGTGTGTGTGTTATTAATATTATATATATATATATATATATATAGGGGTCGGTTCAAGAGAGAACAAAGCCGAGTTGCGAGAACCGCGAGAATCACTCTCCACCAATAAGATAATGACAACCAAAAGAGTATTATAGTCATTTAATCAAAACCATCAAATCATCTATCTCTCCTCATTAAAGTCACTTTTAAAGTCTTTTCAATTTCTTCTCCTCTTTTTTATTATTTTGTAAAAAAAATTATAAAAAACTTTTTGTAAAAAAAGTTTATAAACGGGGTGATAAAAACGGGTGTAAAAAACGAGACGTAAAAACCGGCGTAAAAAAGTTTAAAATGCACGCATAAAATGCACGCGTAAAAACCAGCGTAAAAAAGTTTTAAAATGCACGCGTAAAAACCGGCGTAAAAAAGTTTTAAAACCGGCATGTAAAAAAAGTTTATAACCTGCGCGTAAATAAAGTTTAAAATGCACGCGTAAAACCGCGCGTAAAAAAAGTTTTATATCGGCGCGTAAAAAAAGTTTAAAACCGCTCGTAAAAAAATTTTAAATCGGCGCGTAAAAGAGTTTCTATACCGGCGTGTAAAAAAGTTTAACCCCGCCGTAAAAAAAGTTTTAAACCGCGCGTAAAAAAATGTTTAAAACCGGCGCGTAAAAAAGTGTAAACCGGCTCGTAAAAAAAGTTTAAACCCGTGCGTAAAAAAGTTTTAAACCGGGGGCGTAAAAAAAGTTTATAACCGGCGCGTAAAAAAAGTTTTTTGAACCGGCACGTAAAAAAAAGTTTATATGCCGGCGTGTAAAAAAAGTTTAAACCCGCGCTTAAAAAAACGGCGCGTAAAAAACGGGGCGTAAAAAAGGCGTAAAAAACGAGGCGTAAAAACGTGGCGTAAAAAACGGCGCGATAAACGGGTGAAAAACGGCACGATAAACGAGGCGTAAAAACGGCGCGTAAAAAAATCGGGTGTAAAACGGGCTCGTAATAAACGACGCGTAAAAAAACTGAACGTAAAAAAACGGCTCGTAAAAATGTTTTTTTGTAAAAAATCTTGAAAAACATCGTTTTTGTTAAAAAAAACCAATTTTAAAATGTTTTTTAATAAAAAAATTTCTGATTTTAATAAAAAACAATAAATATAATAAAACAAAAACTAATAAAAACAATAAATACAATAAGACAAAAAAAACAAATTTACCAAACTACCCTTCTGGCATTAAAATATAAAAAACATAACAAGACAAAAGGATTTAATATTACTTTTAATTATTTTTAATCTCATCCATCCATCATCTAAGATCCAATGGTTAGAAAGTGGTTCTCACAGTTCTCGCAACTAGATGTGGTTCTCATTTTACCCATCCCCTATATATATATATATATATATATATATATATATATAAGAGAGGAGAGAGAGAGAGGAGCGAGGACGGGTTTAAGAGAGTTGTTATGATTTAGTTTTGTTGTGAGTATTAGCTCTTGTTTTGGATTGCGATGGTTGTGGAGTTGTGCATATATTCGTAAAGCGAAAAGCAATAAACGAGAAATCGATAAAGCGTAAAATCTCCAAAATGAAAAATACGTAAACATAATAAAATTCAATAATGCGTAAAATCGGCGATTGCAGGCTTAAGATTAATGGAGCGTCCTGGGTTTTGAGACGTTCGACAAACCAAAGTGATTCAAAACTTCCTTTGAGTTCGGCCACATGCTTTGGCCTAATAGGTAAAATGCTCTCACCACAGTGCGGCTAACGACATTCACCCTTCCGGTTACTACATGTCCCAAATCATCGGAATAATCGTGACTCTAGCGAGATTGAAAATCGTTGTGTGGGACAGTTTTCAAGGTTCAGGTTTCACCCCTAACTTAATAACTTCGAATCCCTGATCGTGGTTTCCCCCAGACCCATCAGGAGGTTTCCACCGGATAGAATGGGAAATTTCTGTTAAGATGTGGATATCACTCCTAACTTAATGGAGAATTTTGTGCTAATCGTAATACGCTGAGTGAGTGATTCGTCGAGAGTTTGCGGTTTGCACACCTAATTGACAAATCGACTCATTGGTGATATACGAGTATCTTTGAGACTTTGTGTATTGTGTCCAAGCCTTAGGAAAGACTTCGTATAGTATTTTAAGTCCAAAGATAAAAGTTTTAATCGGATAAGCAATGAATAAGCACATAGTTTCCTACTATAGACTAGGCAATTTACCTAATTCCCTATAGTTATGGCTCTGATACCAATCTGTCACACCCCAACCGATGGAGGAATCACCGGGGCGTGGCACTAGGCGAATCAGATTGTTAAGGGAATCCATAACAACTAGTTAAATGGCAATATTTATAAGTTCGATTTCCCATACCATTAAACAAATATTCCACAATAATTATAACAGATTACAAGTCTCCCAAACAATACAAAATCCGACAACCTAGATTTTTAATTGAGTTTCTAGCAATCCTATCTCTTTTCAGCACATGATAATCCATCAACCTGTTACATACGTTAAAATGAAGGTCAATACAATAATGTAAAGGTGAGATCACAGGTTTAGCATAATAATAGTAATAATGTGTTTTGCGAAAACCAGCATGATTAACATAGAGATGAGAACATATATGTCATAAACACCGAAATCAACAAACCAATTAGACCGCCGGTGAGATGCGCGATCCGGGCCTCCTGGTGGCGGGTCAACCTATAGCAGCTATCATGTCAAGGGTGGTAAGCAATCTCAAGGCATAAACATAACACATAGCAGTTCAGCGATTCACGTAAAGTCACGCGAGAGCGGTTTTGCGGTTAAAGTGTTTTTAGCGTTGTGTGATGTGATTTTAGTATAGCGAACGTATGTAACACCCAAAAGTGTGTTAAAGCGAAAAGGGGTCAAGTGAACTCATAGTGAGTGCGTAAACAGCAAGACACGAGCGAGATGGAGTGAGGAGAGTGTCGGGTCAGCCTGCGCGTAGAAACAGGAGTGCATCAGTCTTCTAGGTTGTTGAAAAGGTCGAACGGAGAGTCGTGCGGGGAAACAGATTCGCACTAAATGTGATTTCGTGAAACGTTGTTTTGTGTCCAAAATTGAGTGTTTTCGCGTCACTCTTAGGGAAATTGAGTGTTCATCCCTCCAGCCTTAGGCCACTATTCGAACCTTGTGCCGAAGAGGTATTTAGAGCGAGTGAGTCGTTTGTGAAAACTCGGACTGGGTCGTACGAATCCAATGTGATTCGTGCGAGCCAATCCAGTTTGCACAAGTGACTGTTCTTGCGTCTGTCGTGCAACAGGAACTTGGATTTCGTCGGAAACGGATGTAGTTTGGAATCCTTTTCATGACGGTTTTTAACACCGCTTCGTCCCACTTATGTAGTGAACGAAACATGTGTTGGTTTTGTCCGTTTTAGTGTAAAAATCGAGTTTTAAAACCGTTTTCTTAGGATCAACACTTGGTGAGTTTGAAACAACAAGGTTTCTAGTCTTGAGCAGCCAAAACTATCTTCGACATGCTTGGTTAAGTGCGATTCCAGATGAAAAGTAGAAGTTTTTATGATAAAGATGGAGGTTTTCGTAAACAGAGAGATTGAGATGAAATCGGAGATAAACTCGTGTGAAATCGTTGTGGAAATCGTTGTGATTCGCGTGGAAATCGTAGTCTTCTTACTTGGATTAGAGAAAAACGAGCTAGAGTGCTTTTCGTGTGAATTGTCAGCAAGGAGAGCATGAATGGCTAAGGATGATATTTATAGGAGAGGGTGGGAGTAGTTTGGTGATGTTTTTCGTGCGAAAATGCCATTTTCCGTGCAAAATGCCATTTTTCGTGTGAAAATGCCATTTTTCGTACGAAAATTTGGTCATTTTCGTATGAAATTGGTCATTTTCGTATGAAAATGGTGATTTTCGTACGAATTTTTTTTAGGTTAGGTTAAGTGCGTTAAGTGTCCTAGCGAGGTGTTAAGCGTATTAAGCGTTTAAATGGAATAAATAAGCGAGATAGTATGCGTCTCAGTTCCCAAGTCTTGTGAGTGTCGTGTTGTTGTGTAAGCGAGCAAGTAGTCTTGGAAACATCACGCATTATCATAGTATTAGCGAGTGCGTTGTAAGCGTAAGCGTTGTGAAGTGCGGCGTAGTGCGAAAGTATGCAATGTAGCGTAGTAAGCGATATAGTTTACATTATGATCCGAATCTCTGGTGCTAGGCGTAACGAGAGTAACGAGCTGCGAAAATGCGGGTTGTTACAGTAGGGGCATAGTGGAGTGTTCCACCAGGCCCATTGCGGAGTTTGTTGTTGGCACAATTGGTTTTGAAAAGTCCATGAGGAATTGTTGGATTGTCCCCTGTACCCCCGACCTGGCTGCCCCAACCACGATAATTCTGACCTCGGCCTCGTCCTCCGCCCCTGTAGGACTGATAGTTTTTTTATTGTTATTTGGATCGTTTGGTTGTTGTGGGTTGGTGGAAGTTAGGGTCAGGTTGGAATTGGATCCAATGGGTGCAACTAAAACTGATGACGTTTGTTTTGTCTAGCTTCCAAACGTATCACCTCATCACGTAACATGGAGCGAGCTTGATCCCAATCGGCCTTTTGTGAGTGAATAAGTTGGGCCGTTGTGTCAAATTCAACGAGCCCTCGCATGAGCTGGAGTACCAGCCATGATTCGGTGACCGTTTGATCCACATCGGCGAGTTGGTTGGCCAATTCTTTGAGTTGTTGGCAGTTGTCATCTACAGATCTGCAGGAAGCAAGAGTGAGGTTAACAAAACGGGTTTCAAGAGCAGTTGCCTTGGCTTGTTTATTATTGATGTCTTTTTAGCTGTGGAGTCGGTATCCAAAACCCGGATAAGTAGGTCGTCTGAAATTGTACTATAGATCCATTGAGAGATGAGTGCATCCAATTCCTTCCAAGCGTCAAAATTCGGATCTGTAGATGCTAGTGGAATGGTGGTGGTTTCAGGTGTCGTTTAGACGGTGGTTAATGGTGGTATTGCAGCAATGATGCGCAAAGAAGAAGGTAGTGAAAAAGGAGTTTAGGGTTTTGGGAGGGGCGGGGGGTAAAGATGTAATTTCACCTTTTAGTTAACAGGGAGATAACAGGAAGAACACAAAGGAAAAAGTTGGTAAACCATAGGGACTCAGATTGCGAAAAATAAAAGGGAATGATGAACAGGGATCCCGCCACCTAACCACAGGGACACAGATGCAGTTTTGCTCTAGACAAAATATGAAACCCTTTTTCTAATTGGCTAACTAATGTGCCTAAGCCTAATATATTCCAGTCTTGGTTTAAGAAAATGTGCCTAGGCGTGAGGCACACTTCAAGGCATGAAAACGTTGTACATACAACTTTAGGTTGTATATGTTGGTTTTTTATATATTAAATCATATATAAAGCATATTTATGGCTGGCTTTAAATCATATAAAGCATATTTATGGCTGGCAAAATTTCAGTACGCCCGCTTGCGGTGCGCACATATAATGTATATCTGTGTGGGCGCGTAGGGGCAAAAGTGAAATTGCACTAATTTTAACGTTATTTTACTAATTTCGTGAAAATAACGTTATAAGAAACGGACGGTTAATCATGCATTTTGTAGTGGTGTTGATAGCCAAAGACAAGGGGTACATGCACCAATCGGTCTTTGTCCAGATTGCTAAGTGTTATGTGCCTTATGCCCAAGGCTTGATGCAAAACTACAATCGAGCCGGGGGTCTCATCGGAAACAGTCTCTCTATCCTACAGGGTAGAGGTAAGGCTGTCTACATCTTACCCTCCTCAGACCCTACCTTAGCTTTGTTATGCATAGGATTTACCGATGATGATGATGATGATGATGATGATGAGATGATGATGATGATGATGAGATGATGATGATGATGATGATTTATGCCTCGAGTATGAAAAGTGGTGCGTATTTGAGTTTTGCGCTTCGGTGTTAGACCTTGTCGCCTCAGTTCACTTCTCGCTTTTTAGAACCAAGATTCCAACAATAACATAAATGAAAGGATTACTCATGTTGAGAATCAACGGTTGTCGTTTTCAATACGTGAGATGGTGATGTGGACTTGGTGGTACTGCCATGTTTTTTCTAACACTTATCCTCAGTATGACATTTGTCCTCCTAACATTCCTCGTGATGCAGCTGTCTACTGGTAGCCCCTTCCCTCTGGTGTTACCCTTGAGAAGTGTAAGTAATCTTGTGTAGTCGTTTGAACGTCTCTCATAGTAGCATACCCATATTTTGGTTGGTTTTTATCATGACAGAGTAGCGACCATAAAGAGAGTGTTGTGCACGTGTGACAAATGACGTAATTGATCGGACCTACCCTAAATAAGACCATGCTTAAGACCCATCGCGTATCATAGTTTGAATGTTGGTTTATAATCATTGAACACCATTAATGTAAGACCAACATGCCTAAGTCCAAACCTCATGTCAAAAGGTCGGATGATAACCGTATAAAGTCCTATACTTTTTTAACATATGTCACTGGTATAAAATTCTGAGGCTAGCAAGTCCCTAAGGGTTTATAAACTACATGAGAAATAGGTTTATTGCTTTCCACAAAAGATTGCATAACCGAATCGCCTCTTTTTCTATTTTTTTATATTGATGATCAGTTTCTCCTTGCTTTTTGACAACACTTGAACAGAGGCTGACACAAAACCTGTTACATTTTTAGGGTGATAAAGAGTGGGCACAAGAGATGGTTAAAGAGTGGGATGATAAAGCCCTAACACTAGGGTGGAATTTGTAACTTCTGGCATGGTGTTGCTAGTAACTAATACATAAAAGTTTTTTTAAAAGAAAAGAGCGGATAATACCTGGAAATCTATTGAACTTTAAATAATTCTTCCTTGGCGTTCATCCTCGGTTATCGAATAAATCGACCACTTGTACCAAGGTTCATATATACACATTAAGTATGACCCTTCTGCACCAAAGATTTTTTGTTTGTATTGACCCATTCACCCACCATACAACCTGCTTCTAGAAGATTGTTTAGTTTCGGTTATGGAATTCATTTAAAAATGTAATTTGGATCTTGGATGAACAATGTTACTGCTACTGAGAATGTGCATGACTCATTGACTATTCATTATCTCTTATCATTCATATACTTGTATATTGTCTCTTATATGTGTGTTTGTTGATGGTGGTTATGCTTGAAACATGTGATTTTTTTTTCTATATTTTTATTTTGCGTATATAGAATACATTGCAGGGACCACAATGGTGAAGTTACTTGGAATCATGATAGGTGAGAGCTGTTTAGGATAACCTTCTTCATCATATAACACGTCTTCATCTATGTATGAATTGTTGCCATTTCTTCTGCTATGCACCCACACTATATGCCCATATCATCCATATCAATATCACTTTGGTGTCTCTCTGATTTGTTTTACATATCTACCCTTTTGTCAAGCAAACCTTCAGTAATTTCTTATCCCTTTGGTTGTTTTTACATGTAAGTACCTCATAAACCCCAACTTTAGCCAATTTTGACCCAGAAGTACATGAGGCGCTGCGTTAAGTCCCCGAAACGCTTTTCTGTTTGCCTTGGGCATCAAGCGCGCCTATTTAAACCAATGTAGTAGGTTACCCAAAACTTGAAGGCAATTAGTGTGCGGTAATCTAACATCATAAAATATTTTATTCGGTCAAGGATTCTATGTATTTTTTTTCATTTTAGGACTTGCTCTAGTGTAAGGCCGCAAGCAGTGTAATGAAGTATATGCAGTTGCGGTCTAGAAGCGAATCCCAAGATCCTGGTAACAGGAATGTGTACTCGGGAAGGTTTCTTCTTTTTTTTGGCCAGCCAAGCAAACACAATCATTAAAAAAAACATTGTGCTCTCCCTTAGCCAGCAGCTAAGAGAGTATACAGACCCCAAACAGAACTTGATACAACCAAAATACACCAACACATAAAAGAAACATACTATCCAAAATCAATGTCCTCGAATTTGCTCCATGTTTCAATGCTTAGGCCAGCCATCTTATTTCTCTTAACCATCCACAATATGTTTCCACCTTGATTTTATCCACCAATGCCCCGGTTGACTGACGTGAACCTGTGATCGAATTTCTCTCGTTCCTCTTCAACCACAGTTGCCTCATGGTCACAAGAAAAACCGCATAAATCGCTTTCTTCTTCTTTACCCCCATATTCATGCTTAGATTTGCGAGATGATTTGGGACACTAAGGGGGTTGGAATTTTCAGCCATTCGCAAACCTTCCACCATACTGTTTTAGTGACATTATAGTTTACAAGAAGATGGTCCGCAGTCTCCATTTCGGGACCGCAAACTGCACATGTTCCATCCCCAAAGGCAACACCTCTCGCTGCTAACGCCATCGCCCGTTGGAATTCTCCAGGCGATCGCACGCCACACAAAACAATTTACCTTCGGTGTCGTTCCCAAGAGAACACACTGGATTGCCTATTCGAGGTTTCAGCGATTTCTTTTCTGATTAGGCTAACCGAAAAATCTTCCATGCCATCTTGCGATTTCCATTTCCAAGAGTATGTCTTTCCGACAACTCCTGCTACTCCAGGGCTCGGGAAGGTTTCTACTTGCTGAAAATGTTATGATTTATAAGTTTTGTTTTAGATTGGTATATCTCATACAACACATGAGATGCAGAGTTGTTCAGTCTATGGTTTACCGTCAATGGGTTGGGTAAATTGTTAAAAAGGAGTTTTTTTGTTGCACTCTAGAACCCCTTTTAATAATAGTTTTTTGATAAACTTTAAAAGGTATTATAAATTATATATATCTATATGATTTGCTATGGCCTATGATGAAAATGTTTGGTCTGCTGCCCCCAATTAAGTACGTCCTTTGTTAAAGTTTTGATTAATTTCCAAATGGAAATAAATGAACAAGTAAGTTCATGTTCTTCTCCTGGTGATGATGAGACTGGCTTCTTCAAATGATATTCGCCACATTATTAATTAATTATGTAATTTTGATAAATCTTATAAATTAAATTATGTTTTAATAGTTTAAAACAAATAATTAAAGTTATATTTTGAGAAGATTTATTCTGTTTACAAATTAACATAAAAACCATAAAAGATTTTAGTAAAAGAAATCAATTACAAAATATTATTAAAAATAAAAAATAGAATATTATTATAAAAAAATCAAAATATCTGAATGACAAACCTCACTTGGTACATTAGGTAGTATTTGCTATATAGAAATGAGTAGCGATATGGAATGGACCATTATAAGGAGATGAAAAAAGGTGTATGATTGGTTAATGGGATGGAATCACTATTACAACCTTTGTTTAATAATAGTCATTTAAATTCTACTTTAGACTTTGAAACTTAGTCTTTAGGAATGAAAAGTATGTGCATTACGTTTTTCAGCCATCATCAACAATCGTATCCGGCGGCGAGGCCGTGTGTATTTTTGAGAGGTTTTGAGAGAAACCAATGAAACTAGCATGCTGTATCTTGAATTCAATTTGGAAGAAGATGTAACCCTTATGCCAAAATTTCGGGCATTCAAAAAAACTTTTTCTTTGAAGACATTCCGATACTGATACTTAAACGTAATCCGTTTAACGTAATGTACGCACTGGGACAAGGACATAAGCTACACATACCCTAATACCTTTTATATAATTTAGATATAAGTTTTGAGAGCTTTGGTATGGCAAAAACACGTTATTCTAACTCCAGGGACAATTTTGTAAAATCTGTTAAAGTACGCCGATTCGGTGTTTCTTAATACAGAACAGTTCGTACATCCAAAATTTTTTGCCATCATTAAAATCTTTCATTTAATGATTGGAATGCAAAAATATAATTCATTACGCAATTACGGTCGTTTACCGTTAATTAAAGCGTTCGTCGTAATTAACCGAAAAATGCAGCCGTGCAACCGAACGAGCCGACTCCCGTAACATTTTTTGACATATTTCAAGTCCCCTATGCTTTATCATCCTTATAGATATTAGAAATTAGGTTAACGGGCATTGGAAGTGACAAACACAACAAAACAAGTCCAGGGGCCAAAACTGCCATTTTTGGAAACATCAGTCCCTGCAAGGCCTTACGGACGGTAAGGCAAAACCCCATACGGTCCGTAAGGGGTGCCCAATAACAGAATTATGCTTGGCCTCCAAGTTCTGCCATGTTATGCCACCTTTTGACACCTAGCTCGATATTTGCCATACTCCCTCTGCTTCTAACACATCAATAGGCACTTGTAATCATCCTAGAATATGTGCTAACACTTGGCATGATCCTATGATCAATCTTCAACTATAAATAGCCATCAAAGTTTCACTTGTTCTTTGCTCAATTCTTCTCTTCATCTCCTTGCTCTAAGTTGGAGTGCTACCACCTTGTGGAGATCTCCCATCTGAGCATCCTTGGCTGCCTTGAGTACAAGTAAGTGTTCTAACTAGCTTTGTTCATTTCTTTTAGCTTATTTTAAGCTAAAAGTCAAACAATTTGACATTCTGTTTGACTTTCAGTTCTGATCATAATTGGACAAAGCAAAGTTCAATCGAACTTTGCAACGCGTAATCACGATGGTTGTGATCCATAGCGATCATGCATACTGATTGCCACGTTTACTAGTCGAAGTGACGAGTCAAAGTTTCGGTCAAAAGTGCGCATTATGTGCATTTTACGACGAAACTATTTTCGGGTATCAAAACACCAAGTTTTGATACCAAATCAGTTTTATAAACTTAGTTAGACATGTTTGACATGTCTAACTCATCACTTTTAGTTTAGTGCTTGTTTAGGATCGTAAGTCGAGCGGTCTTGACCACCACTTTGACTTTCGAATCCGACCCGTTTGGTCGATCTTAGGATCCGACCAAACACAAATTAATAACCATAGTTTTACTAGTTGAAGTGACGAGTCAAAGTTTCGGTCAAACGTGCGTATTTTGTGCATTTTACGACGAAACTATTTCGGGTATAAAACACCAAGTTTTGATACCAAATCTGTTAGTGCACTATTCGTGTGGCTATAGATACAAAATCTAATTATACATGTAATATCTAGAGTCTTGAGTCTGTAACATACCGGATAGAGGTTTCGCTAGGTTGTATTACGATTGTATAGGTCAGGTTAGGATTCGGTGCAGCATTGTATGTAGAATGCTGAATGGATCTGGAGTGATGTCATCATTAAACATGATGACATCATCCATGTGACATCATCAAGAAATTCATGCATGGCATATATTATTTTGGTACCAAAATATATGCATACTATATATATAAGAGATCCTCACAAAAAAGACGGGATCAGATCCGCACGAAAACTCTCGCACAAGAAGGTCAAGAACATTTGAGTCTAGATTAGGTGTTTTCGAGTCGATTAGTGTCGAAACTCTGCCCGGTTTACGTTGAATCATAATAAACGTTGATTATTTACGATTCTCGTGTATCGAATTACAACTCGGTTTAACGGATTCCGCACGTTAAACCGTTTAAACGCATATCTTGTGTTCTTCAGTGAACCGATCCGGACCTACAACTGGTATCAGAGCCCGGGAAGCTCTGCGTGTAATCATTGTGTACGAAATCGGACGAGTTTCGTTGAAATCGGTTGTTTTTCGGTGTAAAACCTGGATTTTTCGGTTAATCTTCAATGAACTTGGAACATTTCAGAAGTGTTTTGATTGTTTGTTGATGTGTTTTTAAACAAGTTTTGATCTATTTCGATATGTTTCGATTCGATTTCTGTTCATTTGGATCGATTTTGGATGAAGTTGAATTTTTAGGTTAACGTTTGGATCTGGATCGAATATTGAACTTTTCAATATGTTTTGATTTGTTTTGGTGAAAATTTTAAAGATTGCAGAATGCTTCGGTTATGATTCAGTATATTGTTTGAGAGATTCAGACAGTTTTTTTATTGATTTCGAAACGCATTACACTCGTGTGTTTAAGATCTGAAGTTGCGAGTTCGAAAGTTGCTGATGATTTGATCTTCGATTTAAAAAAAATAGATCTCATAATTGCATGTTGATGTGTTTGTTTCAGATTCGAGGTTTATTCGAAAGTTGAAAAATTTCTCAAATCTGAAATCTGAACCAAGTTGCAGGTTCTTTGATGTTGTGTTGCTTGTTTGAATGACATGTCTGTAATCTAAAAGGTTTTCATAGAGTTGCAGGTTTGTTTTAATTTGTTCGAAGAAGAAGGAAAGGGATTATCTGACAAAAAGTATAGCGACATTTGGTTGTGATTGCAAAAACAAGAGATAACATGAATTTTGAGTAGAAAGAATTTTTGCGATAGTATGATGCGTAAGATAAAATAGGTTTTTGGTGACAGTAGCATTGGTTGGAGATATTAGGGTTATAATTTTGATGAATAAAAAATAATAATAAGGGAATATAACATGAGATCATCGGTTGGATAAGAGGTGACAGTTCATGTGCTTAGGATATTAAAAAGAAAATATTAAAGATATTGAATATATTGATATTTCATGGTTGGTGAAAGTGACGTTTCTTAAAACTAAAAGAAATCTTTAATAGTCAAAATACATAAAAAGAACAAAAAACTTTTAAAATTAGTTTGTAATCAATTTGTACAATCAAAGTGCAATTTTTTTTAGTTTGATTAGAGATTGGGCTGCAATTATTATTTCTAGTGGGCTGATTTTATTGCATAATTTGGGCTGAAAATTCTACAACTTTGGGCCGAAATTTGTCTATTGGAAGCAATTTGAAGTTTTGTTTTTTGGGCAGAGTTTGTTAAAAAATGTTGGGCTGAGATTTGTAGTATTTGGGCCAGTCTATAGAATTTTTTGAACAAACGTTGTTGTTGTTTTGGGCCGAAAGTTGATTAGTTGTTTTGAGCTAAGATTTTGAACCGGGTTATCTGAATCATTTGGATCGTGATTTGGTGGACATTGGGCTACAAGTATTTTGAACCGGATTTTTAATCTATGAAATTTTTGAGTTTGACTTTTTCGGTTCAAGAGACTAAAATTCTAAAAATGTGGAGTGATTCAAAAAATAAGCAGATGTTAAAAAATAAATTTGAAAATTTCATAATTCCACAAAATGCATCAGTTAGAGGGATGGGGAAACAATATTATGATTTAGTATATGAAATGAAAAAATTATGGTGTCCTGATTTCAGATACTGAGAAGATATTAATATTTGCAGATGCTTTACCCTCGAAGTGGGATGATTTTGTGTTCATATTGAAGAAATACTCTGATTTGTTTGAAATTAGAGTATATGAGTTTCTTGAAAGCGCAAAAACTCATGAACCAATAGCAAAATGGAAGAGAAGGATGGAAGGAGAAAAAGAATGATGGCGAAGAACTCTGAAGTCAAAGTTTCAAGTACATCTACAAATGAGTATTCAAGTTCTAAACCAAATTGCTCAGTTTATGATGAAGATTTGAATGATTATCTGGCAGATAATGCCAAACTCTTGACAAATCTGGAGAGTTTGACATTAGAAAATAAAAATTTAAAAGAAATGAAAAAGAATTTCAAAATAAAATAAAATTTTAGAAAATGAAAAATAAAAAATTGAAAAAGATTTTGAAAGTGCTAAAAATAAAATTATTGATTTAGAAAAGAAGTTGAAAGGTTTTGTGACCTCGTCATTAATACTAGATCATATATGTCCAAAATCGATCAATAAAAATAAAAAGACTAAAGAAGAAATTCCAATAAGTGACAATTTCACAAATTATGACCATGTCATAATTGAAGATTGTGATGATAAAAATTATAAAAATGAAATATTTTTTAAACTAAAAGAAAATTTTAAAAAACACTGTTCTACAATCTTCTGAAAAGGGTGAGTGCTAGCAAATTATAAAAAGCAAAAAACACGTTCTAAGCAGAATGAAGAACAAAAATAAAAGAAAAAACAAAATTTCAAAATTCTAAAGTTTTTCAAAACAAAAATAAAAGTTTATCTGTACAATCATCTAATCAAAATAAAAAGTCAAAAAGTTTGAAAATCTAAACTTACAAAAATTTAATAATAAGTGGTGCAGGTCGGACCACAGTGCTTCAAAGTCATATCAAGTTTACAGAAGAAGGAAGAAAGATGACTACTACACATCAAATCAATATTATGATTTGGGTGTATGTTTAATAGAGAAGATTCATATCAAGTTTACAGAAGAAGGAAGAAAGATGATTACTACACATCAAATCAATATTATGATTTGGGTGTATGGTTTCATAGAGAAGATTGGTACGATAACAGAGTGTGTTACAACTGTGGAGTAAGTGAACACATTGCTGTTAATTGCCGAGAAAGAGATTTGATACGAGAAGATGCTATAATTGTCAAATCAAAGGTCATATTTCCAGAAATTGTCCGATGAATCTGAGCAAAGGATCGCAGGGTAAATTTCAGGGGGAGAAAAGAAAAGTTGCGAAGAAAACTGAGAAAGTAGGAGAAAAGCCCAAAGAACAAAAAGTGAAATTATCACAAGGGCAGAAAGACAGATTGAGGAAAAAGCGAAAGAAAGCGAGAGAGTATTTGAAAAGGATTTTGTCTTCGGATAAGCGATTAATTCTGATGCAAGTTCTTGAGAATCGTTTTGTAACATTCAAAGTTGCAAAACTTCAAGTGAAACTTGTTCATCTGATACAAATCTAAAAACAGAAGAGAAAATGGTAGAAAAGAAAATTGTTTATCAAACAGTTGCAAAACCGAAGCAAGATTGGAAAACTAAGGTTTTGGATGATTCAAAATGAATTTTGAAACTATTTGATGACAAACGAGATTGTGAATGGTCTAATGTTTCTTATGTTGATGAATCTGGTCAACCCAAATCCAATATGGATTGGGTTCCAATTCAAAACTAATTTGAAGTTTGTTTGAATGTGCAGGATAACCAAGCTTCAAGCAAGCGTCTTTTCAGAAGTAGTGGTTGTTCGTGCAGTAGAAAGGAAATGACAGGAGTGATATTCCACACAAACAAAATGGTAGTCTCGCGTTCACATTCATAAAAAATCATTGAATGGTTAAAATGGAAGATTTTTATTTTCGATTCGAAAAGATGTTTTCAATTTTAGGGGGAGAAAAATTTAAATTGTCAAAATCCAAAACAAAAGCATTCTGTAAAATTGAAAAACATAATTTCAAAATCATTTTAGATATATAATTTTTTTTCCAAAAAGCCAAAAACAATAGAAAATCTCAAAAATGTAAAAACATTAAAAATGAAAAAAAAATAAAAATGGGATTACTTGTGTAAAAAGAGGAAATGATAGTACATCAGTGGACTATCAGTGCATACTAAAGATATGTATTGTTTTTAAATGGTTAAACAATCTCACTAAAGATGTGTCGGTAGGCTCAGCTAGACTAGTAGTTTTGCGAAAACGATACAAACTAAATATAAAACCCTAGTTCTAGTGGAAAACGCGGTTGAAAGCATAGTACTTAGTTTGTCCTTCGTGACTGTGTACCTACTTGGTAATCGCTGAATGCTGCAAAGCATAAAAACCGGTCAGTTTGTGAACTTTCACAACTTACTGAAAAAGTCACTGTGATTGTGTATTTCATTTTGCAAAGAGTTAAACTTGTTTTTATTTCTTTATTTTTGTTTAATCATTGGACATCCTCTGCGTATACAAAAGTATCGAACTGGATGTTAGTGTCTGAACGTTTCTGCTTTATTTTACTTGGTGTTTCGTTTAAATCTTGGATCACCTCTGCGTATATGGGAATATCGATCTGGTGATTAAGAGTTAAAAAATTTCAAATTGTTTTTATTTCTTATTTTGTTTAAACATTGGACTTTCTCTGCGTATCGAAAGATCGATCTGATTGTTAATGTTTAAACATTCTGTGTTGTTTTCACACAAATCACAGTTGATGAAAGTTTAAAGGCATTACTTGAGTTAGTGTATTACATGATGAGGGGATATGCTGAGATTGTGGGGTCCATATGAACTTAGTGCAAATTAATGTACCTTAACGTATCAGTAAGCTTCACGAAAGTTTTTAGATTGAGTTTAAGTGGACAACAATACCGACAATCCATGTGAATTGTTTAAACTGAGTGTTTCATCTAGATCAATGGTGTAGCTGATATGTCTTAGTAAAACTGATATGATCCTCTAGCACGTTTTCTCACAAAAATATAATCTGTAAATATTACACTTCAGTTTGTTTATATTTCTGCATTCAATATTAAAACTCCAAAAAGAGTTTTTTTCAAATCTTCCATGGAAACCTGATAATGTTGAATGTGAGCCGGACCAACGAGATTGTTAAGAAACTGTTTGTGTGTGGATATGTGTGTTTGTCCTAATCGTCAAATCATAGAGATTCGGAGCATCATTCAAGGGGAGACTGCGGTTTCATTTGAAGATATTATCCAAGGCAGTTCAAGACTAAACATCACAAATTTCTAGCAATGTCCAAGGGGGAGACTGTTAGTGCACTATTCGTGTGGCCATAGATAGAAATCTAATTGTACATGTAATATCTAGAGTCTTGAGTCTGTAACATACCGGACAGAGGTTCCACTAGGTTGTATTACGATTGTATAGGTCAGGTTAGGATTCGATACAACACGGTACGTAGAATGCTGAATGGATCGGGAATGATGTAATCATTAAACATGATGACATCATCCATGTGACATCATCAAGAAATTCATGCATGGCATATATTATTTTCGTACGAAAATATATGCATACTATATATATAAGAGATCCTCACAAAAAAGATGGGATCAGATCCGCACGAAAACTCTCGCACAAGAATGTCAAGAACATTTGATTCTAGATTAGGTGTTTTCGAGTCGATTAGTGTCGAAACTCTGTCCGGTTTACGTTGAATCATAATAAACGTTGATTATTTACGATTCTCGTGTATCGATTACAACTCGGTTTAACGGATTCCGCACGTTAAACCGTTTAAACGCAGATCTTGTGTTCTTCGGTGAACCGATCCAGACCTACAAAATCAGTTTTATAAACTTAGTTAGACATGTTTGACATGTCTAACTCGTCACTTTTAGTTTAGTGATTGTTTAGGTTCGTAAGTCGAGCGGTCTTGACCACCGCTTTGACTTTCGAAATCCAACCCGTTTGGTCGATCTTAGGATTCGACCAAACACAAATTAGTGACCATAGATGTATAGGGAATAATCCTCTGAGGTTATAACTTATGGTCACTTCGTTTGGTTAGTGTTATGAGAAGTTGCTTATTATGCCTTCATAAATGACCAAAATGCCCTTTTTGCGCATAAATCCATTTTAAGCATTTGAAATCAACTTTTTGACATACCATCTGATGTTGCAACTTTATTAAACTTGTTTTGGCATATAAGACTTATCATAAGGCTAGTTTGACCATCCGAATGCGTTTTTACGCAAATGACACGTTAAGGTAGTGTAAACTACCTTAACGGGTCATAACGGGTCAAAAGCACTTAGGATTCATTCCAAATCAGAATGTTAAGTTTAGTAAACCATTTCATATGAGTTCCAACACTCATTTGGTTTATGAGACTTCATTCTATCCGGTCTCTTGTTTTCAAGTTTCGACACTAACACATAGTATCTGATACGCTAGGAACCATTTCAACATTTGAACTCTTGATCCATTGAGCCTTGTTATATCATTTGTACAAGACCTATACACACTCCCAAGTGAGTACATAGATCCCCTCTTTTACGTTTTTCAAATGTTTTGGGGTGATTCATATGTGTAACCATTTTTTCTCAAATGTATGGCATGTATGTGTTTACTAAGTACTTTTTGTGTATTATTCCTATTATGCAAATACAACGTTTGATGACACGAACCAAATCCTTGTAGGATCTTTCTATCTTCATAGTCAGATTCTTGTAGGATATTTTAAGCACAGTCTAAAATCTTCTATCTTTATCGTAAGATTTCTAAGAAGTGCTTTACACGCTGATGACAATGGTTATTGTTTATGTGTAGAGATTGTTGGTGATTTAGATAACAAGACTAGAGTAATACAATAAGGACATGGTGGATACGCCGCTGATACTTCCTATATATAAGTGTGCTTATTGTATTACCCTTCGTAGCCTTATCCGAATCACCATTAGGATTTAGGATTTTGTGATTCAATGAGACAAGACAATTGACTAAACCAAATCCTTTAAGTATCTACCCATCTTTATAGTTAGATTCTTGTAGGGTGTTTAAAGTACTAAATGGTAGTCCTTTATTTGGATTCTTGTGTACTTTAATGCGTATGAGACAAGACGAAGTGACAAGACAAGTGACTAAACCTAATCCTTATAGCATCCGTCTATCATTTGTGGGATGTTTAAGTACTAAATGGTAGTCCTTTATTTGGATTCTTTGTGTACTTTAATGTGTATGTGACAAGATGATGTGACGAGACGATGATTATGTGGTTATTGTGATTAGTTGTGATTTAGATAACGAAACGAGTGTAATACCATAAGAACATGGTGGATACGCCGCTGGTACTTCCTATATATAGTGTTCTTATTGTATTACCATTGTAGTGTTATCCGAATCACATTAGGATTTTGTGTTCGATTGTTTCAAAGTACAATATCCAAATCCTTGTAGAACTCTTTCATATTTTTATATGTTAGATTCTTAAATGGTAATCCAAAGTATGATTATAAATCATTGATTTGATTTCAAATAATACTCACGCGAGTTATGATCAATATCAATATTGTTGTTATTAATCCTTTATTGGATTTCTAATAACATACTCACAAGTTCTATGACCGAATTCAATACGATTACAATGAACAAAGTACAATTTCCAACGACATAAAAGTTACTTAGTATTAATCATGTCGCCATATCCAAAACACTTTTGTCACAAGTTTCATAATCAAGTTAATGTATTGCAATACTAAATCTTTTTGCCATTCCTTGGCTACAAAGAGTCCATTTTCAATAGACAACTCTCGTAGTTGTCGAAGTATTGCAACACTGAACTTTTTGCCATTTACTTGGCCAACAAAAGTATGTACTCGCCAACATTATTTGTTGATGTCTTTTTTTACATATGTTTCAGGTTTT
The DNA here is from genome assembly GCA_947069175.1 of Scalesia atractyloides. Taxonomy (NCBI): domain Eukaryota; kingdom Viridiplantae; phylum Streptophyta; class Magnoliopsida; order Asterales; family Asteraceae; genus Scalesia; species Scalesia atractyloides. Next base: position 60,282,777 of record CAMTDV010000024.1, on the reverse strand, counting down.
TATTATTCAAGCATGCAGCACATAGGAATGCATCCGGGCTTTAGACTACTTTAATCAAAAGACAATTTCATTTATTCTTTGTATTGTAAAACAAAGTTAACCATAATGAAACAATTTAGTACCAGAAGTTGTGAGCAATTTTTAACATGACTCCCCGATATTTCCGCCGCGTGTTGTGGCATTACGCGATTAGGGTGTTACAAATTGATATCAGAGCACGGGTTATAGGGAATTATGTGACACCCGGTTATTTTGAGTCTGTACTAACGAGACAAGTGTTATGAATAAATAAAAGGCAAAATTTTATTGAATTAGGTGTTATTTGATGTTATTTTATGTGTTAATAAATTTAAAATTTATTGGAAATTATGTTGGCAACTTTAAGATAAACGCTTATCGCGTAACGGTTAAAATGCGAAACGAATGTCGGTGACCGCCCGATTAATGTTAAAATCCTAAAAATAGTCCATTATGATTAAAATAATAAATTTAATCATATTCGTGAGGAAAAATAATTTAAAACGCTAAGAAACTCTATTTTTCGAGTTTAAGTGCGTACTGTGCGATACTTCGCGTATCTGACAAAATACTGTCAATACAGCCAGTTACGGCAACTGATAATTATTTCAGTAATAATTTGGCAATTTTATTTCTATAGAATGATAAAAATAAATTAAAACGCTTAAAATCCTTATTTTGCGAAGTTAAGCGCGTACTGCGCAACACAGCGCGCATACTACCAAAAACCGACAACGTAGCCGGTTCAGGCAAATAAAATATTGATCAGTAATATTTAAGCGAGTTTATTTTTATAGAGCACTAAAAATAATTTAAAACGCGGTAAAACGTGATTAAAACGCTAGATAAAACACCCGGTATCCAGCAAAATACCAGTTTTGAGCCTACAATTTCTATATATATGTATGTATGCGTGTATGGTGTATGTATAGGAGATGTGGCAGCCATATATCACTCCCTCTCTCCTCTCTATTCCATTTGTTGGTCTTGGAGATCACAAGTAATGATTATGCCTTTTGCAAATCTTCTCAAAATCTTCCATAATCCAAGAAATCTTACAAAAATCAAACAACTCTCTCTCTCTCTCTAAGCAAGATCGGCCGAATACCCCTAACAACATCCATTTTTCAAATTTCCAACTTTGTTCTTGGAGATTCAAACTCATCTCAAGGTGATTTCAAGTCCATTTGAAGGTTTAAAGGCGATTCCAAGGAGTTTCAAGCAAGAACCAAACTTCACCTCATCTTTTTATTCAAAAACCCACTTGAATCTTGAAGGTATAACATTTTTTTTTTCAAACAAGTTCATGATTCATGGTGATGAAGATGATAGTGAAAGTTTCTCTTGTTCTTGGATTTAAACACTAACTTAAAACTAAAAATAAATGGGTTTTGAAAGAAAATAAAAATGGACTAGTATGTATATGTGTGTATGACCGTATGTATGTATGTATGTATGTATGTATGTATGTATGTACACATATATGAGATTGAGTTTTGATTTTTGGTTGATTCTTGTTTGATATGATGTTGAAAGGTGAATGCATGCATAAACTAAAAGGTGTCATATAAGAAGTTTCTTATGATTTGGAAAGATGATTATAAAAAGTTGATTTTTGGAAGCTTATAAATATATATGTGTGTATAAATAAGCCATATATATATATGTATATATGCATGCATGTGAATTTTTAATGATAATGATTTTAAATGTGTAAGAATATGTATATATGTCTTGCATTTATGATGAAATGATTTGATGATAATCATATGAAGATGATGATGTTCTTGAATATTTGAACATGAATTTAAGATGGGAATAGATGTATTTAGTTCATATGAGATGATGATAATATGATGACATGCATTAGATGCTTGTACTTAGGCATGCATGTGGACGTATGGACATGAAATGGAGAATAAAATGTGGCATGATAAAAATGATTTTAATCAAGTCCTAAACACTAAAAATAATAATATTTGAAGTGTTAAAATAGCATGAAGCTTTGCCGTAAAGTTTACTAGCTTTGCATGTTGTACTTAGTGCTTAAAGTTTATTAGCTTTGCATGTTGTATGTAAAATCGTATGATTTAAGAGGCTTACATAAAACTAATCTGATTACAACCATCATTTTAATCAATAATAAAATGGATTATGTTAAAATATCAATTCGTTTCGATTTGGGATGGTTATGGTAACGTCTGATGCAAAACTATGCATTAAAAATGGTAAAAATCACCTTTTAAGAGATTTTTGTAAAACTGCTTTAGATTAGTAAGTAAACTGATATTTTTGATATAAATATAAGTATTTTAACTTATATTAAGTTTACTTGGTGTTTGGTAAGTCATACGTGACTTTCGACGCCCGAAAACGTTACCGAATCACTAAAATACGCATTTTTCAATGTACACTAGAATGGGTTGTTCATGGGTGAACCTTATGTGTTAAAATGAGTTATGTGATTTAGATATGTGTATATGATGATATTTTAAGTGTTGACATGATACCGGGAAATTAGACTATGCATGTACACTTGCGTGTTTAAAGCGGTAAAATCGGTGAAATAGCGTTTAATGTGTAACTTATTTTTCGAGCATGAAAATTGATACATATGTTAACTTAATAAGTTATTTCATGTATGAATGCTTTAAAAATGATAAAATGTATAAGTTAACGAGTTTTCGCGTGTTACAATATTGAATAATTGTGTACGTTTATGTGTATAAATTACGACGCGCAAATCGTAGATATATAGTACGTATAAACGGGAGTGTTAACGGATATAACATATTAATGTCACCAATAAAATCGTTCAAGTCGCAAAATCTATATATATATATGTATATATATATATATTAAAATGCCAACATAATAAAAAATAATGACTTTTCGAGAAAATCTCAAAGTTATGTGAAAATTCCAAGATTTGGAGAAACTTAGGAATATTGTGATATATTGTTTGATAAATCGTTCGTACGTATATTAGGATGTGTAAAATCAAATTGTGGGATCGCGCTAATTTAGTTACGCACCCAATGGTGAGTGTCACTAAACCCCTCTTTTTACTGTTTTTATAACTGTTTTGGGGGAAGAACACACCTTAAAAGGATAAGCATACACTTTTGTATAAATACCTTTGATAAAAACTATGGATATATTTTCATGGAAAATCTATGGTGTTGATATAAATATGTTTTAGGGAGAAATGGATTTTGGATAAATGTGAATATATGTTTCGAGGAGAAACGGGTGTTGTTACGGTGTTTAATAGAAAACAACCGTGTAGATTTAAAAATTTTAAATCTAAAGTTGTAACGAATTGGCTCGGTCTCAAGGGAGTAAGTATCGTTTTAGGCTTACGTTTCGGTAGGGACGTAGGGGATTCGTACACATGTTATATTAAATTATCATTTTAGTAAGATATATATATTGCTCATAAGGTTGGCACCTTGTGTGACCCATTGCGAGCACTTAGCGTGAACTTAGACATTTAATCATTAATATGGGTATGCGTGGAATTGGTGATAGATCTATCGGGTTGACCACCCCGTCATGATCGGTAGCTTTGCGTCAAGTTAAGCGACAAATTTTAAATTCTGTTATTGTCTAGCGTTGATTATATCCTTATTGTAAATATATAGTTCGTATTGTCTTGCAAACATACGAGTCTGAACATTGGATGCTATCAATTTAATATGGAAAACTTGGGAAGATGTTGTGTATCGAAGGTTTTCAGAAAACGATTATGATGGCTGACCCTTGAATTTTTATAAGGAAATGAAAGTGGCTTTCGTAATATTATATGGATGTTTTAATAATTAAACACATAATTTGAAAGTTTTCCTTGGATCAAATTGTTTTAAATTTGAATACGTGAACTCACCCTCCTTTGTGTTGACACTTGATTTTAATGTGTTCTTCAGGTACATGAGTTCGGCTTCGGGGGAATCTTTGGCATGTCTTGTGGTCGTGATGCATGTTTTGTTTGATAATAAACTTTGGACAACTTTTAAAACTTATTTGGGACCGACTGTATCAAGATCCATAAGGATTAAAACAGCTTAACTACGTTATGGTTGTGGTTTATGTTTAAACTTTTAAACAATGTTTTAATTAAGTAATATGTCCAAAATTAATGATGCATCGTCCACTAAGATATTTATGAGCACCAACTTCCGTCACCATTACGTTTGTATTTCCCCTGCGACGTTTTTGGGGCGTTACAGAAGTTGGTATCAGAGCCAATGGTTGTAGCGAACTAGATGTTTTCGAGTGGAAAACTCTAGACTTCAACCGACGAAATTTTGAGACTAAGTCCCAAGATTCGCGAAGCCAATAATTTAAAATTAACATGGATTTTTGTAAAACCTCGAAAATTTTATAATAAATGATATTATAACATGTGTCCCGTTGATCCTCGTATGCCACATGTGGGACGAGAGGGACCGGCATTTTCGTTATGTTAATTTATAACCTCTGAACGACAATTGAATAAAAGTGTCAACATGCTTAAATTATGCCTCTGAGTGACCTTTTAACAAACCTGGAGCTTAACGATGTTCGGTTATATCTCCGAGTGTGTCAAACAGTGGCTATGCTGACTAAAACATGCAAAAATATCAAAATATGGAGGTTTGGGAAGTCCAGGGACTAAAATTAAAAAATTTGAGAAAGTGGCACCCTCGCGTGGCGCGCCAGGTGAAACATGGGCTGGCGCGTGGCGCGAGGGTTACTGTTTTTCAGCTGGTGTGTGCCAGCTGCAGTTTCATGCCTTGGCCACCACACCTGCCACTTCTCTCGCATTCCAGCCATCCTTGCTCAGAACTTGACACCTCAAAACCACTTGGAGTGATCCTAGATCACCTCCTAACACTTGGATTGATCTTGTAACTCCTTTTCAAGTATAAATTGGAGGGATCAAAGACCAAGTTCCTTGCTCATTCTTATCTTCCTCCTCTATTAACTCTAATTGGAAGTTCCTGATACTTGAGAGCATCCTACTGAGTTTTCTAAGCTTCCCTGGACCATATGTAAGTGTTCCATCCCTGCTTAGTTCTTTTTATTAGGCTTTAAAGCAAAAAGTCAAGCGTTATCGTAATAACGCTTTGACTTTCGGCTAAGACCATTATGGTCCAGCCATTGTTCAAATCAAACATGGTTAAGTGATCGTAATTAGGTAGGTGTCAGTCCCTTAAGAGGGCACCTCCTAAAGATCACGTTTACTAGACCTATTGACGGGTCAAAGTTAAATTGTTAAAAAGTCAAACGGGTCAGATTATGTAAAATTCATAATCTAAGTTTATAAACGTTATAAAAATGTTTTGACACTTAAAATAACTTGGTAATAAATAATAGAACATGTATAAACATGTTCAGCCCGTCAATCTTAGTCTTAGTGTCGGTTCGCAACCGAAAGTCACGAAGTTTGACTTCTTCTTTGACTTTCGATTATGAACCGATTTAGCAACTTTAGCTACTGACTTTGTGACATCCCGGCTTTTCAGGTATCTTAAACGCGCTACTTTGTTGTTATTCATCCTACGCTGATTTAATTCAGAGAATTAAATTACACGCTCGCAATAACTATGCTAACTTTGTGAATTTATTGGGTGAATTACGTGCTATGTGTTATTAGACGGGTGGTATCTGAATTACATGCTATGTGTTATTAGACGTTTGTAGATTATCGTATCACGCTTTGATTTCGCGATTTTTAGTTATAAGCCTTATGTTACCGATTTGTAAAAAAAATAATAAATAAATAGCCGAACCGAACCGAGCCGCGAAACGTGTCGACCTTGCGACCCACACCTCCTTGCGGCCCAAGGGAATAACACAAACTTGTGGCCAAAGACACTTAACCTAAACCGCCCCCCAATCGCGGTTGCGCCCCCTCCCCTTTTCCCTTGTTATATTTATATGTATGTATGCATGGGTTGTTTCAAAAAAAAAAAAAAAACACAAAACCCTAGTCCCTAAGAGAAGGCCGAAGGCAGCCCCCCCTTCTCACGGTCGCAAACCTCACACCCCCCGGATTGATTCCAAGCTTGTCCCGGTTCGCTAAGCATCATCGTTTCAAGGTTAGGGTTTAATTGTTTTGCCATTCACACTAGGTTTTGTATAATCTTGATCATGATTATGTGTTTGTAGGATTATTAGTATGAATAAGTGTTGTAATTTATGATTAGTTCGGATGAATGTCCGAATCCTTGCGGTTGTGATGATATGTGAATACTAAAATCGTAGGCTGCGTTTTATCGATAAAGATCATGATATATATTTAGGGTTTGCATGAATATTGATATATATGATGATATTTGACAAATAAACCTGCTGTTAATCAATACACATAAGCGTCATGATCGTTTAAACATGTTCGAATGCCATAAAGTCGAAAACAGTAGGCTGATTGACATTTACAGCCAACTTCAGTTGGCTGTAACCTGATCATTATTTATCAAAAAGTATATTTTCTAAAGCCTAAAATGTGTATTTTTGAAAAACGCTTCCAATGGCGCCAGATTCTTATTTTTCTGAGGTCGTTTGCTATTTTTAAATGCTCATTTAGTGCAGCAGCTGAAGCTGCATAAATTCTGCAGAATTTGCAGGTTGTTTATCGAGTTGGATCTCATAGTCTGTAGGGGGTTAGGTCACGAAATTTGTACAGTAACTGGAGACGGGAATTTCCGAAAATCTTCCATGGAATTTTGTTAATTGGATGAACGATGATTTTTAAATAATTTTTCTCGTGGACTGCAGTAAGAAAGCGACGAATCTGACTGCAGCCTAGTATATAAATGTTTATAAATAATTGGTAAAACGTTAGGACTTGAAAATATTACATAAAGTTCTACAGTCTAATTGACACCTCCTGTAAAAACAATTGGAAATTTTGGAACGTTGGAACTATTTTATAAAAATCCTTGAAAACAGCCCAGTTATGAGCGTACAAGCTGAAACATGATAACTTGCGTTTGTGTGTACCTAAGTGTTGTATGAGTTAATCTTGTGATTATGACAAGTTGGTTTGATCATTATTTTGTATGGTGATACTTTGCATGCATGATTTTGATTTCGAATTGGTCGTTGCGTGTGCCGTACTGTGTGTTAGTTATGCGTAGGATTTTGTGTCAGTGTGTTCACCCACTAACTTTAAATCGGTTGACATGTTAGGACACGATTAGTGGTCCCATCATTTGCTTCTTTTGCGTTAGTCTAACCGAGAAATTTAAGGTGAGTTCACGACCCCTATTTTATCCGGTTTTAAACAACAGGGGGAGAAACATGTATACACTCTGTAACTCATCTTTTACGTTATGCGAAATTAACGTCGTTAACTATTCGGTAACTAAGTTAATGTTAATGTATGTTATGGTCACTAAGTAGCTTTATCACGGAAGTCCTCAACCAACTCTCGGATCGTTAGTATTGGGTTAGATAGCGGGGAAATTATAAGTAGTACTACTGGGCCCGACAAGCCCCACCCGAGCTAGTCGCGCTAGCCGACCGGGTATGGTCAACGGGTGATTAATTTGGCCTAACTTTTACCATGGTCAGTGATAGACCTGGCAACACTGAGGCAACAACAGTCAGCTTCGATGCGAACTCTTATGTGACGTAACTTTAGGCTCGCTACCTACATGTTAACATTGAACTTAATTACGAACCAACATTATTATTCCGGGTTAGGAATAATGGAACTATGTCATTATCCCGGGTTAGGATAACGGGGAAAAACAATATTTTAAATCGAACTTGTGAACTTATAAAAACCTGTAAACTCACTCTTCTTTAATGTTGACACTTGTTTCTTTACATGTTTCTCAGGACGCTAGGAGCGCTAGGTGCACTCACTTGCATTTGATCAAGACATTTTTTTATCGAGTCTTATTTACGAATAATGTTTGGGATTTTTGGTTTTGGCGTTTATGTTGGCGCCCGTTACTTTACTTTAATGCTTCCGCTAAACTTTGAAACTAAGATATTTTAGAAATGACTATGAATGGTTAAACAAATGTTTTTGGAAAACGTTTGAATAAATCATATAGAGTCGTTCGATATTGCTAGTGTCTGAGATTCTGGTTTGATCACACGCCTCGCGGTCAAACTCCGCAAGTGGAAATTGAGGGTGTTGCAGATTGGTATCAGAGCCTCTAGCTATAGAGAATCAGGTTTGCATTAAAAGTAGACCTAAACTATAGCTGTTACACGACACTAGACTTAGTTGGCACGGAACTGCGATATCTTGTTATGTGTTATACTACAATTGTTCTATGTGAGATATACATGCATATTGTGATATACGCAACTCGTAACTAACTACACCAACCCAACAGGCTATGTCATCATCATCATCTGACAGATCTCGACAATCAAGGGCGCCGGGGAAGGCACCCATGGTCGAACCCTCACCACCTCATGGCATGATGACACGCTCAGCTGCTAGGAAAAGACTCGCTCTAGGAGGGGAGTCGTCCTCCCGTCCGACCAACCGGTCAACTCTTTAGGAGTAGGGGACGATCTACTTAGGGATGTGTTAAGGAAACATCAGGAACAGCTGTAAAAAATGCAGGAGACTATCGAAGCACAGGGATGGCTGATACGTCAGCTAACTGGTAACACTGGAGAGCTCGAGGAAGAGCAATATGAGAATAAGAGAGTTCGAAACATTTTAGCTAAGGACTTTCGTACTGAGCGGCTGAGGGCTGACTGGCTCGAAGACAGAGTTCTTGAATCCAGTTGGAGGATTCATGAACTGGAGCAGAATCAAGCACCACCTGTCCCAGTACCCGCACCAGCACCGGCCCCTCCAGCGCCGGTAGAGGAAGAAGAGGAGGATCCAGAGGAAGACCCGGAGGAGGATCCAGAGGAAGACCCGGAGGAGGATCCGGAGGAAGAAGAGCCGGAACAGGACCTGGCTGTTGAAGCTGAAAACGCCGAAGAGGATGACGACAGTGATAGCGACTTGGGAGATGGAGACATAGATGACTAACTCGTCTCGCCAATCTCCGCTTTGTTTTCTTTAGTTTGTTTATTTCCACTTATGTTTGAACTTGAAAATTTTAAAATTAAACTGAGATGTTTGGTTGGTTTTTTGTGAGACATTGCAATTTATTTAACCGAATGTTCCTTTTGATTGTTTAAATTGTTGGGTTGACATAAATTGTGTGGTTATTGAAGTGTGGAGTATGATAACTATATTGGATATATATACTTATCGGTTTGTTTTAGCGTTGTCTTGCGAAGATCTGAAATGGCAACCGGTCGTCACGGAAATCTCAACCTGTCAACTGAAGAATTGGCCGCTTTAATCCAAGAACACGTGAATGCTGCTCTGGCAGGTGTTCAAAACCCACCAGCAGGTAACCATTATTAAATTTTCACGGGAAAATCTAATAGTTTGGCTAGTGGACCTTCTCGTTGACTACCTATCCTCTATCTTTAGGAGGGGGTCTTAACCCCTACAAGATGTTCCTCGATGCAAAACCGAGCAAGTTCACGGGTGCTGAAGGACCCATAGGACGGGTCCGTTGGATTGAAAAGTCTGAATCGGTTTTCGAGACGTGCAATTGCCTTGAAGCTAATAAGGTCAAGTATGCTGCCTCAACGTTGGAAGATGGGGCATTAACCTGGTGGAACGCACAAGTCCAAACGCGTGGACTTGTTGCGGTGAACGCAATGGCCTGGACCGAATTCAAAGCTGTAATCAAGGAGGAATACTGTCCGCGGGACAGAGTTCAGCAGTTCGAACAAGCGTTATGGAACCACAAGATGGTCGGGTCTGAAATTGAAGCGTACACAGCAAGACATCATGATCTAGTGTTCCTTTGTCCCGATTTGGCTAACACCATCAAAAAACGACTTGAGTTTTATCTTGGGGGTCTGGTCCCTGAGATCCAGGGCATGGTAATGTCTAGCAACCCTACGACTGAGCATCAAGCGATTAGGATGGCGCATAAACTCACCGATAAGGCGGTGGAGCAAAGGAAGTTGCCACCTAGGGGTGCAACTGAAATTGTCCCGGACAACAAAAGAAAATTTGAAGACTCACCTGCTCGACAGTCTTCATCAGCCCAGCCACAACAAGGAAACCAGAAGCAGTCCAACAACTTCAACAACAATCAGGGTCACAACAATCAGTCTGCCAACAACACCCAAAACTCGAGCGGCTATGCGGATCGAAAGCCGCAATGTAACCGTTGTAACCTCCATCATCACGGCCCTTGCGCCGGAAATCGCTGCCAACAATGTGGCAAAGCAGGACACGTGGCAAAGGATTGTCGCGGGAGATCATGACACGACAAAATCAGAACCAGCACCAGGGTCAATAGCAAAGTAATAACCGGGGATGCTATCAGTGCGGTAGCACCGCCCATTTCAAGCGAGACTGCCCACAGCTTCACAACAACAACAACGGTGGGAATAACAACAACAACCACAACAACAACAACAACAATAATAACAATGGCAACAATGGAAATGGTGGCACTGGAGGTGCCAAAGGACGTGCATTCACGCTAGGCCGTGGAGAGGCCATAAACGACTCAAATGTGGTCACAGGTAAGTTTCCCCTTAACGATCATTTTGCTACTGTACTTTTTGGATACGGGTGCGGATAAGAGTTTTATATATGAGTCTTTTAGGAAGAACCTAAATCTCACACCTAAACCCCTAGAGACCCCTTACGTCATAGAACTAGCCGATGGTAAATCTGTAGATGTGACCCATCTAGTGACCGGCTGTCAACTTAAACTCGCGGGTCACACCTTTACCATTGACCTGATGACAACTACCCTGGGTAGTTTTGATGTGGTAGCCGGAACGGACTGGCTATCCGACATCCGAGCTGAAGTTCTCTGTTTCGAGAAAGCTATCCGTATTCCGCTCTCTAACGACGAAGTCTTGATGGTGCAAGGCGAGAAGGCAGGCGCCATCACGAACACATCTCTTACATGCAAGCTCAGAAGTATCTTCGGAAGAAGAACTCTTTTGCTTTGCTCGCACTGGTCACCGAGCAGCCTAAGGACGAGAAGCGGATTGAAGATATCCCCGTCATCTGTGACTTTCCCGATGTGTTTCTAGAGGAGTTACCCAGTCTTCCACCGCATCGACAACTGGAGTTTGAAATCGAATTGGCGAACTATGCGGCTCCTATCGCCAAGGCCCCGTACCGCTTAACTCCAGCATAGCTGCAAGAGCTGTCTACCCAACTCCAGGAATTGTTGGAAAAAGGATTTATCCGACCCAGTACTTCGCCATGGGGAGCTCCGGTCCTTTTTGTCAAGAAGAAGGACGGGACCTTCCGCATGTGCATCGACTACAGGGAACTCAATAAGGTTACCGTCAAGAACCGATACCCATAACCTCGCATCGACGATCTTTTCGACCAGCTTCAAGGGTCAAGCTACTACTCCAAGATTGATCTACGGTCCGGTTATCATCAGCTACGCGTCAGGGAGGAGGATATCTCCAAGACGGCATTTCGCACTCGGTATGGCCATTATGAGTTCTTGCTCATGCCCTTCGGTCTCACCAATGCAGCCGCGGTGTTCATGGACCTCATGAACCGCGTGTGTAAGCCGTATCTTGACAAGTTTGTCATCGTGTTCATCTATGATATACTCATCTACTCTAAGGGTGAAGAAGAACATGCTGAGCATCTACGATTATTGCTGGAACTACTTCAACAGGAGAAACTATATGCCAAGTTTTCGAAGTGTGATTTCTGGATTCGGGAGTTCAGTTCCTCAGGCATATCGTGAATGAAAAGGGTATACACGTTGATCCCACCAAGATCGATGCTATCAAGAACTGGGAAGCACCCAGGACACCGATAGAGATCCGCCAATTTTTGGGATTGGCTGGTTACTACAGACATTTCATCGAGGGATTTTCCAAGATCGAACAACCACTTACCACTCTCACCCAGAAGGGCACCAAGTATGCTTGGGGTGACAAACAGGAAGCAGCATTTCAACTACTGAAGTAGAAGCTTTGCAGTGCGCCCATTTTGTCCTTTCCAGAAGGGATAGATGATTTTGTGGTATATTGTGACGCTTCCATTCAGGGGATTGGGATGTGTACTCATGCAACATGATAAGGTCATCGCGTATGCATCCCGACAATTGAAGGTTCACGAGAAGAACTACACGACACATGACTTGGAACTGGGAGCAGTTGTGTTTGCACTTAAGATTTGGAGACACTATCTATATGGAACAAGGTGCATAATCTACACGGATCACAAGAGCCTCCAACATATTTTTGACCAAAAGGAGTTGAACATGCGACAGCGTCGCTGGGTCGAACTCCTGAACGATTATGAATGTGCCATTCGGTATCACCGGGTAAAGCTAACGTGGTAGCTGATGCCCTCAGTCGGAAGGAGCACTTGAAACCTCGTCGGGTACAAGCACTACGTTCACAATTCATTCTGGGTTACCCGAACAGATACACGACGCGCAGCTAGAAGCAGTTAAGGAAGAGAACATCAAGGCCGAATCTGTGGGAAAGATGGAACGCGATTGGGAAGTGAAACCCAATGGTGCCCGGTATTTCATGAATCGTATATGGGTACCTCTCTACGGAGACCTCAGGAAGCTAGTTATGGACGAAGCTCACAAATCCCGATACTCTGTCCATCCTGGTTCGGATAAGATGTATCAAGACCTTAAAGCCGCGTACTGGTGGCCCAACATGAAGGCGGAAATAGCCACCTACGTGAGCAAGTGTTTGACTTGTGCGAAAGTCAAGGTGGAATACCAGAAGCCATCAGGGTTACTTCAACAACCTGAGATCCCAGTGTGGAAATGGGATCAGATCTTGATGGACTTTATCACTAAACTCCCGCAAACTCCGGGTGGTTGCGATACCATCTGGGTAATCGTGGATCGTCTAACTAAGTCTGCACACTTCCTAGTGACCAAAGAAACAGATAAGATGGATAAGTTGACTCACATCTACATTAAGGAAGTAGTTTCTCGGCACGGGGTGCCAACGTCCATCATTTCAGATAGAGATGCTCGTTTCACGTCCAACTTTTGGCAGTCACTTCAGAAAGCGTTGGGTACACGCTTAGATATGAGCACAGCTTACCACCCTCAGACGGATGGTCAAAGTGAAAGGACTATTCAGACCTTGGAGGACATGCTTAGGGCATGCGTGGTAGACTTCGGGAACAGTTGGGAAATCCACCTGCCTTTGGTGGAATTCTCGTATAACAACAGTTACCATACGAGTATTCAAGCAACACCGTTTGAAGCATTATACGGTCGCAAATATAGATCACTGGTCTGTTGGGCAGAAGTCGGTGACAGTCAACTCACCGGTCCTGAGTTGATACTTGAGGCTACTGAAAAGATTGTGCAAATCAGAAACCGCATGGCAGCGGCACGAGATCGACAGAAAAGTTACGCTGATCAATGACGCAAACAACTCGAATTTCAAGTAGGCGACCGCGTCCTACTGAAAGTGTCATCCTGGAAGGGTGTAATTCGTTTTGGAAACGAGGCAAACTAAATCCACGGTACGTAGGCCCATTTGTGATTTCGAAGCGTATCGGGCCCGTAGCTTATCAGCTGGACCTTCCTGTCGAACTCAGTGGAGTTCACAACGTTTTTCACGTGTCCAATCTAAAGAAGTGCCTATCAGTCATTCCATTGGATGAGATTCAAGTGGATGAGCAACTACATTTTGTGGAACAACCTATCGAGATCATGGATCGTGAGATTAAGACTCGAAGGCATAGCAAGATACCGATCGTCAAGGTTCGTTGGAACTCTAAGCGTGGACCGGAGTTCACGTGGGAAAGAGAGGACCAAATGAAAAGCAAATATCCACACCTTTTTGCAGCTGAGTAGCAATCTGACGTTACCGCCAACTAAATTTCGGGACAAAATTCTTTCAAGATGGGGATGATATGACAGCCTGGGATTTACTTGTACCATTCTAACAAACTGAATCTTTGTGCGTTGCATTCTAAACCGCATTCGTTGCATTCTAAATCGCGTTTACTCAATTTTCGGGACGAAAATTCTTTCAACATGGGGATAATGTGACATCCCGGCTTTTCAGTATCTTAAATGCGCTACTTTGTTGTTATTCATCCTACGCTGATTTAATTCGGAGAATTAAATTACACGCTCGCAATAACTACGCTAACTTTGTGAATCTATTGGGTGAATTACGTGCTATGTGTTATTAGAGACGGGTGGGTATCTGAATTACGTGCTATGTGTTATTAGACGTTTGTAGATTATCGTATCACGCTTTGATTTCGCGATTTTTAGTTATAGGCCTTATGTTACCGATTTGTAAAAAAAATAATAAATAAATAGCCGAAACGAACCGAGCAGCAAAACGTGTCGACCTTGCGACCCACACCTCCTTGCGGCCCAAGGGAATAACACTGTCACACCCCGACCCGCAGCGGAAAAAGGTGATCGGGGCATGATTGAGTTTTCATCAAAGCTCATGACATTTATTATAAAGTTTCATATTTATTATTTCTTTTTAAAGGAGAATCATTACAATCAATCTTACTAGTACAACATGTTCTATACATTTTTCAAGACTTCATTATTTTTCTTCTAAGGCAATTTCCTATGTGTTCCTTGCTTCAACCTGTCCACCTGTATCATGTGTAAAAATGGTTTTTGGGTCAACAAAAAGTTGGCGAGTGAATCCTATGAAAACATTTAAACCTATTTATTGAATCAATTATAAGATAAAGTGCATAACCACATATGAGAAAACGTAGATGTAAATTTATTCACAAAACACATAATATTAAATATTGCATACAAATACACCAAATGAATTGTTTTTGAGGCACGCGTTGTTCAACGAACTGATGGGCCTAATGAATGATTTTGAGGCACGCTTGTTCTACGAACTGATGGGCCTAATGAATGTTTTTGAGGCACGCGTTGTTCAACTCGTCTCCCACGAGGAACTGATGGGCCTAATGAATAATTTGCACACAACTTGACAATATGTAACACATCACAACAAACAATATTTACATTCTAAGTTTAGATCATATAATGGTATAGCACGAGTTTGATTAAGCGAATTAATTTAAGCGACACATGATACACCCCAAAACATGAATAAAAATGGGAATTTGTAAGAATTCACTCACAGTGGGTGCGTTTCTTGGATTGTGATGAATGCGCACGAATTTGGATTTAATCGGCAAGGAAACTAAGCTAAATAATAACATAATAATTCGATAAATAAATACACTTTTATTTGAGATTAATATTTTTAATTAGTGTTCTTAATGGGATTGTTAGATTTATTTTTATGAGTTCAAGGAAATTTTCTAACTTCAAAAATATTATTTTTAAGTGTTTTTAATTGATTTTTAAATAAAATGAATAAATAAAAAGAAAATAAATTTTTTGACTTTTTGACCGTTGACTGTTGACCGTTGACCGGTCGGACCGTGTGTTTGTATGCGCTGAGTGAGGTTCGAACTCGTGACCTCCCGTACGTGTGCACGCAGCTCTACCAACTGAGCTACGTGTCTAACCCGAAATAATATCAATTTTAATTATATATATATATACTAGTTAGGTTAATACAGATTTTATTTATTTTAAAAAGATTTATAATTCTCCAAAACCGGTGGAGATTTCATGATTCGAACCCGTGGCTATCGACTTTTATTGCACCCAGCCCAACCAACTAGGCTGGGTGTCTAACCCGTTATAATCAGAATTTATATTATATTTATACATATACTGAAGCGAATCTGATTAAGCTTGTTTTTAAAAAGGAACATTTTATTTCAGGAAGACCGGCGTGGCACTAGGCTCGAACTCGGGACCGTGATTTAAAATTGCACACAGTCCATCACTGGACTGTGTGTCTAACCCGGTATAATTTCCGATTTAAATTTATTTAACTATTGGTTTTAGTTCATCTTCTTCATTAAACCCAAAGCCCAGTACATAACCCGCCTGAAATCGATTTTTAGACAATTCTGGGTGATTGTTCAAAGATTCGTAACATACAGAATGATAGATAGAGAAGTTAAAGAAATATACCAACTAGAAGTAAAATCTCGGTTTTCCGGTGAAAATCTCCGGCGAGTGCACCAAATTCCGGCGATGTATTTCTTGCGACAGAGACTCTATAGGGAGTTTAAGGTGAGTGTGGGTGATTTCGGTCTGAGCTCTAGATGTCGTGTTTATAAGGTAAGGCAACAGTGGGATAGATTCTTCGGTTTTCCGGCGATTTTGCAGAAAATTCCGGCGAAGTGTATCTCGCAACAAAGGTTCTATCAGAAGTTTGAGGTGAGTGTGGTGCTTTCTGTCTGAGCTCTAAAAGTCTTATTTTAGAGTAAGGCAGAAGAGATGAAATGGGTTCGGTTTTCACGGCGATTATGTTCAGAAACAGCAAAATTGCACAGAGGGTAAGGATTGAGAGCTTGCGCGAGTTGGTTTGGATGTTTAGAGTCGGTATTTATAGGGTTACAACATCCTGCCTTTAATTATTTTGGTTTCAAGATTTCCGGTTAAGTCTCTCCGGCGGTTACGTCTGGAATTGACTGTAGACGTCGGTTATAACCGATGTCGTAGTCGGTTATAATGTTATAGTCAAAAGGAAAATGGCTAAACTCGCGGATTGCCGGATTTTCCGGTGATCGCGAGTTTTGTCGCGCTGAAAGTCCGATTTCGAATTCGAGTTTTATGTTAAGTATTATTTATTTAGTATTAATCCAAACTTAAGCGTGTGGCAGAGTGGTGTGTTGGTTGCTTGTTGAACCGGCTGACCCGGGTTCGAAACCCGGCAGCCTCAAATATTTTTTATTATCTTATTTTTTATGATTTATTAATTATGTTTTAAAATTCTAACAATGTTTATTAATTATGTATCGTTTAAAATTAAAATAACCAAATATATACGCGATGAAAATTATGACTGACTATTCGGTTAATAAACGAAGCGGGTTTTGGAAACCCGTTTTTTGACGGATGTTACAGTATCCCCTACTTTTAGAAATTTCGTCTCGAAATTTAAGTAATAGTGGTATATTTTGACTTGTGGAGATGGTGTTTTAATTTGACAATTACATAATCAGAAGAGGGTGAAAGTTTAAATTTTATTGGAGGCGGTAACGTTCCTAGTAAGGGTTGGATACCCTGCTACAGGAATCGCTTTTTTATGCCTAAGATAAGGAATATTGATAAACAGAGTTGATTGACTAGGTATGATCTCATGCACAAGAGTTTTGAGAGAATCGATACGTTTGGAAAGATAAGGTTATTATCCTAAAACAAAACTTCTACCACTAAAACCTAGATGGAACCTCTCATAACCGCCTGACAATGCCTCTGATCCTTTGGCAAGAATACTTATATATAGGAAGTACCAGCGGCGTATCCACCATATTCTTGTCAAATTTTCATTGGCTTTATCAGTAAGTTATGATTAGTTCTATGTGACTCTAGAACATAAACAAACACAACAACCAAAGCTTGAGTCTTAATTCTGAAAGTATACATGTTTGAATGATGACAGTACCTCTCTCGTTTGTTATGATGAAGGGGTTAGTCTAGGTAAAAGTGAGACACAACCCAACTTCTTTAAATGATGAGATTGAGATACGTCGAGATGTATGATGATATGAATGTTAAATCAATGAGTATAAAACAAAACTGAAATAGTAATTCGCATTAAGATTCTTGGATAAATTTCCAATTTATAATTGAGATACGTGAAGATTGAGATAACATAAAGAAAACATAAAAACTAAGCGGTTGGAGTTGAATCTTGATTTTTGGTGAAGAAAACTATTTGGGTGGTTCTTTGGGCCGTTATTCTCTTCAACAGGATTGGCGTTGATGTTGTAAGCTCTTCCTCTTGCTGGTGGCCTAGTGGTTAGGTTTTCTTGATTTGCTTGGTTAACTGGGTTTGCTTGAGCTTGGGCGTTTATGATGTTAACCAATAGAGGGCATGTGTTTCTAAAGTGGGTAGGGTCGCCACAATTAAAACAAGCTCGAACATATGGAAACATGGGGTATTGGGTTGTTGATATGTTTGGATCATGTTTTGAGTAGGGGATGAGGTTTAGTTTTGAGGGGTGCGGCAAACCTTGCTCAAATGACCATAGCGTCCACAATTCGCACATAGTCGAAAGGTAAGGTAGATGGATGGTGATAAAAACAGGTGTTGCATTGAGGGTGAGGTCCAAAGTAAGGTTTCTTATTTGGGTAAGTTGAGTTGGGTGCTATTTGAGTGATTGGGATAGCTTGGAGGGGTACGGCTTGTGAAGCTGGTTGATTGTGTTGAGTGACAGCGAAAATTTGCCCATCTCGTTTTCTCTTAGAAATGGGTTGTGAAGAGGATTCGGTTCGGGTGGAGTTTGAGGTTTCGGTTGGTGCTTTATCCTTCTTCTTCTCCTCCTTGAAGTCCTTATTTCGTATGCGGTTTTCGGTGAGCTCTGTAGCTAACTCCATTGCTGCTTCCAAAGTTGCAGGTGTGGTACTTATTACAGGGTCTTGAATTTTTGAAGGAAGACCTCGAATGTAGTGCTCGATCAAACAGTAGAGGGGAGTGAACAAGTTGGGGACCATCTGATTTAACTCAAGAAATCTCTTGTTGTATGTGGTGTGGTCGCCCTCCTTTTGTTTCAAAGAATAGAACTCATCCTCTAATTTCTTGATTTCGCTTCTTGGACAGAAACGTTTTGTCATGATCTCCCTCAATTCTTCCCAAGTCAAAGTCATAGCATTCTCAGTACCTCGTTGGCCTTCTCTGTATTCCACCATGTAAGTGCTACTCCAAACAAACGACCGGTAGCATATCGCACCTTGCGATCATCGGGGCAGTCGCAACTGAGAAAGGTGTTTTCCATCTCCTCAAACCAATGGAGGAGAGCGGTGACACCTTCAGTCCCTTCGTATTTTGGAGGATCGCAGGATTTGAAATGTTTGTAGGTGCATTTAGTGACTTTTGGGGAAGGATTGACAATGTTTTGATCTTCTTGGTGGATTGGGTTGACGGGATTAGCGGTAAGGGCTTATTGAACTTGAACTACGATGTTGGGTATTACGGCCGCCATTTGTTGAGCGATTTGGGCAGCCATGCGCTCGCGGGATTTTCCTGCTTTCATTTTTCTACGAGCGAGACTAGAAGACATCTACAAGAAATACGTATCAAGAGTATGAGTTGGACGTTTTAGGGGTCATGTGTCGTATTTAGGAATGAACATTCATAAAATAAATGAAGAATAATAAATTTACTACATCCATCGGATGTCTTGGGCTTTGTCGTAATTGGGCCTTGCATGCCACCATACTTCACCTTCGTAATCATGTGGGCCCCCATGATTACCTTGTCTTTCATATGGTTACATGTGTTAGCCTGGTAATGTACACTAAAACCCGGAGAAAATCGAGAAATATGTATGTAACCTATGATATTCGGAATGTATCCCGGTGTGGACACGGTGACACCTCAAAGTGGGGTTAGTTCGAACGACGTTTGGTGTGGCATGCTTTGGCCTAATAGGTCCTTTGTACTCTCATCGTTAGTCCCCATGTAGGCAAACTGGTCCGTTATATTGGATTTATACAACCTAGACAGGACGTTCCGACTACCTGTACTTGTACCCTTACGGTTACTACATGCCCGTCGTAGAACTCACTTTGATGGGATTGAAAAACGAACAAAAATGCGACAAAATCTTGATTAAAAGAATATGAGGATGACTTGAATATGTGAACATTGAATATGCGTGATGAATGTATATGTAAGCATGTTATGTTTGACAATAAGTATAACTTATTAAATATCACACAATATGATAGTGGAAGTGTTTGCATGCATTGTGTATGTAATAAATATGAAACAAATAAACATCATGAGTTTGCATGTAACCACATAAACAATTAAAATCTAATCAACTATAGTATAGGCTCTAAGGGTCTAATAACCTATCCTATATCCCTATAGTCATGGCTCTGATACCAATCTGTCACACCCCGACCCGCAGCGGAAAAAGGTGATTGGGGCATGATTAGGTTTTCATCAAAGCTCATGACATTTATTATAAAGTTTCATATTTATTATTTCTTTTTAAAGGAGAATCATTACAATCAATCTTACTAGTACAACATGTTCTATACATTTTTCAAGACTTCATTATTTTTCTTCTAAGGCAATTTCCTATGTGTTCCTTGCTTCAACCTGTCCACCTGTATCATGTGTAAAAATGGTTTTTGGGTCAACAAAAAAGTTGGCGAGTGAATCCTCTGAAAACATTTAAACCTGTTTATTGAATCAATTATAAGATAAAGTGCATAACCACATATGAGAAAACATAGATGTAAATTTATTCACAAAACACATAATATTAAATATTGCATACACATACACCAAATGATTGTTTTTGAGGCACGCGTTGTTCAACGAACTGATGGGCCTAATGAATGATTTTGAGGCACGCGTTGTTCTACGAACTGATGGGCCTAATGAATGTTTTTGAGGCACGCGTTGTTCAACTCGTCTCCCACGAGGAACTGATGGGCCTAATGAATAATTTGTACACAACTTGACAATATGTAACACATCACAACAAACAATATTTACATTCTAAGTTTAGATCATATAATGGTATAGCACGAGTTTGATTAAGCGAATTAATTTAAGCGACACACGATACACCCCAAAACATGAATAAAAAGGGGAATTTGTAAGAATTCACTCACAGTGGGTGCGTTTCTTGGATTGATGATGAATGCGCACGAATTTGGATTTAATCGGCAAGGAAACTAACCTAAATAATAACATAATAATTCGATAAATAAATACACTTTTATTTGAGATTAATATTTTTAATTAGTGTTCTTAATGTGATTGTTAGATTTATTTTTATGAGTTCAAGGAAATTTTCTAACTTCAAAAATATTATTTTTAAGTGTTTTTAATTGATTTTTAAATAAAATAAATAAATAAAAAGAAAATAAAATTTTTGACTTTTTGACCGTTGACCGTTGACCGGTCGGACCGTGTGTTTGTATGCGCTGAGTGAGGTTCGAACTCGTGACCTCCCGTACGTGTGCACGCAGCTCTACCAACTGAGCTACGTGTCTAACCCGAAATAATATCAATTTTAATTATATATATATACTAGTTAGGTTAATACGGATTTTATTTATTTTAAAAAGATTTATAATTCTCCAAAACCGGTGGAGATTTCATGATTCGAACCCGTGGCTATCGATTTTATTGCACCCAGCCCAACCAACTGGGCTGGGTGTCTAACCCGTTATAATCAGAATTTATATTATATTTATACATATACTGAAGCGAATCTGATTAAGCTTGTTTTTAAAAAGGAACATTTTATTTCAGGAAGACCGGCGTGGCACTAGGTTCGAACTCGGGACCGTGATTTAAAATTGCACACAGTCCACCACTAGACTGTGTGTCTAACCCGGTATAATTTCCGATTTTAAATTTATTTAACTATTGGTTTCAGTTCATCTTCTTCATTAAACCCAAAGCCCAGTACATAACCCGCCTGAAATGATTTTTAGATAATTCTGGGTGATTGTTCAAAGATTCGTAACATACAGAATGATAGATAGAGAAGTTAAAGAAATATACCAACTAGAAGTAAAATCTCGGTTTTCCGGTGAAAATCTCCGGCGAGTGCACCAAATTCCGGCGATGTATTTCTTGCGACAGAGACTCTACAGGGAGTTTAAGGTGAGTGTGGGTGATTTCGGTCTGAGCTCTAGATGTCCTGTTTATAAGGTAAGGCAACAGTGGGATAGATTCTTCGGTTTTCCGGCGATTTGCAGAAAATTCAGGCGAAGTGTATCTCGCGACAGAGGTTCTATCAGAAGTTTGAGGTGAGTGTGGTGCTTTCTGTCTGAGCTCTAGAAGCCTTATTTTAGAGTAAGGCAGAAGAGATGAAATGGGTTCGGTTTTCCGACGACTTGCAGAGAATTCCGGCGATGTTTCAGAAACAGCAAAATTGCACAGAGGGTAAGGATTGAGAGCTTGCGCGAGTTGGTTTGGATGTTTAGAGTCGGTATTTATAGGGTTACAACATCCTGCCTTTAATTATTTCGGTTTCAAGATTTCTGGTTAAGTCTCTCCGGCGGTTACGTCTGGAATTGACTGTAGACGTCGGTTATAACCGATGTCGTAGTCGGTTATAACGTTATAGTCAAAAGGAAAATGGCTAAACTCGCGGATTGCCGGATTTTCCGGTGATCGCGAGTTCTGTCGCGCTGAAAGTCCGATTTGGAATTCGAGTTTTATGTTAAGTATTATTTATTTCAGTATTAATCCAAACTTAAGCGTGTGGCGGAGTGGTGTGTTGGTTGCTTGTTGAACCGGCTGACCCGGGTTCGAAACCCGGCAGCCTCAAATATTTTTTATTATCTTATTTTTTATGATTTATTAATTATGTTTTAAAATTCTAACAATGTTTTTTAATTATGTATCGTTTAAAATTAAAATAACCAATATATACGCGCGAAAATTATGACTGACTATTCGGTTAATAAACGAAGCGGGTTTTGGAAACCCGTTTTTTGACGGATGTTACAAACACAAACTTGTGGCCCAAGACACTTAACCCAAACCGCCCCCCAATCGCGGTCGCGCCCCCTCCCCTTTTCCCTTGTTATATTTATATGTATGTATGCATGGGTTGTTTCAAAAAAAAAAAAACACAAAACCCTAGTCCCTAAGAGAAGGCCGACGGCAGCCCCTCCCCTTCTCACGGTCGCAAACCTCACACCCCCGGATTGATTCCAAGCTTGTCCCGGTTCACTAAGAATCATCGTTTCAAGGTTAGGGTTTAATTATTTTGCGATTCACACTAGGTTTTGTATAATCTTGATCATGATTATGTGTTTGTAGGATTATTGGTATGAATAAGTGTTGTGATTTATGATTAGTTCGGATGAATGTGCGAATCCTTGCGGTTGTGATGATATGTGAATACTAAAATCGTAGGCTGCGTTTTATCGATAAAGATCATGATATATATTTAGGGTTTGCATGAATATTGATATATATGATGATATTTGACAAATAAACCTGCTGTTAATCAATACACATAAGCGTCATGATCGTTTAAACATGTTCGAATGCGATAAAGTCGAAAACAGTAGGCTCATTGACATTTACATCCAACTTCAGTTGGCTGTAACCTGATTATTCTTTATTGAAAAGTGGATTTTCTAAAGCCTAAAATGTGTATTTTTGAAAAACGCTTCAAATGGCACCGGATTCGTATTTTTCTAAGGTCGTTTGCTATTTTTAAATGGTCATTTAGTGCAGCAGCTGAAGATGCATAAATTCTGCAGAATTTGCAGGTTGTTTATCGAGTTGGATCTCATAGTCTGTAGGGGTTAGGTCACGAAATTTGTACAGTAACTGGAGACGGGAATTTCCGAAAATCTCCCACTGGAATTTTGTTAATTGGATGAACGATGATTTTTAAATAATTTTTCTCGTGGACTGTAGTCAGAAAGCGACGAATCTGACTGCAGCCTAGTATATAAATGTTTATAAATAATTGGTAAAACGTTAGGACTTGAAAATATTACATAAAGTTCTACAGTCTAATTGACACCTCCTGTAAAACAATTGGAAATTTTGGAACGTTGGAACTATTTTATAAAAATCCTCGAAAACAGCCCAGTTATGAGCGTACAAGCTGAAACATGATAACTTGCGTTTGTGTGTACCTAAGTGTTGTATGAGTTAATCTGTGATTATGAAAAGTGGGTTTGATCATTATTTTGTATGGTGATACTTTGCATGCATGATTTTGATTTCAAATTGGTTGTTGCGTGTGCCGTACTGTGTGTTAGTTATGCGTAGGATTTTGTGTCAGTGTGTTCACACACTAACTTTAAATCGGTTGACATGTTAGGACACGATTAGCGGTCCCATCATTTGCTTCTTTTGCGTTAGTCTAACCGAGAAATTTAAGGTGACTTCACGACCCCTGTTTTATCCGGTTTTAAACAACAGGGGGAGAAACATGTATACACTCTATAACTCTATCTTTTACGTTATGCGAAATTAACGTCGTTAACTATTCGGTAACTAAGTTAATGTTAATGTATGTTATGGTCACTAAGTAGCTTTATCACGGAAGTCCTCAACCAACTCTCGGATCGCTAGTATTGGGTTAGATAGCGGGGAAATTATAAGTAGTACTACTGGGCCCGACAAGCCCCACCCGAGCTAGTCGCGCTAG
Organism: Scalesia atractyloides; assembly: GCA_947069175.1. NCBI lineage: Eukaryota > Viridiplantae > Streptophyta > Magnoliopsida > Asterales > Asteraceae > Scalesia > Scalesia atractyloides. Next base: position 60,258,515 of record CAMTDV010000024.1, on the reverse strand, counting down.
CCGACTGGGTATGGTCAACGGGTGATTAATTTGGCCTAACTTTCGCCATGGTCAGTGATAGACCTGGCAACACTGAGGCAACAACAGTCAGCTTCGATCGCGAACTCTTATGTGACGTAACTTTAGGCTCGCTACCTACATGTTAACATTGAACTTAATTACGAACCAACATTATTATTCCGGGTTAGGAATAATGGAACTATGTCGTTATCCCGGGTTAGGGATAATGGGGAAAAACAATATTTTAACCGAACTTGTGAACTTATAAAAACCTGTGAACTCACTCTTCTTTAATGTTGACACTTGTTTCTTTACATGTTTCTCAGGACGCTAGGAGCGCTAGGTGCACTCATTTGCATTTGATCAAGACATTTTTTTTATCGAGTCTTATTTACGAATAATGTTTGGGATTTTTGGTTTTGGCATTTATGTTGGCGCCCGTTACTTTACTTTAATGCTTCCGCTAAATGTGTTGAAAATTTTGCATTTATGAGACAAAGCCAAGAATGTAACATTTTGAATCGTTCATATTAGACTTGATCTTTTGTCCTTATCTCTATGTTACATGATGTGTTGAAAATCCTATTTAAGTATCTTGATTAGGATACTAGTATAACGTTGACTATTTTACCATTCTTGTTTCAAAGAGTTTTATAAAATTTTATCAAATCAACTCTTTCATAAAAACCCATTTTAGATAATGCCTTCAAACTTATGAGAAATAGGAATACATACCAGAAATACTTAGGTGAGAATTTCATATTCAATCTTAGGATCCTTCATCATGTCCCCAGTATAAAATACTTTCAACATTTATTGTATTTAGCTCTAGCATAGATGTCCCCTGTCTGTGCATGATCAACATATTGCATCAGGATATCATCCATTAAGTAATTTTCCAATTGACCTTTGAACTTAGCAATCTTCTTTCAAACATAGTTGCACATGTTCATATTTAAGAGTATTCGTGGGATTCTTCGGAAACTTTGCATTTTACTGGGGTTGAACCCATTTTCCACGCATATAAGCAGGAGTATAAGAACCTCAAGACTTGAAAAGGTGAAAACCTTTAAGTCTTTGAGTTATACTGGGGATATTACCCATGTTTCGTGCGCTATAGGCGGGAATGTATAAACTCCAAGACTTATAAAGGTGAAAACCTTTAAACCTTAGAGAGTATGAAAATACCCTTTCGCGAGAGAGGGTGATCAATCCTCATATACCTTAAGGATCCAGGATATAGCTAACAATAACGAAATTGTCAGCCATTGTTACATGAACTGGTCCCACTATCTTGAACTATTCCTGGATACTTGCGCTCTAGGCGGGGTGTTTAAACCCAACTCGAAAGAAAGGTGAATACCTTTAAGCCTGTGAAGGGATCTGAATCCCTTAAATGTGAGAGAGGGGGCCAACCCTCTAGTCTTTCGATCCGTCTTGAGTACATATCTTGAAGTAGTATCCTGAAAAGTATCCTACAAAACACCTTTAAACTATGGTGGGTGTTAGCTTGGCTAACACCCCTCCGATGCTTAAGTCAGTATTGGGTTTCAAAGAATATTAAATTAAACATATTTAAAAGAGATAGAATTTATACCATCCTGAGTCAAAAAGTAAATCCTAAACTCACTTAAAATAAGCTTCAAGATGTATAGCATTCCAGGTTCTTGGTATTATATCTCCTTCCATAGTCTTGAGTCGGTATGCTCCTTTTCCTGACTCTGATTCAATTTCATATGGTCCTTCCCATTTTGGGGCTAACTTGCCGTCAGCAGGATTGGTTGTGTTTTGAAAAGCTTTTCTCAATACCCAGTCTCCAACTTGGAATCTTCTGGTTCTTAAATTTTTGTTGTATGACTTAGCTATCCTTTGTTGATATGCTGTCATCCTTAGCTTTGCTGCATCCCTTGTTTCATCTATGGTGTCTAATTCCTGATATAAGACTTCAGGATTCGCTTCAGGATCCCGTAAGCTTGATCTAGCTGTGGGTATCACCATCTGTGTTGGAATCACTGCTTCTGCCCCAAATACCAAAGAAAATGGAGTTTGGCCAGTAGCATTCTTCACAGTTGTTCTATCTGCCCACAATACAAATGGTAGTTCTTCAGCCCATTGTCCTTTCTTGGTACCTAACCTTTTCCTCAAGTTATTGACGATTATCTTGTTGGAGGATTCTGCTTGTCCATTAGCCTGAGGATGCACCTTTGTTGACGTGATCATCTTGATTCCCCAACTTTTACAAAAATCAGTCGTCCTCTTGCTAATGAATTATGAACCATTGTCGTAAATTATCTATGCCAGTATCCCGAATCTTGTCAGGATATTCCTCTTGATGAAAGATACCACTTCTTGATCCCTAAATTGGACAAACGCTTCTGCTTCAACCCACTTGGAGAAATAATCCGTTATTGCTAGCATGAAGACTTTTCCTCCCGGAGCTTTTGGGAGTTTTCCTACTATATGCATCCCCCACTTCATAAATGGCTAAGGAGATATGATAGGATATAATGGTTCTGCAGGCTGATGTAGTATATTGTTGTGTCTTTGGCATGCATCACATTTTTGAACATACTCTACAGCATCCTTCCTCATGGTCGGCTAGTAATATCCTATTCTCAATACTTTTGAGAATAAAGATCTGCCCCCAGTATGGTTGCCACAATCTCCTTCGTGTATATCCTGAAGTACTTCCTTAGTTTCAGGATATTCCAAGCACCTTAGGTATGGACATGCAAGGGATTTCTTATACAAAACATCATCTATAATTGTAAAACGAGATATCTTCATTCTGAAAGCCTTGGGGTTTTCATCCTTCGGGACATCTCCTTTTTCAAGATACTTGACGATTGGCGTCATCCAGGATTCAGGATCCTTATCAGGATATGCTTTACCAGGATCCTGAACACTTGTTACCTCCTTATCCTGAGACTTCAAAAGTTCCATCACATGGTACAGGATATGTAATATTGGTATTTGAGTTCCTTCCGGTATCCTGACAGTTGATCCTAGATTTTCTAGAGCATCTGCTTCAGCATTCTCTTCTCTTGGTACCTGCTTAAGTGTAAAATTTTCGAAATATCCTGCTAATTTTTTAACAATTACAAGGTATTCAACTAACTTTTCACCCTTGACTGCATAAGATCCATTTAAATGGTTAGTAATCAACAGGGAATCAACATACACTTGTAAACATTTAACATTCATATTCTTAGCCAATTCTAGTCCTGCTATTACGGCTTCATACTCAGCTTCATTATTAGTAGCAGGAAATTCACATCTAATTGCCTGGGGTAATATGTCCCCCCTGTGGCGATTTTAGTAGTATCCCTTTCCTACACCTTTGACATTAGATGCACCATTAGTATATAATATCCAAGATCCTGAATTCTCATCTAATTGTTGTATTTCTAGGTCAGCCTCATTTTGAATATCACTTCTAAAATCTGCCACAAAGTCTGCTAGAGCCTAAGACTTTATAGCATTTCTAGGTTCATATACTAAATCATAAGCACTTAGTTTAACAGACCACTTAGCCATCCTACCAGACATTTCAGGTTTTCTAAGCACATTTTTAACAGGATAATTAGTTTTAACATGTATCCTATAAGTTTCAAAGTAATGTCTAAGCTTAGTTGATGCCATGACTAGAGCTAATATCAATTTTTCTAAGTGTGAATATCTAGTTTCAGCATCTAACAAACTTTTACTAACATAATAAAAAGGATAGTGCTGACCTTCATGATCCTTTACCAGGACAACACTTACTGTGTTTCCTGATACTGCAAGGTATAGGGATAAGGGTTCACCATCCTCAGGCTTCATCAACAGGGGTGCACTTGAAAGATATTGCTTTAGTTCTTGCAGAGCAACTTCGTGTCTTTCTCCCCATTCAAACTTTTTCTTCTTTTTTAGAATATTGTAAAATTCCTTGCATTTTTCCGAGGATATTGATATGAACCTGTTCAACGTTGCTACCCGTCCTGTTAATCTCTGTACATCCTTCATGTTGGAAGGTGATTTGAGGTCCAGGATAGCTTTAATCTATTCTGGGCTTGCTTCTATTCCCCTTTTGGTCACCATATATCCTAGAAATTTTCCTGCCCCCACTCCGAAGTGACACTTAGCAGGATTCAGCTTCATATTATACTGATCCAGGATATTGAAAGCACATTCAAGATCCTGGAGGTGATCCTCGTGTTGGTGCAGAATGTCTATGTCTTAGTCTTATATCGAGTCTGTATTGTATAGAGCTGGATAGGCTAGGTTAAGAAGTATTTATGAAAAGTTGTAGCCAAGTTCGCTCATAAGTTGACATGGTTAAGCATGTTCGGCCGAACTTGCATAGGCAAGTTCGGGCGAACTTACACATGTGGAGCGAATTTGTAAACCTATAAATACCTAGCTTGTGTGTCTCATTTGTAACTTTGGTATTGTAGTGGCGAAGCTCTGTCAGTCTGTAATCTAAACGTTTAATCAAAGAAACTGAAGATTAACTGATAAATTCTTGTCTATTGGTAACACGACATAATATTTCCGCTATTATGGACGTTAGATATCAAATTTAGGTTCCTAAGCATCAAGGATCGGTCCTACAAGTGGTATCAGAGCTAGAAAAGCCTGATTTGATAGTATCAAGACAGGAACACTTCTATTTCTACTCCATTCTTCTTTTTCTTTAACTTTTGATCACAAAATGAAGAATTCATGGTCAAAATCTTTTGAATTTTGAATATATCATGTAAAATACAACAAAGATAAACCCTTGAAAGATTGGAGACCAAATTCAACCGAATTCATGTCGAAATTTTGAAAAAACCATGTTTTTTAAAACTTTCTGGAACGAACTTGTTGGCCATGTTCGGCCGAACTTGCACTAAAACATCATTTTTCAAGTGATTTTTACTAAGTTCGCCCAAACTTAGGTGATTTTTAGAGGAAATTTGAGTCAAGTTCGCCCGAAGATACTAAATTTTCATTAATTTTACATCAAGTTCGACCGAACTTGTTTAAAATCAAGAAGATTTTAAGTAAGTTCGCGCCCGAACTTGCTTGTATTTCATCAAAGTTCTTTTGAACAAGTTCGCTCGAAGATCTGTTTAATTGGGTTATAAGTTCGACCGAAGATAAACGAAATTTTTTCAAAGTAAACCTAACAAGTTCGACCGAACTTGTTAGAAAATTCAAGAATTCTTCATTTGTCACTACACGTTCGACCGAACCTGTAGTAGGACTAACTGTTTTCAAAGTTTTTGAAAATTTTTCAGCGTATACGTTTCGTGATTCACAATGGAAGATCAACTAAGAGCTTATATGTTCGGAGCTAGTTCGTCAAATGCCAATGTGATTAATCAAGTCAATCTTGATAACGAAATGGGAACGACCGTCAAACCGCCCAAGCTGATGAGCACGGACGAATACGAAGCATGGGAAGAGAAATTTACCTACTGGGTTCAAGCCATGCACTTTGCTGGCTGGGTGTCAATTGAAAGAGGCTATACTGAACAAGAATACATCGACAAACTTGCTGACGTACTACCAGAGGGTGAATGGACTACGTATTTGATGGTTTTGAAGAATAGTGATAAGTGGGATTTCTTCAAGTTGTCAACATTTATCGATAAACTCGAAGGCCACGAAATGGAGCTTCTGAAGATAGCGAAGTCAAAGAACGCTTGTTCAAGACATCAGTTTGTACTACAAAACCGGAATGCAAGATAACATTTCGAGTCCGAAAATTGGAACTGGCTTTTAGTGCAAACACGAATGCTTCTCCACAGAACCGGAATCATCCACAGCCTCAGTATGACCAAAGTCCACAAAATTCTTACTCGAGCACTGGTTCAAATTCAACATTCCAAAGTTAAGCAAATCAGAACCAACAGCAAAGTTCTGATCCGAATGTTTACAAGTGCAACATAGCAGTAAACTTGAACAATGTTGTTTCAGAAGAAGTTGCAAAACAACATATGTCACTACTCGCTACCGTCTTAGAATCTTATGAATGTCTTGTTGCCGGTAAGATCGGAAACCCCGAGATGACTGCAGAAGATTATGACCAGGTAGACGAGGAAGAACTCGAACTAATAGACATCAAATGGTCCTTAGCTTCGATCATCAGGAGAGTGACAAAGTTCGTTGCACTCACGGGCCGTGACATAGGAAACTCCAACAACAAATTGGGTTTTGACAAATCCAAAGTCATGTGTTTTAGATATCGACAGAAGGGACATTTTAAAAGAGAGTGTAAGAACACCGAGGCAATAGGAAATCAAAGTCCTTTCAGAGGAGGGAATGATTATTACAAGAAGGCGCATCAATATAAACCTTTCCCGAAGAAAACTCAGATTGAGATCCAAGAAAAGCCAAATAGTAGTACCACGGAGAAAGCCATGGTTGCATCTACAGAAGATGACGGTTTTGAATGGAATTCTTATATTGGGAAAAAGACCGGAGTTGCTTTGATGGCAGAGATAGTTGAAGATAATTCTACAGAGGAGGCAGCGGCAGCAGCAGAAGCAGCAGCTTTCGAACAAGCTATTCTGGAACAATACTTGCATCAACAGCAGGAAGAAGAGGAATATATCCATATGCAGAGACAAGGAATTTTATCATCTAATTCTTGTGACAGTTTTGCAGGTCACTTTGATGGAAGCACGAAAGAACAAGTGGTTGAGGAGAAAAAGATTGATGAAGTGATTGTTGATATCACTCAAGAAATGAAAGTCGAAGACCTCAAGGACATGGCAGATAAAGCTTTAACGGCAAATCTAACTAAGGTAGGTCCAGAGGTAAAGATTGTCGAGAAAGAAGTTGTTAAAGTACAAGTTGTAGAGGTTGAGAAACCTTGTACAAAATATACTAAACCTTGTGTCGAATGTGCCGTAAAATCAAAGATCATCGCAAAAAACAATGTGCATAATGATTTGCTAAAATATGATTATCGCACAATGAAAGAAGTGTATGACAAAATGAAAAATGATTATGGCAGACTCGACAGAAATAACACCGAACAACATGATAATATAAGAATGTTGAGTGGTACAGTAATGTATAAACAAAGAGCAATTAACATTATATCAACACCATTGCTGAAATCAAACAACAACACAATTGAAACTGAAAGAGTTCGACAATTGTTAAGAAGTTATACCACTAACGCATATGTTATCGATCACATTCTTCCAACAATCTCATCGGAAGAAAAACCTAAAAAGAAAACGGGCAAAGAATATAGCAATGTTCCTCCACCCCTTTTCGAAAAATACTATGTTAAATCTGCAGACGGGATGGACAAGGCACTCAATGTTGAATTACTTTCTGAAAAGAAAAACAAGTTGCCAGAGAACATTGATATAATCTATGCTAAATCTGATGATGACAACAACGATGTGGTTAACAAAGTTGTTGAAAATGTATTAAGTGATTCTGATGATGGCAGCTTCAAAAGCGTCAACTCGAGTTCAAAGAATTCTGATTCACAATCTGAAAATGACGATAAGTCGTCAGAAGATGGTCTAAGTGATGATCCTAATGTTGTAATGTACAAAAATAAGGATTCTGATAGACTATACTTTGATGATAGCTTCCCGATTCAGAATGTGAAAGAAGAATTGCTTGATAAATTCTTTAAACTCGTGGAAGTCACATCAGAGGAGTTGGTAATCAATGAACGAAAATTCTATTCCAAACCTAAAAGAAACAATTACCGAAGGAACGGTGGTGATCATCCGGAAAATCGAGAGCAGGGTTGGGTCTAGAAGAAACTGATGAATCTATAAAGAAACCGTCACCATTTCATGAATATAAAAACAAAAACATGAAGTTTGTATATGGGACGAGTACAGTTCATGAGGAGAATTTGATTGGTAAACAGTCAAATGATGAGTTCAAGAAGGAGAAAGAAATTCGAGATAAAGCCAAGGTTATAAGTGATGTCAAAACCTCAAGTAATGTTAAATCACAAATTAAAGGACATCCACTTGATAATCGGACATGTTTCAAGTGCAATAAAATTGGTCATGTGGCACGACTATGTCCGAAATCAAAACCGGCTTATCTTCGAAGAAAAGAAGATTCTAATGTTGTTAAACCAAAGCAACCAGTGTTTGTAAACCCTGTAAAGATTTTAAAACGAAATGAATCAAAACCAGAAGTTAAACCAAAGTCTGAAAAGATTTTTGAAAATTCCATTTTTGAAAAAGGTGAAACTTCTAGGTCTAATGAAAACAAGTTTTACATCAAAAAGGCTAATATCAAATCTCAAACCTGGATTGCCAAGAAAAGGTCAACAACATATGGTGTTGTTAAGTCTGAGCTAGTAAAGACTGACAACACAAAAGAATCAAAGACTGAATCACTAAGTTTGAGCAGGTAAAGACTAGTGAGAATGTGAAAGAAATTAAAACAGAAATTAAAAATGATAATGTCAAATCTGTAAAAGATAAGAAAAAAGTGAAATTTTCTAACATTAACATTGTTGAAACAGATGATGAATTTGATTTTGATGAGTTGTGATTTGATATGCTTTTGTTGATGGTTATCCTGTAAAACCCAAGACCAAGAAGGCTTAGGTAGAGCTTTTCACCTAATTTCTGAATTTTGCAGGGACTCCAAGGATCCGTACTTTCAAAGTGGATTTTGGATAGTGGAGCGTCCAAGCACATGACAGGAATGAAGGCATTGCTATTCGACATTAAAGCTATCAATGGTGGATATGTTGGATTTGTAGGAAATCAAGGTGGAAGGATAATCGCCGAGGGAAAACTCTCCAATGGCGTAGTTTCATTTTATCGCGTGAACTATATTGCAGAGCTTGAGAACAATCTTCTGAGTATATCGCAGATTTGTGACAAGAAATTCACAGTTCATTTCAATGATATGGAGTGTATTATCTTAAAGCCGGGATTCAAAATTCCAGATGAGTGGATTCTGATGAGAGCACCACGTGAGAATGATTTATATGTTCTTGACATGGGTGTTGCTACCACTTCATCGCAATCAGCACAATGTTTTGTATCAAAGGCTACTAGAAAAAGATTCTATTCTTTGGCATCGTAAGATGGGCATATTCATTTCGAAAAATGAATTTCTTGGTTTATAATGATCTTGTAGAAGGCGTAAATCTTCGAAGTTTTCAAATGTCTGATCATTGCTTGGAATGCAAGAAGGGAAAGCATATCAAGAAAACACATCCGAAGAAAATTCTAAACTCAATCAAGTTGCCATTAGAACGTCTCCACATGGATTTATTTGGTCCTGTAAATGTTCGAAGCATATCAGGAGACTTATATTGCTTGGTCGTGACAGATGACTATTCGAGATATTCGTGGGTATTCTTTCAAGAATCAAAAGACGAAACGTTCAAGAATTTGGTTATTCTATTCAAGAAACTCGAGAACATTTATCATCTGCCGGTCAGATGCATTAGAAGTGACAATGGCACAGAGTTTAAGAATAACAAAATGAAGGAATTCTGCAACGCAAAAGGGATTTTGCACGAGTTTAGTGCTCCCTATACTCCACAGCAAAATGGAGTTGCTAAACGGAAACTTTAATTGAAACTACGAGAACCATGCTTGCAGATTCTAAACTTCCAATCAGTTTTGGAGTGAAGCAGTTGCTGCAGCTTGCTACATGCTAAACAGGGTTCTCACTGTCAAACCAACAAAGAAAACATGTTTTGAGATAATAAACTACGGAAGCCAAATTTGAAGTTCTTAGAACCATTCGGTGCCCCTTGTACCGTAATAGACCAAGATGGCAAATTCGGAGCTAAATCTCTCGAAGGTTTCTTTGTCGGATATGCGAGTCCGTTGAGAAGAGTATATGTTCCTTCATTGCGAAAGGTTATTGAAGCACAGCACGTGGATTGTTTCAATTACACGAATCCTATTCAACGGAAAGGTGGCGCGTGGCTATTTAACTATCAACACCTATGGAAGTCATTTGACTTGCCCAAAGAACCAACTGACGAAGAAGTTGCAGCGTTATATTATCTTCACCAATCAGCGAATCAAGAGCAAATTGTTCGACTAATTGTGGTTAATCAACCCATGTTGGATCCATCTTCTTCTGGCGCAAGTTCAAACAATAGTGGTGTTCCGGCTGAAAATGTTTCTGAAACATTATCTTCACCCACTACTCTTCCAACGAATGCCTCTACTGACCTAATGAATACAACAACGGAGCCCAGTATGCCTCAGAATCAAGATTCTGATTCAGATGAAGCACCAACATTTGATGCTGATGGGGAATCATCTTCTTCAGATGAAGAAGTAGAGCAGATAACAAGTCTTCTTAATCAATCTTCAGTCCCGAACAACAGAAATGAAGCTTCATCAAGCTCTCCAAACATTGAATTGGTTGTTAATCTCAACATCATGAATCAGCAAAACTCAGTAGATGTTCCAAGTGAAGAATTGCCGTGATCATATTCCTATCATCCGTCAACAAATATTATCAAAGAACTTCAAACTGGTGTTAGAACTCAAGGGAAAATTAATAAAGCACTCAGTGGTTTCTATACACGCGTTGCTACAACCCAAAACTATTGTTTCCATTCATGTTTCATCTATCAGATTGAGCCTAAGACAGTTAATGAAGCTTTAGCAGATGAAAACTGGGTACAAGCAATGCAAGAAGAATTATTGCAATTTGAGAAGTTGGGTGTGTGGAAGCTTGAAGACCTACCAGAAAATAGAAAGCAATTGATACAAAATGGGTCTTTAAGTGTAAACGTGATGATAGAGGAGTTATTGTTCGTAACAAATGCTAGGCTTGTTGTCAAGGGATTTCACCAGCAGGAAGGTATAGACTACACAGAAGTCTATGCACCAGTAGCTCGATTGGAATCTATTCGAATATTTCTAGCTTTCGCATCATGGAAAGGATTTAAGGTCTATCAATTGGATGTCAAATCAGCTTTTCTGTATGGCAAATTACGCGAGAAGGTGTACGTTGGACAACCACCGGGGTTTGTCGATCCACTTAACAAGAAGAAAGCATACCTACTGGATAAAGCACTTTATGGTTTACACCAAGCCCCGAGAGCTTGGTACGAGACGTTATCACAACATCTCGTCGGAAACGGCTTTATCAGAGGAACTGTGGATAGTACCCTTTTCACCAGAGAAGTGATGGCCATCTGATTATATCAATATGTTGATGACATCATCTTTGGATCTACAAATGATAGTCTCTGCAAAGAGTTTGAGGGAATCATGAAAAAGAAATTCGAAATGTCCTCAATGGGCGAAATGAAGTTCTTTCTTGGTTTGCAAGTAGACCAGCTTCCGGATGGTATTTTCATTCATCAGACTAAGTATGTTCACAACATCTTGAAAAAGTTTGGAATGGAAAGCTTGAAGCCTCTATCTACGCCTCTTGCTCTCAACCATGGCATTTGCGTTGATGAGACTGGAGCCAAAGTTGACAAGACGTTATACAGATCGATGATTGGATCACTGATATATCTGACGGCATCGCGCCCAGATATTATGTATCCAACCTGCCTATGCGCCAGATATCAGTCAAGCCCGAGGATCTTACACATGCAGATCATGAAGCGTATCTTTAGATATCTGAAAGGATGCCCAAGCACCGGCTTGTGGTACCCGAAGAACGACAATTTTGACCTCACAGGCTATGCTGATTCCGATTTTGGTGTAGATAAGTTGAGTTCTAAATCAACTACAGCGGGACGCCAGTTCTTCAGAACAAGAATGGTAACCTGGCAGTGTAAGAAACAGACTACGGTCGCTCTCTCTACCTGTGAAGCTGAGTATATCTCGGCCTCCATTGTTGTTCACAGACTCTGTGGATTCAACAACAGATGAGAGACTTTGGGCTGCAATTTCTAGACACTCCGTTGTATGTTGATAACAAGGCAGCCATCGATATAACTAAAAATCCGGTTCATCACTCACGCACAAAACACATTGAAATTCGTTATCATTTCATTCGTGATTGTTACGAAAAGAAATTGGTACGAATAGAAAAAATCCACACCGACGAACAAAAGGCTGATTTTTATACCAAACCATTTTCATTATCACGATTTAAATACTTGTTGAGAATTAACGGTATGAAAAATTTGCTGACAGGTGCGGACGCTGAGGTTCAATACGGATCGGACGATGAGTTTGCGTGATCCACATTGGTTTGTAAATACCTTTCTAGCTTAGAATTTTTGTTAAAAACTAAAATCCAAGATGTTTTTGATTTTAGGGGGAGAAATGTTAAAGAAAATACAAAAACATTCAAAAAATTTTAAAATCCAAAAACATATAAAAATTCAAAATGTTCAAAAACATTGAAAAAGTCAAAAAAAAAAAAAGAATTCAGTGTCATAATAGTACATCAGTGAACTATCACAGTATGCTAAAGAAATGTAAAGTTTTAAAAAGTAATAAACGTGTCTTACTGCGTATGTGTCGATAGGCTTAACACGTTCAGTAAACTGTTTTCGAGATATAAACTAAATTTTACAACTGCTTAATCTTGTGGATTAACACATCTGGGATATATGGACTTAGTACTCCGAAATTTTGTTTGAAAGATTGCCTGATTCTGAGATACGAGGTCTTTATAGATAGTTGATATCTGGGGTATTATACAAGTTCTTCTGATTTTGCGAAAGCAATGGCCTAGAACTTCTATAATACTTTCGCTTTAAACCCCCTAATTGCATGCAATATTGAAAAGTATCGAAAGATATAATCATATGCAATGCTGAAAAGATTCCTTAAGTGGAACATACCTTAAAGACGAGCCTTCATCTCTTTGTTTGTATGGTAGTACTAACCTGAGCTCTCAAGGTCTCGCACAACCCAGATACAGATATCAATTACGCTATATTCACCTGTAAGATGAAATCTAAGGAATCTGGATACGGGAGTATATTCAAGAAGTGGGAACCATAGATAAGTCAAGTTTCATGAATATCTTAACATATCTTGAAACAGTTGAGAAATGTGGTAAAGTTTAAGTGGACAAACATATCGACAATCTAGGTAAACAAGTTTAGAACTTAAAGTCATATAAAGGTCAACGGTACTGGTGATATGTCTCAATCAACTGATATGATCCTTAGACACGAATTCATAAAAATATGTCTGTAAATATGTTTGTATATAGTTTACTTTGCTTATTTCATTATATTTCAGCTTTTCAGATTAAAAATCAAAAAGATTTTCAATGAATTTTTAGCATAAACTTACAAAAATACAAAAAGATTTTATTTCTACATTGATTTCAGCAAACCAATGTTGGAGAACGAATCTTCGAAGTCTGGTAAGATGCTAGAACTGGTGGGAATCTCTTTGACAATGGGCTGGGAGCTAATCTGTTAAAATCTGAAAAGTTAAAACGATGAAAAGTTCATTAATTTGAAACTTTGATTTTGAAAATATCAACAGTTTGTTCGTAACGGGTTAAACCGGGGTCATTAACTTGGACTCGGCAGACAAATCGGTTAACCAAGGTCATTAGCTTGGACTTGGTCAACTGAGTGGATTTCATAACTGGTAAAAAGTTGGAAAGTTCAGGGTTAAAAATGGAAAATTTGAAAAAGTTTGAAAATTTTGAGGTTTGGCAAGTTCGGCCAAACTTGCTAAACAATACGAGCTTAATAATCAGCAAGTTCGACCGAACTTGCAGATGGCTGAGTGTTAGTTTTATGATAAGTTCGCCCAAACTTCTCTGGGCCTAAGGATGGGCTTAACAAGTTCGCCCGAACTTGACATGGTATAAATACCATTCATGTTCGGCCGAACTCATTCACTTGATATCAGAACTTTTTCAGCGAACTTGAGTATTTTGAGAGAATTTGTGTGAAATTGTCATTTTTAAGCCGTTATACTGTCAATTTGAAGATAGTTTTTGGTGATTAGCACACCAACTACTATGGCAGAGGTAATTAATTGATAATAAACCATGTTTGAACTGTTAACAAACAAAACCAAATCTAAAAACTTAAAATCTGATAGTTTTAGGTGTTATTGGACAAAATTGAACATAGATCTTTGATCTACACTTAAAATCTACCGTGAAATCGTTTTTGATTAACTGAATATCATGTTTGCATGCCTAAACTTGTTTGGTCTGAATGAAGAAGACGACAAGTTCGGCCGAACTTGTTGTCAAGTTCGACCGGGCTTGTCCAAAACACACTTGAATAAATCAGGAACATGTTCGACCGAACTTGAGTGTTGAAATATTTTTGATCATACATGTTCGACCGAACTTATGTTAACAAAAATGATTTGTTTGTAGTTTAAGTTCGACCGAACTTGTTCTTTAACATGAAACATGTGTCTCATACATGTTCGGCCGAACTTAGGAAAAATTGTATAATAAAACTGTAAGTTCGCCCGAACTTGCATTAAGAAAAATTTTGAACATGAGTGTTACATGTTCGGGCGAACTTGTTAAAATCAGGTTTTTAACACTAATCAAGTTCGCCGAACTTGATTAAAGTGTTAGAAAAATGTTAGAAAATTGTTTATGATTTTTCCTCGAAAACCGTGCTAATTGTTTTATGTCGTTTTTAATGCACAGATCCAGCGCGTGTTGTCTCAGTTGAGTTTTCTAAAACTCATAACACATGTATAACGCTTGACAAGTCTATTTGTCCATCGCTGAAGGAATATGACAACATTTTGGAATTTCTTGAAGATAGTCATATTCGCCGAGCTATTACTGAGCGCACTGTTTCTTATCGATCTCATGTTATTCATTTCTGGATGAACGCGAATCTAAGCGCTGAAGAGAAGACAATCTCTTCTACAGTACAGGTTGGTGATGAAATAAAGCGGATTACAATTACTGAAGGCGACATTCGAAGAATTTTAGAGCTTAAAGATAAAGAAGATGATCCGATTCATCTAGATGAGAAGATGGTTCGCGGATGTTTCTTCCGCATGGGATATAAAGGGAGTGTGAATAAACCAACATTGAAGAAAGGGGAAGTGCCAAACCCCTATAACTTTTGATGCATGCTCTAATTCACACGTTCAGCCATCGCAAAGCTGGGTTAGATGATGTTCAAGATTATTTGGCTAGCATGGCAACAACGCTTATTTTGAAGAAGCCGTTCAATGTTTCTAAGATGTTGTTCGTTCATATGTCAAAGAATATGGAGGATTCAAGACTGTGTGTATATCCAAGATTTATTCAGATGCTGATCGATGAGAAGTTTCCCAACATTGCTCGAGATCCTAATGATGTTCTTTATTTGGTTCATCTCGACGAAACCACAGTGAAGAAGCTTATCAAGTTTCAGAAACAAACTTCAGCTCCTATCGCCAAACCTTATTCGGAGCAATTAAAGATTCAGATTATGTATCGCCACCTGGTAGCAAATGGAGAAAAGAAGGTAGCGACGATGAGAATGAGCTAAAAGCTGAACGAGAATGGTTTAAAGAGTTTAAACCAAAGGCAAGAAGTGAATGGTTTTGAAAGATGAAGCTGATAAATCAAAGAAGAAGCGAGGGTCAAAGAAAGTTAAGACTTTGCTTGTTGATGAGGAGGAGACTGAGAATGTTGAGGCAATGGCTGGATCTAGCACTGCAGTCGTTAATAAGAGTCAAGAAACAATGAAGTCGACTCAAGAAGAAGTAATTTCTGCTACGTGTGAAAATGAAGAATCTGATAAAGAGCCTGAAAAGACAGAGGCGAAATAAGAGCAGAAAAAGAAAAGAGATTGGATGCAGATTTTGATCCAATGCAGAAATAGATTCTGATGAGGAGAGGCCAAAGAAAAAGACTAAAAGAACAAAGTCGCCTGCAATCGAAATTTCTAAGAAAACTATAGGGTCACCTCACACGAAAGGAAAACGAAAGGCAAAGAAAGCTCAGAAAGCCGTGAGCAAAAGATACAAGAGCAAGATAGAAAGCAAGAAGCCACACAAGAACCTTTTGGTGCTCAGGAGAAAGGAGCAACACAAGAACCTCCTACACAAGAACCTCCTGTTATCATTTATACTGAAACATAAATGCAAGGGGTTACACAAGAACCTCCTGTGTCTGAGTTTGTTGAAATTCCGATCGTTGAATCACCGAGTGCTCAAAAGACTTCTATTCCTGAAAGCTCTACTCCAAAGAAGGTTACACCAAAAACTGCAACACCAAAAGACTCAACACCAAAGACGCTGAGGGGAAGTATGTTTGGTTATATGCCACATGGTCCTATAAGTCTTGAAGACTTGGATGAATTTTTCCCTAAAATGAATGCTGAGATGTTAGAGAAGCGTGTGAAGGTTTTGGAAGATAAAGTTGCGAAGCTGAGCTCGAAAAGAAGGTAAATAAAAGCGAAGTCGAAAAGGAAATTCTTGATGATAGAGTGAAGGTGCTCGAAAATGAATGTGAATATTACAAAGCGTTGATAGAGAGTCTGCAGGACGCCAACGAAAAATTACAAACAGAGATTGGAAAATTGAAGAAAATTCAAACTCTGAATGATTGAAGATTCATCAGATTACAGAAGGTGTTATCCAATAATCTGAATATTGATTTTATCGCCGAATACGATCGTCTGGACTGTCAAGAAGCCAAGGAGCATGCTGAAAAAGAATTGGCTAAGGGTGGTAAAGGGAAGCAGGTAGAGGGAGAAGCCCCTAAATCTACTACAGAGAAATCTTTCTGATGTTCCCGAGAAGTCTGCTGAAGATGTTTCAAAAGCTTCTGAGTCTGATATACAAAAGGTTGACGAATCTGTCAAGCCTTCGGATCATATTGTCGTGACTAAAGAAAAAGATGATGATGAAGCCGAGAAAGAGGAAAAGAATGAGGATGAAGAAGAGGAAGGATATGAAGATTGGAATGTAGGGGAGGATGATGACGATTTTGATCAGGGTGATGATGATTTTGATCAGGGTGGTACTGGCTTAAAGATCAATGAAGCTAAAGTCTCTGATGAATTTGATTTCTCTGATCTGATGAACGATGAATCGAATCAAATGGAAGATAAGAGCCAGGGGGTCAGGGCAAAAAGGGCATTCAGATGACATTGATATGTTAGATGTTGATCGGTTTGTGAAGCCTATGACTGCAGTACCTATGAAATCTTTGATATAGATGTTGGAACATAATGTTGAAGAAGGTGAGTTTGTACATAATTATTCGAAAGAAGATATGGCAAAGCTAGTTGAAGCTGAAGTTGAAAACTTGGAATTTGATTTTGAGGAGACAATGAATGTCGATACATTTAAGCCAAAAGAGTATCAGTATGAAAGAAGATTTGAAACTGATGAATACAACCGTTGTGATTGTTGAAGATTGGTCCTCAGATGATGAAACAGAAAAGAAAGATAAATATGTTGGTCAGGATTCAGAAAGCTTTCCTACATTCGAAGAAACGTATAAACAGCTAAATGAAGAAATGTTAAAAGATAGGATTGCTGAAGAGCTACGTGAAGGAAAAATTCCGAGGCTAATGACCAAAGAGGAGATAGCTGAAGCAAGAAAGACCCGGTTCAAGGAGATGCCTAGTGAACGTAAGTTTCGACGTCCACTAGCATTCTTCACCAGAGATAAAAATGTTTCTTTGCGAGATATTTTGAGTTGGGGATGGTTTAAGGAGCTCAACGTGTATGCAATCAAAAGAGAGTTTGGAGTACAATACTTCAAATATCTTGCTGATTTAAAGACTTTGTCGTATTGGGATATGGAAGAGCTAGTGCAAACAGTGAATGTCATTTATCAGATGAAGACGACTGATCAATTGTTATGGAAAATGATAAAGTATGAAGCTGAAAAAGGTTGGAATCACTGGAAGCCGTTTATTCTGAGGCAAAGAATAAAGATTAACAAGGTTACAGGAGAAAAGGACATAACGTTGATTACGAAACGTCCTAGAGCCATGAGGAATATGCCGCTTATGCTGATTGAACAGAACTTTTATCCTTTATTCAAGTTGTGGCAGATTGATTCAGCTACTTGTGAAGCAGTGATTGTATTAAAGTTCGAAGATCACTTAGATATTGCTAAGGAACGGGTTGAAGTGATGGGTTATCAGGGTATGAGAGGATTGTGGAGGACGATAAGGATTTTAGATCGTATTTGGTTGGTAAACTGCTCGAGAGAAGATATAAAATGCCTTTTCTATAGCAAGATTGTTTTTGAAGAAAGAGAAAAGGTACAAGCAAATGCAGTATCAGAAATTGTCAATGTTTGCTATGCACGTAATGTGAATTCAGGAAAGATGTGGAAGACAAAGTGGAGGGATCTGGAAAGAGTTGAATTCTTGAAGGAAGAAACAAGGAGTGAGGCGATTAAAGAGAAGATGGAAAAAGCGGTGAGAGAAAGTTCGCTCAAGATGGCTAACTTTAAAAGACCATCGTCAACTGATCAAACGCCGGATCCGAAACAAGAGAGACGAAAGAAGCCGTACAAGAACTTCTTTGGTCGGGTACGTTAATGTTTATATGAAGACAGAGTTTTGAAGACTGATAAAAGACGAAGACGATATCCAAGGGGGAGTCTGTTGGTGCAGAATGTCTATGTCTTAGTCTTATATCGAGTCTGTATTGTATAGAGCGGATAGGCTAGGTTAAGAAGTATTTATGAAAAGTTGTAGCCAAGTTCGCTCATAAGTTGATATGGTTAAGCATGTTCGGCCGAACTTGCATAGGCAAGTTCGGGCGAGCTTACACATGTGGAGCAAACTTGTAAACCTATAAATACCTAGCTTGTGTGTCTCATTTGTAACTTTGGTATTGTAGAGGCGAAGCTCTGTCAGTCTGTAATCTAAACGTTTAATCAATGAAACTGAAGATTAACTGATTAGTTCTTGTCTATTGGTAACATGACGTAATATTTCCGTTATTATGGACGTTAGATATCAAATTTAGGTTCCTAAGCATCGAGGATCGGTCCTAACCTTGGCTTTCTTGGATTTTACCACCATATCGTCGATATAGACCTCCATTGTGTCCCCCAGATTGTCTTTGAACATCATACTGACTAGCCTCTGGTATGTTGCTCCTGCATTTTTAAAACCAAAAGGCATGGTAGTATAACAGTATATACATGTGGGTGTCATGAATGTTGTATCCTCTTGGTCAGATGGCTCCATCTGGATTTGCTGAAATCCTGAGGATGCATCCATAAAGGTCAGCATTTCATGACCAGCAGTTGCATCTACCATCGAATCTATATGAGGCAGTGGGAATGGATCTTTTGGACAAGCTTTGTTGAGGTCTGTGTAATCTACACAAACTCTCCACTTCCCATTCTTCTTTTGGACCACCACCACGTTTGCTAGCCACCTAGGAAACTTGACTTCCCTAATCCTCTTAGACTTCAATAATCTTTCAACCTCTTCTTGTATAATCGCATTTCTTTCAGGAGAAAATGTCCTCCTCTTTTGCTGAATTGGCTTGAAAGACCTATCAATTCCAAGTTTATGAGTTATAATATCTTTCGATATACCTATCATGTCCTCATGTTTCCATGCAAACGTGAACATCCTGCATTTCAAAAAGTTAGTAAGTTGACTCTCAATATCCTGAGGGATATTGGTCCCTACAAGCACCGAGATATCAGGATTATCCTGATCCAGGATAACTCTTTTAACATCTTGCTCAGAAGTTTTCACAATATCCTGGACTTGTATCTTTAATTTCTATCATGCCCTGTATTTTGTTGACGCCTTCATCGAGGAGGAATAGCATTCCTTTGCTTGTTGCTAGTCGCTTTCCACCTTGACTACCCCCCAAGGAGTAGGTATCTTAACACATTGATGATAAGTGGAAGGCACGACTTTCATATCATGAATCCATGGCATGCCTAATATAATATTGTAGCAGGATAATGAATCCATAACAAAAATTGCTGCATAGAATTTACTCCCTCAACGTAAACAGGTAGCTTTATCTCTCCAACAGTGTTCTTTGCCTCTCCACTGAACCCTACAAGCACGGTGGATTTCGAGGTAATCTCCATTTCTGGGATGTTCATCCTTTTTAGGGTTTCTAACTGGATGATGTTGACCGAGCTCCCGTTGTCCACCAATATCCTACGTACAAATGGTTAGCGATATATAAGGTAATAACCAAACCATCATGGTGAGGATCCTGGATGTTATCCCGTCGTCACTATCGAATGTTATGACTTTGTCATTCGTGAGCATCGTCATCCTCGTTGGCGTATCCCCTCTTTCTGCCTTTGCCTCTTTGGCATGCCTTTTAGCGGTAGAATAAGAGGTCCCACATATATCAGATCCTCCGGATATGAAATGGATTATTTTGGCATCTGAGGGAGGCGATGCTGCTAGTTCATGATCCTTGTCAGTATCCTGTCCCTTATTTTTCTTCCTTCCGATGAGATCTTTTAAGTAGCCCTTGCTTAGCAGATAACTTATCTCTTTTCTCAGGGCTATGCAATCTTTCGTTACATGTCCAAAATGTTCATGAAAGGCGCACCACTTGGACTTATCCTTCCAATCAGCTTTTTGTTGATTCTTCCTTAGCCACATGCCTTATCTCCTAAACCCTGCATGGCATATATTAATTCAGGAGTATTAACAGAAAAACAGTATTCTGACAACTCAGGATACTCCTCAGGATCTTCATCCTCAACAGCGTTCACTTTCTTGCTGTCATTCCTGCCATATGGCTTAGAGCGATATGGCTTGTATGAGGATTCTGACTTCCTGTTAGTTGATTCAGATGTTGAGGATGAATTCATCCTCTCTTGCATTTTCTTGTCGTCTTCAAGCCTGATATATCTTAGAGCCCTGTTTCGAGCTTCGTCCAGGTTCCTGCAAGTGTTTATTACAAGATCCTGATAAAAGGGAGAATCCTTTTGTAATCCCATCTTGAATGCCTGTACAGCTGTAGCAACATCAAGATGTGGGATATCTAAGGATTCCCTACTAAATTTATTCATATGATCCTTAAGGGATTCTTGAGGCCCCTGTGTCATCCTATAAAGGTCACTTGTTAGTTTTTCAAAGCTTCTACTACAAGAAAATTAACTGTTAAACAAATTAACAAAATGAGGAAATGATGTAATTGAATGAGGTGGAATGCTTAAGAGCCATTTCAAGGCTGATCCTGTCAGAGTAGAGCCGAAGCCCTTGCAAAGACATGCTTCTTTAAGATCCTGTGGAATAGGAGTCACTTCCATCCTCTCCCTATACTGGGCAATATGCTCTTCAGGATCCGTCGTTCCATCATAAAGCTTCATGTTGGGGGTTTGGAATCTCTTTGGCATTTCAGCATCACAAATTTGGCGAGCAAAATGGGATATGTTGTGGCTATCCTGGGATACTTCCGGTATGGGCTGCACTACCCCGGGTACACTTGATATCATATCCTTCAGCTTCTGAAGCTCTCTGGATAGTGCTGAGGTTACACTTGTATCCTGCGAAGATCCAACATTGTTAGTAGCGAGAGTATTAACATTATTAGAAAGGTTACCAGCCTGTTGATTCTGGCCATATCCTAGAGCATATCCTGGGCCCCTCACAGTCGATATCCTGGCTGGTGAGGGTATCTCAGGAACATTGCTCTGGGAACGACTTGGTACAACATTGCCCTGATTATCTTCAGTATACACCGCTGAACTAAAGTTCAGATTCCTGGGCTGTAAGGGAGTGACGACATCCTCAGCAGGTCTCTTGGAGTTGGACTTTAGGAGTTTTATTTCTCTCATTATCGTTTGGTTAGTTTCATGTTGTTACTTCATCTAATCCTGTATATTACCAAACAAAGCTAAAATTTCATCATTAGAAGCCATAATAGGAGTTCTCCCTGGAACACCAGATCTGTAGACATTCTGAGTAGGCAGAGTGTCCCGGGATGGAGGTGGTGGAAGCACTGAACCAGTTGTAGCAGAGGTTGTAGCAGGCGTGGAAAGAAGAGCTCATGTTTGATTTCGAAGCCATTGAAAATAGTTGTGAAAAAGTTTTGAAAACAAAAAGCCAAGTAATGATTTTAACAAAGCTTTTCGTAGAAATAACACCACTTGCCCCACGGTGGGCGCCAAATTGTTTTGGTCAAAAATTACCGAAGCAATTTAGTGATCAAACTTAGTATGTGAGGTAGCGTACTATTGTGATTTGAAAAAATATGCTAAGTTGATTAATTACGAAAACAGTTTCATGATATAGTCCCAGGATAATGAACTATATCAAAATAACAAGTAAATGCGATAAAAGTAGAAATTGACACAGTAGGAAAGCCCTTGATCAATCTAGATCTCTGGCATAAAACCTCGAGAGCTGATAATCGTCGGCTGCCTTATTCTTTTTATTGCTTGAATATTCAGGATACAGCGCAGGATATAGCTCAGATTGCTACTAAGTGGTACAATGATTGTAAGTGACGAGTGTTAGTGTGTGATTGCTACATGAAAAGAGAGTGTATGAGTATGAGAGCTGAAAGTGTGTGTGTTCCTATGATCTGGCTATCCCTATTTCTAGTAAACAGAAATAACTAACTATCCTATTATTCCGGGATACTGGGAATATTCCCTTGTGAATGTTGGGGGACTGTTTCAACTTGTTTTCCACGTGCAAATTAACTATAAATCCGGGTCTTCAACTCATATAACCGTTACACCATTAATACCATTGACCAGTATCCGATATTCTCGCAGAATATGCCTTTCTTCTATCCTTACCGTTACAAGACCCATTCTTCTGCCATCAACGTCCATTTTTCAACCACCTTGAGCGAATCTTTAGGTAGACCAAGTCCTTTAACGTTGGTACCTTGCAACCAAAGAAAACCATTAGTAGCAAGCAGGATACCCCCGCAGGATGTTACCAATATCCTGGTTCATTATCCTGGTTCAGTATCCTAGGTGCGGCATTAAGTATATAATATCAGGATATGCCTTCGGTATATAGGCTCGAAATTCCACCCATAACAATTGTTTTGGTCAAAAATCACAATAAGGATAATGTAACCAAATCTGATTTTGTGAGGTTGAGTGCTTGAATGTCGAATGATTGACGAACAATTGTATGAACAAAAATAAAATGTAAACTATGATGAACACGGGAGTTTATACGAGGAAAAGCCCTTGATCACTAGTAGATCGCCGGCATAAAAACCTCACATAGTGAAAACTATCACTATCTACTATATTGAACAATAAAGATTACAACTTGGAAATATTGAGCTTGTTACAATGTTGCTAATGTGCGTATCAGAGTAGTGTAGGTTGCAGACGTATGTGTTCGAATTCTCAAGCTCAATACCCCTTTATCTAGCTAGAATTTATCCTTAACTAAGTATCCGAAAATCTTGGCCATATCACACGTTCACCAATAACGGTCATGAACTCCTGGCACGTGCTGGAACAATGGATATTCCCCTTGATTCTCGGCGGGTAGGTCATCTTCGAAAAGCTCCTGCAAAACCATGCCATAATACATTGGAAACAATTGTTAGATAATTAGGACAATAATGAGGATCAATGATCCTTAGCCTTCTTGCACCGTGTCCTGAGGATCCATGATCCAGAGATATAAAAGGATATATGATCAACAATCATTAAAATTCTATTCCCAACAATTGCCCCCAAACATGACTAGTTAAATGCCGTAACGATTAGTCATGTTTCCGTTAGAAAGAAACTAGTCGTTGCCACTTGCATATATCCGTTGCAGCATATGACGTCACTTGATTTGATAACCTGCAACAAACATCATTATTTATAGCATAGGGATAGAGATCAAATCTCTTATTTAAGCTTGATCTCTGCCTTTTACATGCATATCCAGATCATCAAACATGTATCTTCGTTCTCTCTCTATTCAATCCTCTGTTTCTCCATTATTCTGATCCATGGGAAAGATGGTAACCCGATCCTCTCCTCTCAAGGATCAACCACAAGATGACACTCCCAAGAGCCAAAATCTTCTGAAAAATCCTTCGGAAGAGCTTGGCGGTTTCACCGATCCTGAAATTGATCAAATACGCCCTTGTTTCCCGGAGGAAACAGTTTTCAGACCCTTTGATTCATCACTGAGAAATGATTGTGAATCAGGCTTCTGGATCTGTTTTCCTGCCGCTCCATTCTTGATCGGCTATATCTATCCTTTCCCAGTGTTTACTTAAACCTTCTTTCACATACCGGCATGTGCTACAACCAGGCCATGCCTATGCTGTGGAGGGTATTGTATACTCTGGAACAGTTGATCAAGAACGAGGGTCTAAGCTTTGGTATCACCTAACTCCCCAACCTGTACAGTCTTGTGACTCATGGGTCTCACCAATATCTTTTCAAATCCAAATCCAAAACTCCCCCACTGCTCAAAATCACCAAGAATGACACGAACATGAAAAACCAGTTCTTCTTTGTAAGAAGAGACTCCATTCCTCAGAGGGAGTATCTTCCTAAAAATGGAACTTGAAGGGTAGGATTTAGGATATGCTGCTTTTTGTTATACTGAGGATAACTGGTCCTGTTTTTTATGCATGCAGTGACCAGCTACGCTGCCTTGAGAGGTTTACCTGCCACGCCAATAAGGGTTGCTGCCTTTTGGGCACTTGATTCATCTGTGAGGACCTTTTACCCCAAAATAAAGGATTTAGAAGAAGATACATCTACCTCTGTCACAATGTCAAGTAAGTATTTGTATACAAATATACGAGAATATTCAACAAAATAGATAGTTTATAAATACTTATCTGAGTTTGATTTGCATAGATGCTGCCAAGTCTATATCCAAATCTGCCACTAAGTGTGACATCCCGGTTTTTTCAGGTATTTTAAATGCACAACTTTATCGTTATTTATTCCTACGCTAATTTAATTCGGAGAATTAATTACGCGCACGCTATAATTACGTTAACTTTAGTATTCCGAGAATACACGATGTTTGAGAATTTTAGCGGGTGGCATCTGAATTACGTGCTATGTGTTATTAGACGTTTGTGGATTTATTGTGTCACGCTCCGATTATGTGATTTAATAGTTATAAATTTCGTGTCGCGAATAGATTGTCGAGTTGTATTATATGTAGTTATTTAACGATTTAAAAATAGCCGAACCGAACCGAGGTTGTGAAACGATTCGATTTCGTAACCAAACAAACCCAACCCGCCACCCACACCCTTGCGGACCAAACCCAACCCGTCACCCTCTCCCTCTCGGCCCAAACACTAGTCCAAACCGCCCCCTCCCTTGGCCCTTTAGTTATGTATACATATGTATGCATGGAGGTTTAAAAAAATAGAATTTGCAAACCCTAGCTCCCTCTCCCCTCTTTGTGTGCGACGTCAGCGACAACCCCCCCCTCTTGTTCACGCAAGGCAGCACCCCCACCTCGATTTTATGCAGCCCCGAGTCTCCCTTGATCATCCCCGTACACGTGTGCTTCTCGGTATGCCTTAACTTTACGTTTAGATGATGTTATATGCACTAGGGTTTACATGTTTCGCATGATTTTTGCATTTTGATGATTAGGAGTGGTGTAAAAGTTGTCATATGCTCGAATCCTTGTGATATGAATGATATGCAATCTGAGTTTGGTCCGAAATCCTTGTGTTCGTGTATTAGGGTTATGGGTTTTATGTATGTAGAATGATTATTGATGAGTTTTGATGTTAGGATTGATGCATAGTGCGTTGTTGTTGAAGAATTCACTGTTTACACGACTTGGTTCATGTGTTTTGGACATACAATCTGCTCATACATGTTACAGACATATTCTACTTGCTTGCGATGCGTTTATAGTGCCTAGAATCGTTTTAATTAAGTATTCTTCTCTAAAAATAATGGCTGAATTATTTCAACACTGGGCTGCTGAAATCAGCCGAATTGTACGAGGTGTTTGGGACACCATAAACGACTCTTAGTCACTTTTTAAAAGATAGAACAAAAATTTTACATGTTATCTTTCAATTAAAATTGGTTTCGTATTTTTTGGATAAGTAAAACTATTTTTAAGGACGTTTATCATACAAGTGCGCAGAGCTGCATTTTTCTGCTGAAAATGCAGCCAATGTTTTCTGTCATAACCTGTAAACTGAAAAGACTTAAGTCACAAAATTTATATAGTAGATACTCCTATGTGTTCAGAGGAATCTCCAACTGAAATTTCATCAATCGGACAAACGAGTATTTATAAATGATTTTTCTCGTGGACTACAGTCAGAAAGCGACGAATCTGACTGCAGCCTAGTAAATAAATTCTTATAAATAATTGGTATGGAACCAAGACCTAAAAATTTTATACACATTCTACAGTCTAATTGACACCTTCTGTAAAAAGATTAGAATTTTTGGAATGTGAGAACTATTTTATAAAAATTCCCAACAACAGCCCAGTTATGAATGTACAAGCTCAAACATGATAAGTTACATTTATGTGTATTTAAGTGTTGTATGTGCTATCCTGTGTTTGTGACAAGTTAGTGGTCCCTATTTCGTATAGCGACACTTTGCATGCATGATTCTAGTTTTGAACTTGTTATTACGTGTTTCGTATTGTGTGCAAGTTACGCGTAGGATTTTGTGTCAGTGTGCGTTCACAACTAACTTTGAACCGGTTGACATGTTAGGACGTGATTAGCGGTTCCATCCTTTACTTCCTTTGCACTTATCTAACCGAGAAACTTAAGGTGAGTTCACGGCCCCTATTTCGTTAAATGTTTACAACAACACAGGGGAGAAAACATGTACACGTTACCGTGATATTGGGTTGATTATATTACGGTACAGTAACGTCTTTTGATTTAAAACATGTACAGTTACAGTGATGTATGGGTGGCATACATCACGGTATAGTAACGCCTTTCTATTTAGAGTTATTTTATACGGTTATGGTCACAAGGGAGCATATATCACATGTCAGTCCCCTTAACACTTACGATGCCGTTAGTATTGGATTATAGCGAGGGAATTTTTAGTAGTACTACTGGGCCCGACAAGCCCCACTCGAACTAGTCGCGCCAGTTAGACCGAACGTTGATGGTCCACGAGTGTAGAATTTGCCTAACTTTTTAGCCATGGTTGGTGATAGTCCTGGCACAACAGGGGCAGCAACGTCAGCTTCGGATCGAACACTTTGTTACATGACCTAGGATAGCTACCTAAACATATAACATGAACGGCTAAACTACATAATATTAATCTGATTCGGGTTGGATCAGGGTAACTTATGAGACACTGGTTCAGGGTTGAACCAGTGGGGAAACACTTACGTTTAAACTTGTGAACTAAAACCTGTGAACTCACTCATCATTATTATTGACACTTGATTTTACATGTTTTCTCAGGTTGCTAAGGTAGCACATATCAGGACTAGGATGCATTTCGGAGTTGCATTGATTTCATCAAACTTTTAGAATCACTTTTAATTACATTAGCTATTATGGTTTTGTAATTGTTACGCTTCCGCAACTAAATTGTATAAACGGTATTTTCTCATGAATAAGCAAACAGGAAAATTTTTAAACTCATATAGTGGTCGTTCAGTATGACTAATGACTGTGATCCTGGTTTGTCATGCGCCTCGCAGTAGAACTCCGCATGTGGATTCTTAGGGTGTGACAGATTGGTATCAGAGCCAATGGTTATAGTGAACTATGTTTGCATTAGAGAGTAGACTTAGTCTATAGCCTTAGACAATGCATTAGTCACACACCAACACAAACACACATACCAGACATACAAGAACACTCATACATGAAATGCCTATGTACATCACATCAAAACTTACATTGAAATTGTAGGCATGTCGACATCATCCATTTAACCCTCTACTGACGAGGAACACACCAAACTCTTTGTATCTTCATCCCTAGTGGCGATGTTCGTGGGATCGCCAACAACGTGAACCTACTCCTATCTGAGGGCCATTAAGACGGAGCCTCTAGAAGAGCGTTTCCCATCACAATCATCTGTACTTCTTCCTACACCACGCAGATGAGCAAAACACTAGCTTGAGCCTACCGATGGTACTATCGGGTATGGTGAGCTTTCTCAAGTCCATGATTGGGACGACATACAACATTGATGCATATCTCTTGGGAGTTGAGTTATCGAAAACGAGTCCTTTCTCTACCTACCAACGACTTACCCCGGCCCCACTAGTTCTACTTTCTTTCAACCTGAGCAGGTGGCCCTGGCGTGAGGCACCCTGTGTTAGGGCAGTTTGTTGCACACGTTATTGCAGAAACCATTGACATCGAGATGTCATCATTTTTCCCGATCCACGATTCTACATCTTTGGTTGATATTCTTCGAGGGAATGATTGACCACGAAACTAAGAACACTTTGCCTATTGCACACCTGAACTCTAACCTGACTCGGATGGTGGAACCGTTGCCTTGCTTTTTCTGGTAATCTACGTTAATGAACCAGTTTCATCTCTTGAAATCACAATTCATGTGCATGTTTGTTCCACGCGCACTCTTACCTCTACGATCCGCTAGATTGGATTCTCATGGTGTGTTTCAACTTGAGTAGATCCTCAGATCAATTGATCCTACATTACTCTTTCTGATATAACTCTGAGTTTATCAACATTTGGATTATTGACTAAGCTTTTGATAACCCTTTCATTTTGACAACACTTTGTACTCGAAAAATTTAATCCGAGGGACATTTTGACACAAGATAGATGGAACTAGGGTGAACATGCAAACCAACTTATCATTACGGGTGCACACGTAATAGTAATTTGCGATGTATGTGAACGCTTGTGAAACCTTGTGTGTGGATAAATTGTCCTAACATCTGAATCTCATATTTAAAACTTCCACTGTCAATAGAATCCTCGTAACTCATTCAACGACTAACTGGTGTCGTTAAACTTGTCTAGCAGTTGATGGACGCAACAATTAGATTTAAGATCTTTTTTAGCCACATTGAGCTATCGTCAATGGAATCCCTCATTATTATTTATTTATTTATTTCTTTTCTCATATACCAGTCTTAGTGAAACTAAGATTCTCATCAAAACCTGTTATCTCGATTGAAAACCTATCAGAAATCGTAGGGCAAACCCTTCAACATCACCATATAAAAGAATTATGAAGAATCTCTCGTACGCTCACACCTTATCCCTTGCCTTAACTATAAAATTTCCTTTGACCACTTATACTCGGTCCTGTCGCTAATCTTTAGTCTAACCTGATGTACATTGCAACATAACCAACCCTACAAACGGATTTCCACAAAATGGTCCCATCATCTTATGGACATCAGAAGACAAGATGTAAGTTATTCAACACCCAAATAAACATGATGACATATACAATAATCTTACTCCTCGTATTGCTAGTATAGTTATTCCATAACAGTTTTCCCTTCTAAGCTAGTCTATCTCCTAGCCATTGCACTGATCGATGCTTACTGTTTAATGACATTTAGTTACTGTTGATGACATAGACAAATCTCCCACCCCATTATCGTGGTCGCACTACATCTTCGAAAATTTACGCATAATCTCCCATCAAATATGTGTTCAATTTTTTTAAGAACTCGGTGAACTTGTCTTTTTGATCCTTGGTGATCACTTCTTGAAACCTTGAGGATGGTAATGAATAGTTGATACGATCATAGCCTCTTAAACATGTCTTTGCGTCCTTTCTTTGAAGCCTCTTGACTACACAGACATATTTTACATTCATTCACACAACCTAAGGAAACTCCTCCGAATTTGGTTGCTTACCGACTCGATAAATTGCACACTCATCTAAGTTCATGGATCAAAGTGAATTATTCCCCCTTCGCGTGTGGGCGAGCCCGATAAATTAGACGAAGGTTTCAATGAATCTTAACACTACAAACTCGTGCGACAACCATTTTTTGATGGTAAATTCTTGTTATGATTGATATCCCCACGTGACACTCTTTTTGACAAATGGCGTTTTTCATTTTTTTTAACCTTATGCAAACTTCTATACGACCAGCTATACCCCTGACATCAAGTAAACCTCTGTTACGGATCCTGACACGCTTACGCATCGATTGCGACTACCCTTTTTACATGTTTCCACATCCATTCGGGATATACTTCCCGGATTCTATGATCCTCATCCTAACCACATTCTTCGCGAACTCTCGCTTGGAGGGGTTACTCTCTATGAACTTTACTCGAGGAGCAACGGGCCATGAATATCAGAGATATGGAGGTATCACGAGGACTATCCTTAGAACTCGTTACGAACAAGGCAGGTTCCCAGTCACGACATTCGAATTTAGCCTACCATGACGAATATGCCACTTGTTTTTCCTTTGACGACATCCGAATCTACTCCAAGAACTAGTAGGAATCTGAACGATACCTACACCTTACCATGGAGCCCCTACCACACAAACAACCTTATGTTTAGCTTCTAACGAACGACTTCTGACGTTGCGAAGCCCGTTTTTCTTGATCATAGGCACAAACCCTCGCAACTCTAACTCGAAAGACTGCTCAGTAATCCGCGTTTCAACAGTTGAAGGTGAAACTCTGTAGTACACCCATTCTTTCATTACCAGAAGGCACAGACGATTTCGTTGTTTACTGTGACGCGTCTATCCAAGGACTAAGTTACGTGTTGGTGCAACATGAGAAAGTCATCGCTTATGCAATCACGCCAACTCAAGGTTCACGAAAAAAAACTACACTACCCACGGTTTGGGGGTTGGAGAGTAATAGCTTTTGCACTCAAGATAGGGAGACATTGCTTGTACGGTACCAAGTGCACCATCTACACCGATCACAAGAGTCCCAAGCATATCTTCGATCAGAAGGAGTTGAACATGTGACAGTGTCGATGGGTCGTACTCCTCAACGACTAGGAGTGCGTGATCTAGTATCATCCAGGCAAGGCCAACGTGGTGGCCGATGCCCTCAGTCATAAGGATACCAAACCTAAGCGTGTACGTGTGTTACAGTTTTCTACCCACTCCAGTCTTCCTACCCAGATTCGTGACGCTCAGATTGAAGCACTCAAGGAAGAGAACCTCAAAGCAGAATCCCTACTGGGCATGGAGAAGAAACTTGAATGCAAGGAAGACGACATTTATTACTTCATGGAACGTGTATGGGCCCCATTCTATGGAAACTTACGAGAGTTTGTGATGGATGAAGCACAAAGTCTCGTTACTCGGTGCATCCTGGTTCTCACAAGATGTATCAGGACCTCAAGACTTTGTACTGGTGGCCCCACACGAAAGCTAACATAGCGACTTATGTTAGTAAATGCTTGACCTGTGCTAGGGTCAAGGTTGAATACCAAAAGTCGTCAGGACTTTCAACAACCAGAGATCCCAACATGGAAATGGGAGCAAATTTCCAGGGTTTCGTCACTGGCTTACCCAGATCCCAGCAAGGAAACAACACCATCTGGGTGATTCTTGATCGACTGACATAGTCTGCACACTTTCTGGCAATCAAGGAAACTGACAAGTTTCCTACACTCGCAGACATCAATTTGAAGGAAGTAGTAGCCCGGCACGGCATTCCAATATCCATCATATCTGACCATGATTCACGTTTTATTTCTCATATGTGGCAATCAGTACAGAAATCCTTGGGATCACGTGTCGATTTGAGCACAGCATATCATCCTTAGACTGATGGTCAAAGTGAATGTATCATTCAGACCCTCGAAGACATGCTTAGAGCGTGTGTAATCGACTTTGGTAAAGGCTGGGAGAAACATCTACCTTTGGTAGAGTTTTCCTATAACAATAGTTATCACACGAGTATCCAAGCAGCACCATTCGAGGCGTTGTATGGACGAAAATGCCGATCGCCCCTTTGCTGGGCGGAAGTTGGTGATAGTCAAATCACTGGTCCAGAGTTCGTTTTGGAGGCAACTGAAAAGATTGTACAAATCCGAATCGTATGGCGGTAGCTCGGGATCGCCAAAAGAGCTATGCCGATCAACGACGCAAACCTTTAGCATTTCAAGTAGGTGATCGGGTCCTACTGAAGGTATCGCCTTGGAAGGGCGTGATTCATTTTGGCAAAAGAGGTAAACTAAACCCGCGATACGTTGGCCCTTTTGAAATCACAAAGAAAATCGGTCAGGTAGCTTATGAGTTGAACCTTCCTGATAAACTCTGTGGAGTTCACAACGTTTTTCATGTCTCAAATCTGAAGAAGTGTCTATCTATTGAAACACTAACCGTTCCACTGGATGAGATCCATGTGAACGAACAACTACGGTTCATTGAGGAACCAATCGAAATTATGGACCGAGAGGTCAAAACACGAAGACATAGTAAAATACGGATTGTCAAGGTTCGTTGGAACTCTAAGCATGGACCGGAGTACACTTGGGAAAGAGAGGATCAAATGAAAGACAAATATCCTCATCTTTTTGCAACCGAATCACAAAATCCAAGTAGCGCGAAATGAATTTCAGGCGAAATTCTTTTAACTGGGGAAGAATGTGGCAACTCGAAAATATCCCCTCACTCTAACACTTTTCAAAATCGTGCTTATTCAATTTTCAATTTTCGGGACGAAAATTCTCTTAAAATGGGGATTACGTGACAGACTGGGATTTTCTTGTACCATTCTAACAAACTGAACTTTCATGCGTTTGCATGCTTAACCGCGTTTACTCAATTTTCGGGACGAAAATTCTTTCAACATGGGGATAATGTGACATCCCGGTTTTTTCAGGTATTTTAAACGCGCAACTTTATCGTTATTTATTCTTACACTAATTTAATTCAGAGAATTAATTACACGCACGCTATAATTACGCTAACTTTAGTATTCCGAGAATACACGATGTTTGAGAATTTAGCGAATCGTATCTGAATTACGTGCTACGTGTTATTAGACGTTTGTGGATTTATCATGTCACGCTCCGATTACATGATTTAATAGTTATAAACTTCGTGTCGCGAATAGATTGTCGAGTTGTAATATATGTAGTTATTTAACGATTTAAAAATAGCCGAACCGAACCGAGCTTGTAAAACGATTCGATTTCATAACCAAACAAACCCAACCCGCCACCCACACCCTTGCGGACCAAACCTAACCCGTCACCCTCTCCCTCTCGGCCCAAAAACTAGCCCAAACCACCCCCTCCCTTGGCCCTTTAGTTATGTATACGTATGTATGCATGGAGGTTTAAAAAAAAGAATTTGCAAACCCTAGCTCCCTCTCCCCTCTCTTGTGTGCGACGTCAGCGACAACCCCCCACCCCTCTCGTTCACACAAGGCAGCCCCCCACCTTCATTTTGTGCAGCCCCGAGTCTCCCTTGATCATCCCCGTCCACGTGTGTTTCTCGATATACCTTAACTTTACGTTTAGATGATGTTATATGCACTAGGGTTTACATGTTTCGCATGATTTCGCATTATGATGATTAGGAGTGGTGTAAAAGTTGTCATATGCTCGAATCCTTGTGATATGAATGATATGCAATCTGAGTTTGGATCTGAAATCCTTGTGTTCATGTATTAGGGTTATGGGTTTTATGCATCTAGGATGATTATTGATGAGTTTTGATGTTAGGATTGATGCATAGTGCGTTGAATCATTCACTGTTTACACGACTTGGTTCATGTGTTTTGGACATAGAATCTGCTCATACATGTTACGGACATATTCTACTTGCTTGCGATGCGTTTATAGTGCCTAGAATTGTTCTTAATTAAGTATTCTTCTCTAAAAATAATGGCTGCATTATTTCAGCACTGGGCTGCTGAAATCAGCCGAATTGTACGAGGTGTTTGGGACACCATAAACGAATCTTAGTCACTTTTAAAATATAGAACACAAATTTTGCATGTTAGATTTCAATTAAAATTGGTTTCGTATTTTTCGGATAAGTAAAACTATTTTTAAGGATGTTTATCGTACAAGCGCGCAGAGCTGCATTTTTCTGCTAAAAATGCAGCCAATGTTTTCTGTCATAATCTGTAAACTAAAAAGACTTAAGTCACGAAATTTGTATAGTAGATACTCCAAGCTGTTCAGAGGAATCTCCAATTGGAATTTCGTTAATCGGACAAACGAGTATTTTTAAATGAATTCTCTCGTAGACTGCAGTCAGAAAGCGACGAATCTGACTGTAGCCTAGTAAATAAATTTTTATAAATAATTGGTAAGGAACCAAGACTTGAAAATTTTATACAAAGTTCTACAGTCGAATTGACACTTTCTGTAAAATGATTGGAATTGTTGTAACATGGGAACTATTTTATAAAAATTCCTGAAAACAGCCCAGTTAAGAATGTACAAGCTGAAACATAATTTACATTTATGTGTATTTAAGTGTTGTATGTGCTATCATGTGTTTGTGACAAGTTGTTGGTTGCTATTCATATAGCGACACTTTGCATGCATGATTCTGGTTTTGAACTTGTCATTACGTGTTTCGTATTGTGTGCTAGTTACGCGTAGGATTTTGTGTCAGTGTGCGTTCACAAACTAACTTTGAACCGGTTGACATGTTAGGACGTGATTAGCGGTTCCATCCTTTACTTCCTTTGCACTTATCTAACCGAGCAACTTAAGGTGAGTTCACGGCCCCTATTTCTTTAAACGTTGACAAAAACACAGAGGGAGAAAACATGTACACGTTACAGTGATATATGGGTTGATTATATTACGGTACAGTAACGTCTTTCTATTTAAAACATGTACACGTTACAGTGATGTATGGGTGGCATACATCACGGTACAGTAACGCCTTTCTATTTAGAGTTATGTTATACGGTTATGGTCACAAGGGAGCATATATCACATGTCAGTCCCCTTAACACTTACGATGCCGTTAGATTGGATTATAGCGAGGGAATTTTTAGTTGTACTACTGGGCCCGACAAGCCCCACTCGAACTAGTCGCGCCAGTTAGACCGAACGTTGATGGTCACGAGTGTAGAATTTGCCTAACTTTTTAGCCATGGTTGGTGATAGTCCTGGCACAACAGGGGCAGCAACGTCAGCTTCGGATCGAACACTTTGTTGACATGACCTAGGCTAGCTACCTAAACATATAACATGAACTGCTAAACTACATAATATTAATCTGATTCGGGTTGGATCAGGGTAACTTATGAGACACTAGTTCAGGTTGAACTAGTGGGGAAACACTTGCGTTTAAACTTGTGAACTAAAACCTGTGAACTCACTCATCATTATTGTTGACACTTGATTTTACATGTTTTCTCTGGTTGCTAAGGTAGCACATATCAGGACTAGGATGCATTTTGGAGTCGCATTGATTTCATCAATCTTTTAGAATCACTTTTAGTTGCATTAGCTATTATGTTTTTGTAATTGTTACGCTTCCGCAACTAAATTGTATAAACAGTATTTTCTCATGAATGAGCAAACAGGAAAATTTTTAAACTCAATAGTGGTCGTTCAGTGTGACTAATGACTGTGATCCTGGTTTGTCACGCGCCTCGCAGTAGAACTCCGCATGTGGATTCTGAGGGTGTGACACCAAGTTTGATCTCGGGGAACTTCAAAGCATCATCTCCCCACGCTCCATCAAGGTCTGAACTGGCCTCAGGCCAAAGTAAGCCAGGAACAAGGGCTATGCCTTCCAGAGCCAAGTCCGGGAGCAAAAGGAAGAAACCGAGCGAATCAACCGAGGTGCCTCCCAGATCAAGCGGCAAATCTCTGACTTCCTTGCTGATGTAAGGATCACTTATTCTTGAATTACACTTGAACTTTGAGGATCACTGATCCTAAAAATTTTGACTTATGCAGAAAATAGCCCAACTTGAAGCCCTACAAGGAAAACTCCTAGCTGAAGCTGAAGAGCACATCGATAAACTCCACGCCATTGCTGTTTCCAAACAAAAGGATCTCCAACTTGGAAAAGGAAGTCAAGCGCTTGGAGAAGGAGATCTTGGTGGATCAGATCCGGGCTAACAAAGAGAGATTGGAGGCTGCTGACGAGGCGAAGGTTTCTGCCGGTAGGTCTATCCTCAAAGATAGGATAAAGATGGTTGAAGAGGCCATGAATCCTTCTTTTGATAGGGCTGAGTGGGATGTGGCTGCTTGGAAAGAGGTTGATTGAGCTGGGTGACGAAGAAATTCCTGAGCAGGCACCTATCCCGGAGGCGGAGCCAAGCAGCGTGATGGACATGGCAGAGGCAGCGGTTGGTGGCAAGGGTGAAGGTGGTGAAGCAACCGTGGAGTAGGTTCATGAATGGGTGATGATGGATAATTCTAGACGTAACCGGGGCCCATTTTTTAGGATTGTTGGTTTTTGTTTGATGGTATTTTGATTTCAAACGATGATGGTCTGTAACTAAACAATGGTATTTAGGGTTAAGGATCACTGATCCTTCGAACAATAGGGGGTTAGCAAAGGTGGATGGGTCCTTCTGTTTGTGGAGGATGAAGCCCTTGATGCCCCCCGCCTTTTATTTCCTACACTTTAAATTCTGCAACGTATGACCCGTTAGTATGGACACCCTTTGCCAACCCAAGTGGACGGGCCACGATTTGCTGGTAGAAGCTTGGGTTAGCAATTTTGATAAACTTTTAAAAAGGGTTTTTATAAATAAATAAAACTTTAGGCTTTTTACTTTCTTTGATGTTGTCAATTTTCTTTTTGAGTATGTTTATTGCTATACTTGTTGAAAAATTTCTGGATATTTAACTGAAAAATCCACAAGGCGTTAAAAAAGAATACAAAGTATTTATAAAACATATTGCTCAACAATTGAATGTTTTATGATCAAGGATCACATACCCTGTTGTCAAAGGATTAGGGTAACATAGATGAGCCAGAAATAAAGCAAACGCAATAGAAAGATCATACCAGTGAATCCAAGTTAGGATTCTATATCCTGTACACTTACAGTTGTGTCAACCAAAGCATAACAATCGATAAGACTTTAGGATTCAGGATCCTTAGCAGTTAAACTTCGTAAACCTATAGCAGTATTTAACTTGGGACTAAGCCAAACATCAAATGAAAGAATCATTAGTTACCGGGGGCAAGCCCAACAAACTGGGGACACGCCCAAATAAACTGGGGACAAGCCCAAATAAACTGGAGACAAGCCCAAATAAACTAGGGACAAACCCAACGTAAGTGACATGAAAATGCCAAAACCTTAGGATTCTGGTGTATGGCCCAAACTGGCGACTAACCAATCGTAAGTGACATGAAAATGCCAAAACCTTAGCTAACGTGAAAATGTTAGAAACCTTAGGAACAGATGTATGGTACGTCTACCATTATACTTAGGATCCTACGTATAGCCAACAGCAATGAAATTGTCAGCCCTTAAAGCGGGTACTGGTCCCATTGCCTCGAACTATACTTGGATAACGGGCGCTGCTGGCGGGGTGTTGAAACCCAATTCGTGTGAAAGGTGAAAAACTTTAAACCTTAGAAGGTATTGGATACCTTAAGCTGGGGACAAGCCCAAAGTCTTGGAGAGGTGGCCAACCTCTTGATCCTTTGTAAAAATTCTACAATACTTAAAGCTTGATAAAATTGAATGTTGGAAATTCAACATCCCTACTTTATAATAAATAATAAGAAGTATAATAAGAATGAAAGCATTAGTAAAATGTTACCGAATCAAGGATCATATATCCTTTGAGGATCCTTCAAACTGAACATTAGAATACTTAAGGATCCCTGATCCTTCACATAAAGTACTTCTTTAGGTGGATAGCATTCCAAGCTATTGGAAGAAGGTCACCATCCATAGTCAGTAATAGATATGCCCCCTTTCCTGCCTCGGCTTCAATTAGATAGGGGTCTTCCCATTTTGGTGCTAATTTACCATCGGAAGGATTCGTGGTATTCTGGAATGCCTTCCTTAATACCATGTCACCAACTTGAAACCTTCTGACCCTTACATTTTTATTGTAAGCACCAGCCATCTTCATTGATAGCTAGCATCCTTATTCTTGCCATATCTCTAAGCTCTTCCACGGTATCCAGGTCTTGAACTAGAGTCTCGACATTCGCTTCAGGATCACGGATGCTTGTTCTGGCTGTTGGTACTAGCATTTCTGTAGGGATCACTGCTTCAACTCCAAAGACAAAGGAGAAGGGAGTCTGACCCGTTGCATTCTTGGGAGTTGTCCATCTACCCATAAGACATAAGGTAATTCCTCGGCCCATTTGCACTTTTTGGATCCAAGCTTATTTTCAATTGTTGAATGACTTAGATGATTCGCTGGCATTAGCTGGTGGACTGTGTGATGTAACTCTAACCCAACTCACAAAGTTAGTAGTAGATTCCCAATAAACTGGGATCCGTTATCACAAATAATCTAAGAAGGAATACCAATCTAGTAATGATATTTCTTTTTATAAAGGATATAACTTCCTTTTCCCTGACTTGGGCAAAAGCTTCAGCTTCTATCCACTTAGAGAAATAGTCTGTCATAGCTAGCATGAACACTTTTCTTCCTGGTGCCTTGGGAAGCTTGCCTACTATATCCATTCCCCATCTCACAAATGGCCAAGAGGAGGATATAGGATGCAGAGGTTCTGCAGGCTGATGAAGGATATTACTATGTCTTTGGCAAGCATCACATTTCCCTGCATACTCCATAGAATCCTTCTTCATTGTAGGCCAATAATATCCTGTTCTGAGGATCCTTGAAAATAGTGCTCTGCCCCCAGTATGATTTTCACAATCTCCTTCATGAAAATCCTTCAAGACTTCTTGGATCTCAGGATCCTCAATGCATCGTAGATAGGGTTCCTGCAAGAGATCTCTTATATAACATATTATTAATGATAGTGAATTGGAATACCTTTATCTTGAAGGTTCTAGGATTTTCTCCAATGGGAACTTCCCATTTTAGATATAATTCAGTATTGGAAGGATCCATGATCCTAGAGTTGATTGTGCATCATCCCTAGGTACGATTGCAGCATCGTCCACTCTTTCCATTGTCTCACTCTCATCGATTGTAGGAGTTAGAACATGGATAATGGGTATCTTCACATCATCAGGCATCTTCAATGAGGATCCTAGATTAGCCAAGGCATCTGCTTCTGCATTTTCTTCCCTAGGGTACCTGTGTTAGACTGAAAAAGAAAAAGAATCCGCCAATTTCTTGACTATCTCCAAATATTTAATTAGCTTTCACCTTTAACAGCATAGGATCCGTTATAATGATTAGTGATCAATAAAGAATCAACAAATACTTGAAGATACTTGATCCTCATGTGCTTAGCTAATTGCAAACCTGCTATTAAGGCCTCATACTCTGCCTCGTTATTAGTGTTTGGAATTCACATGTTATTGATTGGGTATAATGTCCCCCTATGGCGATTTTAGTAGTAGGCCTAGTCCAGTTCCTTTGACATTCGAGGCTCCATATGTGAAGAGTGTCCAAGGATCCTTGGTCTCCTCAAGTTGTTGTACCTCCAATTCAGCTTCTCTTTGTAGATCACTACTGAAATCAGCCACAAAGTCAGCCAAAGCTTGGGATTTAATAGCAGTTCTAGGCTCATACTTAATGTCATATGCACTAAGCTTAACAGGCCATTTTGCCATTCTCCCCGACATCTCTGGTTTCCTGAGAACATTCTTGATAGGAAAGTTAGTTTTAACGACAATAGTATGAGTTTCGAAATAATGTCTTAATTTAGTAGAAGCCATGATTAGAGCAAGAATAAGTTTTTCTAAATGGGAATACCTGGCCTCAGCATCAAGTAAACTTTTACTTACATAGTATACCGGATGTTGTTGGCCTTCATGATCCTTAACAAGGACCGCACTTACTGCTTTACCTGAAATAGCTAGGTATAAGGATAATGGTTCCCCATTTTCAGGTTTCATTAAAGCCGGTGCTGAGGATAGGTAATCCTTGAGAGCCTGTAGAGCAGCTTCATGCTTCTCCGTTCCACTCGAAACTTCTTATTCTTCCTCAGAATATCATAGAAATCCTTGCATCTTTCTGAGGATTTTGAAATGAATCTGTTCAGGGCGGCGATTCTTCCTGTCAATCTTTGCACATCCTTAGCGTTGGCAGGAGACTTGATGTTGATCATAGCCTTTATCTGCTCCGGACTTGCTTCGATCTCTCTCTTGGTCACCATATATCCTAAGAACTTTCCAGCTTTAACTCCGAAATGGCATTTGGAAGATTCAATTTCATATTGTATTGGTCAAGGATATTGAATGCTTCTTCGAGATTCTTAAGGTGATCCTCAGCTCTTTTGGACTTGACCACCATATCATCTATATATACCTCCATCGTATGTTCAAGTTGTTCTTTGAACATCATATTCACCAGCCTTTGGTATGTAGCACCTACATTTCTTAAACCAAAGGGCATAGCAATATAGCAATATATGCCGGTAGGTGTCATGAATGTTCTATCCTCTTGATCAGATGGTTCCATCTGAATTTGCTGAAATCCAGACGTAGCATCCATAAAAGTTAACAACTCATGACCCGCCGTAGCATCCACCATGGAGTCAATGTGGGGTAAAGGGAAAGGATCCTTGGGACATGCCTTGTTTAAATCAGTAAAATCGACACATACCCTCCACTTTCCATTTTTCTTTTGAACAACAACCACATTGGCTAACCATCTTGGATACTTGACTTCTCTAATCATATCTGCCCTTAGTAACTTGTCTACCTCGTCTTGGATGATTGCATTTCTTTCAGGGGCAAACTTTCTCCTCTTTTGGTGTATTGGCCTGAAAGATTTGTCAATACCAAGTTTATGAGTAATAACAACCTTAGATATACCTGTCATATCTTCGTGTTTCCAGGCAAAGGTTGATTTTCTTCGTTTAAGGAAGGATACTAGATCCTGCTCTATGCTCTCCTGGATCTCGGATCCTATATACACCTTGGATTCAGGATCCTCAAGATCTAAGAGTATATCCTTGACGTCCTGTTCTCTTGCCTCCATGACTTCTCTTGGAGGATGCTTTAATTGCTATGCTTCCCTAGACTTGGAAGTAGGTTTCATTGAGGAAGTGTAGCAATTCTTCGCCTCCTGCTGATCACTTTCTATCTTGACTATCCCCCATGGACTTGGAGCTTAACAAATTGGTGGTATGTTGATGGGACCGCCTTCATCTCATGTATCCATGGCCTGCCAAGGATAACATTGTAGCAAGATAAGCTATCTATTACACAAAATTTTTGGATAGAATTCACTCCCTCTATGTAAATTGGAAGCTTGATGTCCCCTAATGTATTCTTGGTTTCCCCACTGAATCCCACGAGCACCGATGATCTTGGTATGATCTCAGATTCAGGGATGTTCATCTTTTTAAGGACATCCAACTGGATTATGTTCACTGAACTCCCTCCATCAATAAGAATCCTACGAACAAAATGATTAGAAATAATCAAGGTAATGACAAGACCATCATGATGAGGATCCTGGATGTCTACGCGATCCTCCTCATCAAAGGATATCACTTTTTGTTGTGTGAGGGTAGATGTTCGAACTGGTCTCTCCCCATTCTCCATCTTCGTCTCCTTAGCATG
This sequence comes from Scalesia atractyloides, assembly GCA_947069175.1. Lineage (NCBI taxonomy): Eukaryota > Viridiplantae > Streptophyta > Magnoliopsida > Asterales > Asteraceae > Scalesia > Scalesia atractyloides. The sequence continues at coordinate 60,217,137 of CAMTDV010000024.1, read as the reverse complement.
CCTTTTAGCCGCTGAAAACGAAGTTCCATAGATATCAAAACCACCGGAAATAAAGTTAATGATCTGAGCATCTGCTGGCGGTGGAAGAGTTATCTCAGGCACTTTCTCAGTATCCTGAGTCGTTCAACGTTTCCTCCCTAGTAGTTCCTTCAAATACCCTTTGCTAAGAAGATAGCCAATTTCCTTCCTCAACGCTATACACTCATCAGTTAGGTGGCCAAAATCCTCATGATAAGCACACCATTTGGATTTATCCTTAGTAGCTCCAGGTTTATCAGTTTTCCTTGGCCATCTAGCCTTGTCACCTAAATTCTACATAGCAAGTATTAGTTCATGATTATCCGTAGAAAAACAATATTCGGATATTGGTGGATAATCCTCGTCGTCTTCGTCTTGTTCAACTGCATTCACATTGTGATTGTCATGTTTAGAGTATGACTTGGATCGATTATTCTTAAAGAACGATCCTTGCTTTTCCTGTTTTGAGGATCCTGAGAGTCTTTCCTGGATCCTTTTGTCATCTTCTAAACGAATGAACCTCAATGCTATGTTCCTTACTTCATCTAAATTCCTGCAAGGTGTCATAACAAGGTCATCATATAATGAGAAATCCTTAAGCAAACCCATTTTGAATGCCTCTATAGCAATGGCAATATCCAACTTAGGTATTTCTAAGGATTCTCTACTAGACTTAGTGATGTAGTGTCACACCCTCAATTTCCACTTGCGGAGTTCTACCGCGAGACGTGTGAACAAACCAGAATCTAAGACACTAGTACGTCGAACGACTCTATATGATTTGATAATACGTTTTCCAAAACCATTTGTTGTAAATTTTAGATTACCAATATTTAGCATGAGTATCAGTTTTTAAAGTTTGAGCGGAAGCATAAATAAGTAGTGATGCGGCGCCAACACAAACGCCAAAACAAAAGTAAAATCCCAAAACAATATTAATAAATGAGACTCTATAGTGATGTCTTGTTCAATGCGTGTGCGTGCACCTAGAGCTCCTAGCGTCCTGAGAAACATGTAAAGAAACAAGTGTCAACATTAAAGATGAGTGAGTTCACAGGTTTTCATAAATTTGTTGTTCGGTTTTAGTTTGTTACTCCGTTATCCCCAACCCGGGATAACATATCGGTTGCATTATTCCAAACCCGGAATAATAAGTTGTTGCTTCCAATATTCCCAAACCGGAATATTAAGTTGTGTTTCCATTATCCCCAACCCGGGATAATACGTTGATGTTCCAATATTCCAAACCCGGAATATTAAGTTGTTCCGTAATTAAGTTCAATATTAATGTATATAGGTAGCTAGCCTAAAGTCATGTCACTAAGTGTTCGCGATCGAAGCTGACATTTGTGCCTCCGTTTTGCCAGGTCTATCACATGACCATGGCGATGTTAGGCCAATCATACACCCGTTGACCAAACCCGGTCAGCTAGCGCGACTAGCTCGGATGGGGCTCGTCAGACCCAGTAGTACTACTTATAATTCCCCCGCTACTTAACCCAAATATTAACGATCCGAGGAGATTGTCGAGGACTTAAGTGATAAAGCTGCATAGTGACCATAACATTACATTAACATTAACTTAGTTACCGCATAGTTATGTGACGTTACATTCGTATAACATAAAGAGTTTGAGTTTAAGAATGTATACATGTTTCTCCCCCTGTTGTTTAAAACCGTATAAAGTTAGGGGCCGTGAACTCACCTTTATTAGCTCGGTTAGTGTAGCAAAGATGTTATAAGAGACGGGACCGCTAGTTGCGTCCTAACAAACCAATTAATTCCACGTCAGTGTGAAATCACCCCAATACAAATTCCACACGCAACTTACTCACAAAGTGATACACACAAACAGCATATCTAATACTCAAACATGCATGCAAGTATTCTCATATAATCATAGTGATCAAACAACTTATCATGAACACATTCCCAATCCATGCAACACTTTAATGCATAAAATCACAAGTTAACAACTTTCTGCTTAGCACTCAATTATTCAGCTGTTTTCTAGGATTTTTATAAAATAGTTCCAGCATTCTAAAAATTCCCATATTTTTACAGTAGGTGACATTTATACCATAGAAATTTATATAATTTTCTCAAGTCCTAAATCTTCACCAATTAACCATAAATATTAATTCACTAAGCTGCAGTCAGATTTACCGCTTTCTGACTGCAGTCCACGGAAGAATTTATTTAAAAATCACCGATCGTCCGATTAACAAAATTCCAGTTGGAGTTGCCCGGAAATTTCTATACCTAGTTGCTGTACAAAAATCATGACTCAACTCTCTACTGATTTTAAAATCTAGCTTGATAAACAACCAACAAAATTCCAGAATTTTAACAGCTTTACCTACCGAACTTGTTTAACCCTTTAAAAATATCAAACGATTTCAGAAAATTATGAATCCAGCGCCATTGGATTCCTTATTCAAATCTCTAGGTTTTAGACCTCAGAAAATCCGTTTTTCGACAACTAACGATCAAGTTACAGCCTGATAAAGTCGACTGAAACATTCACTCAGCATGCTGTTTTCTGCATCTCCTTATAATAAGTTCGTATAACTCGTTCATGTGACTAACCAAGGCGATCAGGATTCGATTTTTAATCCTAGATTAATACTAATAATCTATCCATGCAACCCTACTTAATAACTTCTAGTTAATATAACAAAACACACTTGAATCCTCATGAGATCCGCAAACAAGTATACATGCATATCAACCTTGATTAATTCAGCCGATCACATCTAGTACATCTAATATCCGAACAAAATCATGCGTATATATATACGGTCAATTCAGCAGGCTACTTGTAAGTACATATAGTCCGAAGACAATACAATCAATTCATTCAAACATATAATTAATCCGAAGCAACTTAGACATTCAAGCATACATATAATTAACCGAAACATGATCTTGTAATCAAAGATAATTCTGACCTTGAATAACTAGGCAAACAACCCGAGATTTGGACAAGAACAACTCGACTGATCCAACTAGAACGTGACCGAGAGGCGTTGATAAAGTGGGCTGCTGCGTTCGGAAGATGATGTGGGCTGTTTGTGATCGCTGCAGGGAACAAGTGGGCTGATCTCGCGACCTAATGAAGGTGAACAAAGGCTGTCTACGATCGAATGGGATGAACAAAGGCTGATCAGGTTGAGATGCAAGCTGCTCGCGATCACAAGGTGAAGACTTGGCTGCCGACGGCTGAATTCCTGAACTAGGGTTTTGTGTTTTTGTGAATGAGGCATGCAAGAGATGATATATATAAGCACAAAAGAGGTAGGGTTGCGGTTTGGTTAGTACTTGTGGCCGAGGGATTTGGGTTGGGTCGGTTTGGGTTTATCTCGTGGCCAAGTAGTAGTGAGTTGGTTTGGTTTGGGTTTTTGGCCGAGTGGTTCTAGTTTGGCATGCAACGGTTTTTTTTTTCCGTTTAGGTTATTCTTGGCCGAGTAGTTGGAACTCTAGGTCTAGGTTTAAACTTTGTGAACTCCTAGAGTCACCATGAATCTCTTTGGTTCGTGTCGCGGTTCGGTTCGTGTACGTATTTATTATACATACATATATAACTAAAAATCCACACAACACACAACACGTATTTAATTCATGCATACTTAGCCTATATATATTCGACAAATATCACGTGTAAGTTATCCGGAAAACCCGGGATATCACATTATCCCCATGTTGAAAGAATTTTCGTCCCGAAAATTGAGTAAACGTGGTTTAGCATGTAACGTGCATGTTTAGAGTGCCACGCACAAAGAGTTAGTTCGTTTATAATGGTACGCAACGTTACAAGAAATTCCCAAGTGTCATAAACAAAGATTTCCAAGTGTCATGCACAAGAATTTTGTCAATAATAGTACACGAAAGTATGAGAAATTTCCAGGTTGTCACATCATCCCCTTGTTGAAAGAATTTTCGTCCCGAAAATTTAGGTACTGTCATCGTTAGTTTGCTGCTCAGTTGCGAAGAGGTGTGGGTATTTGCTTTTCATTTGGTCCTCTCTTTCCCACGTGAACTCCGGTCCACGCTTAGAGTCCCAACGAACTTTAACGATCGGAATCTTGCTGTGCCTTCGAGTCTTGATCTCACGATCCATGATCTCAATAGGCTTTTCCACGAAGTGTAGTTGTTCATCCACTTGGATCTCATCCAATGGAATAACTAAAGTTTCATCTGATAGACACTTCTTCAGATTTGACACGTGAAATACGTTGTGAACTCCACTGAGTTCAGCAGGGAGGTCTAATTGGTATGCTACGGGTCCAATTCGTTTCAAGATTTCAAACGGGCCTACGTACCGTGGATTAAGTTTGCCCTGTTTTCCGAAGCGGATTACACCCTTCCAGGGTGACACCTTTAGTAGGACGCGATCGCCTACTTGGAATTCGAGCGGTTTGCGTCGTTGATCAGCGTAGCTTTTCTGTCGATCTCGTGCCGCCGCCATGCGGTTTCTGATTTGTACAATCTTTTCAGTAGCCTCAAGTATTAACTCAGAGCCTGTGAGTTGACTGTCACCGACTTCTGCCCAGCAGACCGGTGATCTACATTTACGACCGTATAATGCTTCAAATGGTGCTGCCGAAATACTCGTGTGATAGCTGTTGTTGTATGAGAATTCCACTAGAGGCAGATGAATTTCCCAATTATTTCCGAAGTCCACTACGCATGCCCTAAGCATGTCTTCCAAGGTCTGTATGGTCCTTTCGCTTTGACCATCAGTCTGAGGGTGATAAGCTGTGCTCATATCCAAGCGTGTTCCCAACGCTTTCTGGAGTGACTGCCAGAAGTTTGACGTGAAGCGAGCATCTCTATCTGATATGATGGACGTTGGCACTCCGTGCCGAGAAACTACTTCCTTAATGTAGATGCGAGTCAACTTCTCCATCTTATCCGTTTCTTTGATAGCTAGGAAGTGTGCGGACTTAGTTAAGCGATCCACAATCACCCAGATGGTGTCGAAACCACCCAAGGTTCGCGGGAGTTTAGTGATAAAATCCATGGAGATCTGATCCCATTTCCACACTGGGATCTCAGGTTGTTGGAGTAGCCCCGATGGCTTTTGATACTCCACCTTGACTTTTGCACAAGTTAAACATTTACTCACGTAGGTGGCTATATCGGCTTTCATGTTGGGCCACCAATACGCCACTTTAAGGTCTTGATACATCTTATCTGAACCCGGATGAACAGAGTATCGAGATTTGTGAGCTTCATCCATAACTAGCTCTCTGAGGTTCCCGTAGAGAGGTACCCATATGCGATTCATGAAATACCGGGTTCCATTGGGCTTTAACTCCCAATCGCGTTCCATTTTTCCCACTGATTCGGCTTTGATGTTTTCCTCCTTAACTGCTTCTAACTGGGCGTTGCGTATTTGATCGGGTAGCCCCGATTGAATAGTGAGTTGTAGTGCTCGTACACGACGAGGTTTCAAGTGTTCCTTCCTGCTGAGGGCATCAGCTACCACGTTAGCTTTACCCGGGTGATACCGAATGGCACACTCATAATCGTTCAAGAGTTCGACCCAGCGACGCTGTCGCATGTTCAACTCCTTCTGATCAAAGATGTGCTGGAGGCTTTTGTGGTCAGTGAAGATTGTGCACTTTGTTCCATAAAGGTAGTGTCTCCAAATCTTAAGTGCAAACACTACTGCTCCCAATTCTAGGTCATGCGTCGTGTAGTTTTTCTCGTGAACCTTCAGCTGTCGCGACGCATACGCGATGACCTTATCGCGTTGCATGAGTACGCATCCCAATCCCTGAATGGAAGCATCACAATACACTACAAAGTCATCTGTCCCTTCCGGCAAGGACAGAATGGGCGCACTGCAAAGTTTCTGCTTCAGCAGTTGAAATGCTGCTTCTTGCTTGTCACCCCAATTATACTTGATACCTTTCTGGGTGAGGGTCATAAGCGGTTGTGCAATCTTTGAGAACCCCTCGATGAAGCGTCTGTAGTAACCAGCCAATCCTAAGAATTGGCGGATTTCCGTCGGAGTCTTAGGTGCTTCCCAGTTTTTTATGGCCTCAATCTTGGCAGGGTCTACGTGAATACCCTTTTCATTCACGACGTGCCCGAGAAACTGAACTTCTCGGATCCAGAAATCACACTTCGAAAGCTTGGCGTATAGCTTTTCCTGTTGAAGTAATTCTAGCAGCAATCGTAGATGCTCGGCATGCTCTTCTTTACCTTTGGAGTAGATGAGTATGTCATCGATGAACACGATGACAAATTTGTCAAGGTATGGTTTACACACGCGGTTCATGAGGTCCATGAATACCGCAGGTGCGTTAGTGAGACCGAATGGCATGACCAAGAACTCGTAATGGCCATACCGAGTGCGAAAAGCTGTCTTAGCGATATCCTCCTCCCTGACGCGTAGCTGATGATAACCGGACCGTAAATCAATCTTAGAGTAGTAACTTGATCCTTGAAGTTGGTCGAATAGATCATCGATGCGAGGTAACGGGTATCGGTTCTTGACTGTAACCTTGTTGAGTTCCCTATAGTCGATGCACATGCGGAAAGTCCCGTCCTTCTTCTTGACAAACAGGACTGGAGCTCCCATGGCGAAACGCTTGGTCGAATGAATCCTTTTTCTAGCAACTCTTGAAGTTGGGTAGACAGCTCCTGCAGCTCGGGTGGAGCTAGGCGGTATGGGGCCTTGGCGATGGGAGTTGCATTGCTTGCCAATTCGATTTCAAACTCCAATTGTCGATGTGGTGGAAGACCAGGTAGCTCTTCTGGGAATACGTCGGAAAAATCACGGACGACAGGGATGTCTTCTATACGTTTCTCGTCCTTAGGCGGTTCGGTGATTAGTGCGAGTAAAGCGAAGGAATTCTTTTTCCGGAGATACTTCTGAGCTTGCATAAATGAGATAATGTTGGTGACGGCGCTTGCCTTATCGCCTTGTACCGTCAAGATTTCGTCGTTCGAGAGTGGAATACGGATAGACTTTTCGAAACAGAGAACTTCAGCCCGGACGTCGGATAACCAGTCCATTCCGACTACCACGTCAAAACTACCCAGGGTTGTTGTCATCAGATCGATGGTAAAAGTGTGGCCCGCGAGTTTGAGTTGGCAGCCGGATACGATTTGGGTCACATTTACAGATTTACCATTGGCTAATTCTATCACATAAGGGGTCTCTAATGGTTTAAGCGTGAGATTTAGGTTCTTCCTAAAAGACTCAGATATAAAGCTCCTATCCGCACCCGTATCAAAAAGCACAGAAGCAAAATGTTCATTAAGGGGAAACTTACCGGTGACCACGTTGGTGTCGTTTCTGGCCTCTCCGCGGCCCAATGTAAATGCACGACCTTTGGCACCTCCTGTGCCACCGTTCCCATTGTTGTTGTTGTTATTATTGTTGTGGTTGTTGTGGTTGTTTCCACCATTATTGTTGTTGTTGCGTAACTGTGGGCAGTCTTTCCTGAAATGAGCGGTGCTACCACACTGATAGCATCCCCGGTTTATACCCTGCTGCTGACCCTGAGGCTGATTCTGATTTTGTCGGGACATAATTTCCCCACGACAATCCCTTGCCGCATGTCCCATTTTGCCACATCTTTGGCAGCGATTTCCGGCACAAGGGCCGTTATGATGGAGATTACAACGGTTGCACTGCGGCTTCCGACCTACATAACCGCTTGCATTCTGGTTGTTGTTGTTGTTGTTGTTGTAGTTGCTGTTGTTGTTGTTGGAACGATTTTGATGACCCCGGTGGTTGTGGTAGTGATTGAACCTTTTCGGGTTCCCTTGCTGTGGATGCGATGACGAAGGCTGTCGAATGGTGGTGTCTTCAAACTTTCTTTTGTTATCTGAGACAACTTCAGTGGTACCCCGTGCTGGCAGTTTCTTCTGTTCCACCGCTTTATCAGTGAGTTTGTGAGCCAATCGGATAGCTTGATGTTCTGTTACAGGGTTACTAGACATCACCATACCCTGAATTTCCGGAACCAGACCCCCGAGATAGAACTCGAGTCTTTTCTCCACCGTGTTTGCCAAATCAGGACACAGAAACACCAAGTCATGGTGTTTCGCAGTGTAAGCCTCAATTTCCGATCCCACCATCTTGTGGTTCCATAGAGCTTGCTCTAGCTGTTGCACTCTGTCTCGTGGACAGTACTCCTCTTTAATCAGGGCCTTGAACTCGGTCCAAGCCATTGCATTTGCAGCTAACAGTCCACGCGTTTGGACTTGGGCGTTCCACCATGTCAGTGCCCCCTCTTCCAGTGTTGAGGCGGCGTATTTGACCTTGTTGGCCTCTAAGCAGTTGCACATTTCAAAAACAGATTCCGACTTTTCGATCCAGCGGACCAATCCAATGGGTCCTTCCGCCCCCGAGAACTTGCTAGGCTTTGCGTCAAGGAACATTTTATAGGGGTTAAAGCCCCCTCCTGCTGACAGAGAACAGGAAGTCAGCAAGGAATTGTACTAGCCTCACTATTAGATTTTCACGCGAAAACTTAATAATGGTTACCTGCTGGCTGGTTCTGCACACCCGCTAATGCTGCGTTCACATGCTCCTGGATCATGGCAGCTAGCTCTTCGGGCGTCAAGTTTAGGTTTCCACGTCTTCCAGTCGCCATTTAGATCTTCGAAACACATCATAAACACACCTCGATAAGTCAATATATCCAATATAGTTATCCTACTTCGTACTTTAATAATTATTAAGTTACGTCAACTCAATATGTTAATAGCCAAAGAAATACTTGATTAACTGAAATCTCAACGTCTTACATAAGTGCAAATCAAACATACGAATTTACTATAAAGTCTCAAGTTTAAATACAAGTGGAAAATAATAAATTGAAGGAAAACAATTAATATAAACGAGACGTGTCAGTCGTCTACGCCTCCATCCCCTAAGTCACTGTCGTTGCCGTCATCCTGTGCGGCATCTCCAGCTTCCTCAGCTGGGTCCTCCCCCGGATCCTCTTCAGGATCCTCCTCTGGATCCTCTTCAGGATCCTCCTCTTCCGGCACTGGAGGGGCCGGTTCTGGTTCGAGTGCTTGATTTTGCAGTTCCTGAATGTTCCAACTGTTTTCCAGGACCCTGTCCTCCAGCCAGTCTGCTCTTATCTGCTCAGCACGCAGATCCCTGGCTATAGTGTTACGGGCTATCTTGCTCGTACGATGCTCTTCCTCGAGCGAGTCGATCTTTCCTGTAAGGTGTCGGATCTTCCATCCTTGTGCTAATATGGTTTCCTGCATTCTTTCTATCTGTTTTTGTTGTATATGAACCAGGATTCTAAGCATGTCAAGTCCTATTTCTACAGGATTAACCGGTTCAACCGGTACAGCAATAGTTGGGCGTAACGATGACTCCTCCCCCAGAGCGAGCCTCTTCCTCGCCGCTGAGCGTGTCTCTATGCCGTAAGGTAGCATGGGTTCCACCATTGGTGCCTTTCCTGGTGCCCTTGGTGGCGTAAGTCTGTCGGACGATGATGACGATGAGGATGATGACATTGCCTGTTGGGTCGTGTAGTTAGTTATGAGTTGTTTTCATTTCTTATCATGAAGGTATAATCTACCAAACACGATTGTGGCATATTGCATAACAAGATATCATAATTCGGTGCCAAACTAAGTCTAGTGTCGTGATATCAGCTATAGCTTAGGTCTACTTCTAATGCAAACCTGGTTCTCTATAGCTAGTGGCTCTGATACCAATCTGTCACACCCTCAATTTCCACTTGCGGAGTTCTACCGCGAGACGTGTGAACAAACCAGAATCTAAGACACTAGTACGTCGAACGACTCTATATGATTTGATAATACGTTTTCCAAAACCATTTGTTGTAAATTTTAGATTACCAATATTTAGCATGAGTATCAGTTTTTAAAGTTTGAGCGGAAGCATAAATAAGTAGTGATGCGGCGCCAACACAAACGCCAAAACAAAAGTAAAATCCCAAAACAATATTAATAAATGAGACTCTATAGTGATGTCTTGTTCAATGCGTGTGCGTGCACCTAGAGCTCCTAGCGTCCTGAGAAACATGTAAAGAAACAAGTGTCAACATTAAAGATGAGTGAGTTCACAGGTTTTCATAAATTTGTTGTTCGGTTTTAGTTTGTTACTCCGTTATCCCCAACCCGGGATAACATATCGGTTGCATTATTCCAAACCCGGAATAATAAGTTGTTGCTTCCAATATTCCCAAACCGGAATATTAAGTTGTGTTTCCATTATCCCCAACCCGGGATAATACGTTGATGTTCCAATATTCCAAACCCGGAATATTAAGTTGTTCCGTAATTAAGTTCAATATTAATGTATATAGGTAGCTAGCCTAAAGTCATGTCACTAAGTGTTCGCGATCGAAGCTGACATTTGTGCCTCCGTTTTGCCAGGTCTATCACATGACCATGGCGATGTTAGGCCAATCATACACCCGTTGACCAAACCCGGTCAGCTAGCGCGACTAGCTCGGATGGGGCTCGTCAGACCCAGTAGTACTACTTATAATTCCCCCGCTACTTAACCCAAATATTAACGATCCGAGGAGATTGTCGAGGACTTAAGTGATAAAGCTGCATAGTGACCATAACATTACATTAACATTAACTTAGTTACCGCATAGTTATGTGACGTTACATTCGTATAACATAAAGAGTTTGAGTTTAAGAATGTATACATGTTTCTCTCCCTGTTGTTTAAAACCGTATAAAGTTAGGGGCCGTGAACTCACCTTTATTAGCTCGGTTAGTGTAGCAAAGATGTTATAAGAGACGGGACCGCTAGTTGCGTCCTAACAAACCAATTAATTCCACGTCAGTGTGAAATCACCCCAATACAAATTCCACACGCAACTTACTCACAAAGTGATACACACAAACAGCATATCTAATACTCAAACATGCATGCAAGTATTCTCATATAATCATAGTGATCAAACAACTTATCATGAACACATTCCCAATCCATGCAACACTTTAATGCATAAAATCACAAGTTAACAACTTTCTGCTTAGCACTCAATTATTCAGCTGTTTTCTAGGATTTTTATAAAATAGTTCCAGCATTCTAAAAATTCCCATATTTTTACAGTAGGTGACATTTATACCATAGAAATTTATATAATTTTCTCAAGTCCTAAATCTTCACCAATTAACCATAAATATTAATTCACTAAGCTGCAGTCAGATTTACCGCTTTCTGACTGCAGTCCACGGAAGAATTTATTTAAAAATCACCGATCGTCCGATTAACAAAATTCCAGTTGGAGTTGCCCGGAAATTTCTATACCTAGTTGCTGTACAAAAATCATGACTCAACTCTCTACTGATTTTAAAATCTAGCTTGATAAACAACCAACAAAATTCCAGAATTTTAACAGCTTTACCTACCGAACTTGTTTAACCCTTTAAAAATATCAAACGATTTCAGAAAATTATGAATCCAGCGCCATTGGATTCCTTATTCAAATCTCTAGGTATTAGACCTCAGAAAATCCGTTTTTCGACAACTAACAACCAAGTTACAGCCTGATAAAGTCGACTGAAACATTCACTCAGCATGCTGTTTTCTGCATCTCCTTATAATAAGTTCGTATAACTCGTTCATGTGACTAACCAAGGCGATCAGGATTCGATTTTTAATCCTAGATTAATACTAATAATCTATCCATGCAACCCTACTTAATAACTTCTAGTTAATATAACAAAACACACTTGAATCCTCATGAGATCCGCAAACAAGTATACATGCATATCAACCTTGATTAATTCAGCCGATCACATCTAGTACATCTAATATCCGAACAAAATCATGCGTATATATATACGGTTAATTCAGCAGGCTACTTGTAAGTACATATAGTCCGAAGACAATACAATCAATTCATTCAAACATATAATTAATCCGAAGCAACTTAGACATTCAAGCATACATATAATTAACCGAAACATGATCTTGTAATCAAAGATAATTCTGACCTTGAATAACTAGGCAAACAACCCGAGATTTGGACAAGAACAACTCGACTGATCCAACTAGAACGTGACCGAGAGGCGTTGATAAAGTGGGCTGCTGCGTTCGGAAGATGATGTGGGCTGTTTGTGATCGCTGCAGGGAACAAGTGGGCTGATCTCGCGACCTAATGAAGGTGAACAAAGGCTGTCTACGATCGAATGGGATGAACAAAGGCTGATCAGGTTGAGATGCAAGCTGCTCGCGATCACAAGGTGAAGACTTGGCTGCCGACGGCTGAATTCCTGAACTAGGGTTTTGTGTTTTTGTGAATGAGGCATGCAAGAGATGATATATATAAGCACAAAAGAGGTAGGGTTGCGGTTTGGTTAGTACTTGTGGCCGAGGGATTTGGGTTGGGTCGGTTTGGGTTTATCTCGTGGCCAAGTAGTAGTGAGTTGGTTTGGTTTGGGTTTTTGGCCGAGTGGTTCTAGTTTGGCATGCAACGGTTTTTTTTTCCGTTTAGGTTATTCTTGGCCGAGTAGTTGGAACTCTAGGTCTAGGTTTAAACTTTGTGAACTCCTAGAGTCACCATGAATCTCTTTGGTTCGTGTCGCGGTTCGGTTCGTGTACGTATTTATTATACATACATATATAACTAAAAATCCACACAACACACAACACGTATTTAATTCATGCATACTTAGCCTATATATATTCGACAAATATCACGTGTAAGTTATCCGGAAAACCCGGGATATCACATGTAGTCTCTTAATGATTCATCACGACCCTGAGTTACCCTATATAATCACTAGTTAATTGTTCAAAAGTTCTACTACATGAAAATTGGTTATTGAATAAATTAACTAGGTGAGAAAACGAAGTAATTGAGTAAGGAGGAAGACTTAGCAGCCATTTGAGTGTTGATCCAATGAGTATGGATCCGAAGCCTTTGCAAAGACAGGCTTCCTTTAATCTTTCTAGAATGGGATTGATCTCCATTCTTTCCAGGTATTGTGCCACATGCTCCTCTGGATCAGTCGTGCCATCGTACAGCTTCATGTTGGGGTTTTGAAAGTGTTTTGGTATCTCAGCATTGCATATAGGAGGTGCGAAGCGAGATACTCTGTGACTTCCATCCTGGATCTCAGGAATGGGCTTAACCACTCTTGGGACGCTGGATATCATATCCTTAAGTTTCTAGAGCTCACGTGCCATAGTCTGATTAATACCTGTATCCTACATAAAACCACAGTTAGTGCCAAAAGATGTATTGACATTGTTACCTCCTGATTGGTTTGGACGGTATGCCAGGAGTATATCCAAAGGTGGACATTTCAGGTGTAACAGTTGGACCAGATGAAGCAATAGTCTATATAGGGATGAAGTCTCCTTTGTGAAATTCAGAATCCTTGAATATCTGACTCTCTAAGGATCCTTGATCCTGAAAGACATTGGGTCCAGGATACAAGGATTCTAAAAGTCTCGGAAGATACTCCATGGATCCTTGAACCTGGGATGAGGATCCTTGATGCTGGAAGTAAGATACTTTAGGTGGCACCGTCTCCAAGTATCCTGCCGAACTGAGGTAGGATGCTTGATGCTGATATGAGGATCCCTGAGGCTGGAATGGGGATCGATAAGGTTGGTAATGAGATGCTTGTGGCTGCGTCATTGCCAATGATCCTGTAATCCTGAGGATCCTTGATACTGAACACCAGACGCCTTGGAATGCTGAGTGGTTGCTGCTGGAGTGGCGAAATCCAATGACTTGGGCATCAATGGAGAATGATCCTCCGCTGATCTCTTCTGTTTCTTGATTTCATCAATTTCACAAAGGATCCTTTGGTTAGTTTTGTCCTGTTGTTCCATGTATCCTTTCATCTGCAAAATCAAAGTACACAGATCATTATTAGTAGGTGTAGAGGATGAAATAGTAGAAACCTTCGAGAAAACTGGTGTTGGCTTCTTCTGGGCATTATCAACATTCTTCGTCGGTGTAGTGGGAATGGGAGGCAATGATGCACAAGTCTGAGATGAGGTAACCGCCGGCATGGCACTTGAAGCAGATTTTCCATGAAAAGCCATGTGATTGATGGAAATGAACAGAAATGGATGAAACGAATGGAATTTCTAGAATTGAAGCACCGATTGCCCCACGGTGGGCGCCAAACTGTTTTGGTCAAAATCACAATAAGGATAATGTAACCAAATCTGATTTTGTGAGGTTGAGTGCTTGAATGTCGAATGATTGACGAACAATTGTATGAACAAAAATAAAATGTAAACTATGATGAACACGAGAGTTTATATGAGGAAAAGCCCTTGATCAGTAGTAGATCGCCAGCATAAAAACCTCGGATAGTGAAAACTATCACTATCTACTATATTGAACATAAAGATTACAACTTGGAAATATTGAGCTTGTTACAATGTTGCTAATGTGCATATCAGAGTAGTGTAGGTTGCAGACGTGTGTGTTCGAATTCTCAAGCTCAATACCCCTTTTATCTAGCTAGAATTTATCCTTAACTAACTATCCGAAAATCTTGGCCATATCCCACGTTCACCAATAACGGTCATGAACTCCTGGCACATGCTGGAACAATGGCATATTCCCCTTGATTCTCGGTGGGTAGGTCATCTTCGAAAAGCTCCTGCAAAACCATGCCATAATACATTGGAAACAATTGTTAGTTAATTAGGACAATAATGAGAATCAATGATCCTTAGCCTTCTTGCACCGTGTCTTGAGGATCCACGATCCAGACATATAGAAGGATATATGATCCACAATCATTAAAATTCTATCCCCAACAAAAATGATGATGTTCTTGAATATTTGAACCTGAATTTAAGATGGGAATAGTTGTATTTAGTTCATATGAGATGATGATAATATGATGACATGCATTAGATGATTATACTTAAGCATTCATATGGATGTATGGACATGAAATGGTGAATAAAATGTGGCATGATAAAAATGATTTAATCAGGTCCTAAACACTAAAAATAATAATATTTGAAGTGTTAAAATAGCATGAAGCTTTGCCATAAAGTTTACTAGCTTTGCTATGTTGTACTTAGTGCTTAAAGAGTTGTAAAATACGTAAAATCGCATGATTTAAGAGGCTTACACAAAAACTGCACTAATCTGATTATAACCATCATTTTAATTAATAAATAACATGGATTATGTTAAAATATCAAGTCATTTCGATTTGAGATGGTTATGGTAACGTTTGATGCAAAACTATGCGTTAAAAACGGTAAAAAATCACCCTTTAAGATATTTTTGATATATATATAAGTATTTTAACTTATATTAAGTCCAATTGATGTTTGGTAAGTCATACGTGACCTTCGACGCCCGAAAACGTTACGAATCACTAAAATACGCATTTTTCAATGTACACTAGAATGGGTTATTCATGGGTGAGCCTTATGTGTTAAAATGAGTTATATGATTTAAATATGTGTATATGATAATATGCTAAGTGTTGACATGATAGCGAGAAATTAGACTATGCATGTACACTTGTGTGTTTAAAGCGGTAGAATCGTTGAAATCGCGTTAAATGTGTAACTTATTTGCCGAGCATGAAAATTGATACATAGGTTAACTTAATAAGTTATTTCATGTATGCATGCTTTAAAAATGATAAAATGTATAAGTTAACCAGTTTTCGCGTGTTACGATATTGAATAATTGTGTTCGTTTATGTATATATATTACGACGCACAAATCGTAGATATATAGTACGTATAAACGGGAGTGTTAACGAATATAACATAATAAGGGTCACCAATAAAATCTTCAAGTCTCAACACCTTAATATATATATATATATATATATATATATATATGAACTCGTATACATATTAAAATGGCAACATATTAAAAAATAATGACTTTTCGAGAAAATCTCAAAGTTATGCGAAAATTCCAAGATTTGGAGAAACTTAGGAATATTGTGATATATTGTTTGATAAATTGTTTCTACGTATATTAGGACGTGTAGAATCAAATTGTGGGATCGCGCTAATTTAATTATGCACCCAAATGTGAGTGTCACCAAACCCCTCTTTTTACTGTTTTTATAACTGTTTTAGGGGAAGAACACACCTTAAAAGGATAAGTATACACTTTTGTATAAAATATACCTCTGATAAAAACTATGGATATATTTTCATGGAAAATCTATGGTTCTGATATAAATATGTTTCGGGGAGAAACGGATTTTGGATAAATGTGAATATATGTTTTCGGGAGAAGTGGGTGTTATTACGTTGTTTAAGAGAAAACGACTGTGTAGATTTAAAAATGTTTTAAATCTAAAGTTGTAACGAATTGGCTTGGTCTCAAGGGAGTAAGTACGGTGGGGACGTCGGGGATTCGTACATGTTATATTAAATTTATCATTTTAGTAAGATATATATATTGTTCATAAGGTTGGCACCTTGTGTGACCCATTGTGGGCACTTAGCGCGAACTTAGCCATTTAATCATTAATATGGGTATGCGTGGAATTGTTGATAGATCTATCGGGTTGACCACCCCGTCGTGACCGATAGCTCTGCGTCAAGTCAAGCAGACGAATTTTAAATTCTTTTATTGTCTAGCATTGATTATATCCATATTGTTAATATATAATTCGTATTGTCTTGCAAACATACGAGTCTGGACACTTGATGCTATCAATTAAATATGGAAAACTTGGGAAGATGTTGTGTATCAAAGGTTTTCAGAAAACGCTTACGATGGTTGACCCTTGAATTTTTATATGGAAATGAAAGTGGCTTTCATAATATTATATGGACGTTTTAATAATTAAACACATAATTTGAAAGTTTTTCTTGGATCAAATTGTTTTAAATTTGAATACGTGAACTCACTCTCCTTTGTGTTGACACTTGATTTTAATGTGTTCTTCAGGTACATGAGTTCGGCTTCCGGGGATCTTTGGCGTGTCTTGTGGTCATGATGCATGTTTTGTTTGATAATAACTTTGGACAACTTTTAAAAATCATTTGGGACCGTCTGTATTAAGATCCATAAGGATCAAAACAACTTAACTACGTTATGGTTGTGGTTTATATTTAAACTTTTAAACAGTGTTTTAGTTAAACTTTGGACAACTTTTAAAACTCATTTGGGACCGACTGTATTAAGATCCATAAGGATCAAAACAACTTAACTACGTTATGGTTGTGGTTTATATTTAAACTTCTAAACAGTGTTTTAGTTAAGTAATATGTCCAAAATTAACGACGTATCGTCCACTAAGATATTTATGGGCACCAACTTCCGTCACCATTACGTTTGTATTTCCGTTGCAACGTTTTTGGGGTGTTACAAATTAGGTTATTAGAATGCTTTAACCTAGTCTATAACCTTCCTAGGGACCTGAACATGAGTAGACTTAGGATCTCTATCCTAATCCTCATCCTTACTCGTGCTACAACTACTTTATGATTTACAAATCATCTATCCTTAGATGATTTATCCCAAATTCTTAGGCTTTATGCCTTAAAGTATTCCTCAAAATATTTTTTCTCAAAACATTTTCATTGGAATACTTCTCAAAATGTTTTCTCAAATGTCTTCATCAAAAATGTTTCTCGACTTACTTATCTCAAACATTTTATCAAAACTATTTATCAAAATGTTTTACTCTCAAACTGTTTCATCGAAATATTGGGTGTTAATAATGTGAACACATACAATCTGGAAGAGTGAAAGCCTGTACCCCGAGTATTCTGTCTGAGGCTAGAGTGTTCGTAAAAATCCGCATATCAGACCAGTCACTCTTACCTGGGAACTTTTAGGGTGAGTGTTCACTTATAGGCTAAAGCATGTCTTCTCGAAACATTATGAAAACCCATCTACCTTGATCCGTCGATCAAATTCTAAACACTACTACTTTTGTGACACTACTTTGACATGTTACCTTCTGTAATATGTTACGACTATATTCAACGCATTCGAAACAAATTTCACTTTTATCTCACAACACTTTACAATCCTACTTCATTTACAAATACTACTTTTGTCTTTCAATTTTTTTTTTTATTGGATGAGAATTTTCAAATTTAAGCCACAAAAGTGTCTTTATTTTAAAAAGACTCAATTAAAAATATTTTTATCTTAAGTATAATAAATTTTTAAAAGGTAAAGAATTTTTAACACAAACCATTAACTTGGTTTGCATTTTTCATCCAAAAATATAACAAAGGTTTATTTTCAAACAAGTTTTGAAACAAAATTCACAACACTATTTTCCTAAGTACAAGAACATGATTTTTGAACGAATACCAAGTTAAGATTTGCTATTCACTATGATGTTTTAAACTTATAACAAGTCTATGAGATCTCACTTATTTTTTATTTCATTATAGCTACTTCTTCAAGATACCTCCTCACCGTGACGCCACATGGAACGCTGAAATGGCAGCATTGATCGCTCAGCATACTCCAGATATTGTGACCCAAATTAATCAAAATACAACAACAATGTTCCAATGTCATGTAACTACAAACAATTCAACTCCGCTAAACCACTAAAGTTTAATGGATCTGAAGGAGCAACTGGGCTCCTATAATGGTTTGAGAGTATAGAAAGCACATTTGGCCATGTTCAGTGTTCTAGTGAGCGTAAGGTAGAGTTCGCCTCCAATGTTTTCCAAAAGAGAGCACTCACTTGGTGGAACGGAGTCATGAGAAACAGAGGTGCAGAAGTAGCTATGGCACAAACGTGGGAAGAATTCACGAATCTTGTGATGAAAAAATTCTGTCCACGACACGAAATAAGGACGCTTGAAACCGAATTTTATTACCTCAAACAAGATAGTGGGGAGAACCGTGCCTATACTGACCGGTTTGAACAGTTAATCCTACTCTGCCCCATTATGGTCACACCCTTGGATCGGGCCATTGAGAAATATATTGATGGCCTACCTGATCCAATTCAAGATATTGTCATTGGCAGCAAACCTACAACACTTAGGGAGGCTAAGGAATTAGCCGCTACCCTAACTGACTCCAAAGTTAGAAAAGGGAAACTTTTTCGAAAGGGAAACAAGAAACGAACCACTGAAACTACACAGGAGAAACTAGATAAAACAAAGGTGAACCTTCCAGAAATTATAAGAAGCGTAAGACTTCAAAGAATTTTACGAGTGCTGCACCAATTCCACCAATTCAGTACCCGTTAGGGGGACTTATCGTGGGAAACATCCTCGGTGCAATCGTTGCAACTATCACCACCAAGCAAATGCTCCATGCCGCCAGTGTACAATCTGTGGCCTTCTTGGACATCTAGCTGCGACTTGTCGCATCCAAAACCAAGAAGCCCCTACTCAAACACGCCCTCGCTATCCAGCTGGAGCATGTTTCAATTGCAGAGATTTAAATCATTTCAAGCGAAACTGCCCTAAGCATGGACAAGTATACAATGTCAATGAGGTTCAAGCAGATGATCAAGCACTCATGATTATTTGAACCTTTACGTTTCATTTTTGATATCCAAAAACAATGTATGTATTTCAACTATATTTGTAATAACAATATAAATTTCAAGAAGTTTTTTCTTCATTCTTGTTATTCTATTCCAATTACAAATTCCGATGTGATCACACTGTGTGTAATTTGCAGCTACATACCAAACTTTGAGGATCCGTTCTATATTATCAAGAACTAAAATCTCGTAGTTTATCATAATATAATTGCACCTTAATGCATTCATACATGTTCTGCACGACAATTTCTACAAAAACTATGTGACTATCGCTACTACTTTTGTTTCAATGACATTACATACATGGTTTATTAACCTAATATGTATAGTACATGATATACAAATACACCTTTTGCTTAGTATGTTGACCTAGCATACCTAGCCCATGGTTTCAAAATAAAGTTACGACATACTTACATTGTTTATGACAATCCATGCTTATTATATGATACATACTACCAATTGGTTAGTGTGAAACATGTATTAACATTCATATTAGAATGAAATATATGCTGCTAATTGTGTTGTATACAAAACAAGTAGTGTTATTATTGCTAGTATGAAACATGTTCTAATTCAATCAATGTTGTGTTATGACGATGCTTATTTGATTTAGGTGTTACCTCGACCTTATTATCTATTTCCTTTACTTAACAAGAGGAGCTATGTGGACCATGTGACGAAACGAGTAATTATGGGTGAACACTTAATTACGAGGTTCAACATATGAGAATCATAGTAAACCTTGTTAAGATGGTGGCATAAAATCTAAAGTGATTAGGTAACGGGAAGGGTATGACGCAATAAGACCACGGTGGATACGACGACGGTACTTCCTATATATAAGTGTTGTTATTGTGTTATTCTTTAGAACGTTACCAGGATCGCTTGAAGGTTTTATGTTATGTTGGAGCATTATGTGATTATGTGATTAACTGTTATTTGTTGATTGGATACACTAACGATTGATGAGTACATTCATTAATTCTATTCGAGCCGACCAGGAGTATATTATGGTGTTAAAGGTGACGACCTTGATGCCATAGGTATGTTAACCCGTCTCCTATGCATGAGATGCTCATGGTACATGGGATGTACCTCGTGGGACGTTAGAAACCGTGTACGTATGGCTAGGCTTGAATGTACACCCCTATGTTTGCTAGGAATTACACTAAAGATTTAGTATAACATAATGCCATTTTTATACCCGATGACGCTTTAAAGATTCAAAAGTCCTAAAGGTTTGGAATACCTTAAGATACTTTGAATATCTTTGTTTACGCTTTAGATCCCCTAAACATTCCCAACACCAAATGATGCTCCGCATCTTTGGAATCTCGAGCTTTGTTATCTTTCAATTATTCCAAACACACTCTACAGTCTCCTTATGCCAAAATTTCGATCATTCAAATTTTTTATTTGAAGACATTCTGATAACTGATACTTAAACGTAACCCGTTTAACGTAACGTATGCACCAGGACGAGGACATAAGCTACACATACCCTAAATACCCTTTACATAACTTAGATATAAGTTCTAAGGGCTTTTGTATGGCAAAAACACGCTATTCTAACTCCAGGGACTATTTTGCAAAATCTGTGAAATTACGCCGATTCGCGTGTTTCTTAATACGGAACACGTAAGTACATCCAAAAAATTTTTTCCATCTTTAAAATCTTGTATTTTAATGATTGGAATGCAAAATATCATTCGTTACGCAATCACGGTCGTTTACGCGTTAATTAAAGCGTTCGTCGTAATTAACCGAAATACGCAGCCGTACAACCGAACGGGCCGACATCCGTAACATTTTTGGACATTTTTCAGGTCCCCTATGCTTTATCATCCTTATAGAGCTTAGAAATTATGTTAACAGGCATTAGAAGTGACAAAACATGACAAAACAAGTCCAGGGGCCAAAACTGCCATTTTTGGAAACTTCACTCCCTGCAAGGCCTTACGGACCATAAGGCGAAACCCCATATAGTCCGTAAGGGTTGCCCAGTAACAGAATTATGCTTGGCCTCCAACTTCTGCCATGTTATGCCACCTTTTGACACCTAGCTTGATATTTGACACACTTCCTCTGCTTCTAACACATCATTAGGCACTTGTAATCATCCTAGAACATGTGCTAACACTTGGCATGATCCTATGATCAATCTTTAACTATAAATAGCCATCAAAGTTTCACTTGTTCTTTGCTCAATTCTTCTCTTCATCTCCTTAGTCTAAGTTAGAGTGCTACCACCTTGTGGAGGCCTCCCATCTGAGCATCCTTGGCTGCCTTTAGCACAAGTAAGTGTTCTAACTAGCCTTGTTCATTTCTTTTAGATTATTTTGAGCTAAAAGTCAAACAGTTTGACTTTCTGTTTGACTTTCAGTTCTGACCATAATTGGTTAAACCAAAGTTTAATTGAACTTTGCAACGTGATCGTAATCATGATGGTTATGATCAATAGCTGTAACAACTCCAATTTTTGTTGTTAATTATTTTCCTTTTTGTTCCATTGTATCTATCCGATGTACTCCAAATTCGGTTAATAATAAAGTTTATGTTAATTAATTATGGTATTGTACATTATTATCATATCTAATCGCTTATTGATCGCTAATCTCATCGAATCGCAAATCGCAATTGTTTATGTGGTTTTGTATTATTTATGTGTTATATGTGTTTGTGGTTATGTTTACGCTCGCTATCGCATCGCTCTCGCACTCTCGAATCGCTAAATCACGCTATTATATCAACTATAACGCTTAACGCTTTAATTTAACGCTTAATATAACTATCTAATGCGAACCGAATAACCAAACGAACCCTTAACGCGAAATCGGCAAATGAAACTTGGTCACCAGGCCAAGTTCGGCCGAACTTGACTACCACAAGTTCGCCCGAACTTGCCTGATAACCAGGACTCCCTTGTTTCCCTCAAGTTCGCGCGAACTTGTACAGAATTGTACAAGTTTGGCCGAACTTAGCTATATTTCCCTTGAAATCTATCATGTTCGCGCGAACTTTCATGGAAATCATGCAAGTTCAGCCGAACTTGTCTCCCTCAGCTCCTTCTCCTATAAATACTCTAGCTCATTCTTCTCATTTGCACTTGCTGACCAAGTTCGCTCAAGGCTCCCTCATTTCAAATCTCTCGTGTTCTAAGTAAGAAACGACCCGATTTCGACTACAACAACGTTTATCAACAACCAACAAAGGTTTACAACGATTTTGCACAAGGATCTACCTTTGTTTTCATCAAAAACCCATTCTTTTACGAAAATCATCATCTTTTTCTTCAAAACTTCTATTTTTAACTTAGATCTACACAATACAAGTTCGTTTTGTGTTAGCAGAGGCTTCCCAAACACGAGATCTGCAAGATCTCGGCTTGTAAGTTCTAGATCTGAGAAAACCTTTGATAAATATCAATTTTGACACAAAATACGGACTTTTGAGGATGTTTTGTTCATTTTCTTATATGAAACGAAGCATCTACATTCAAGATCCCAGATCTGGAAGCACAAGGACGTTTATGTTGGTTTACACAAGCCGGACTAATCCGAACGAACCCCGAGTTCGCCCGGATTAGCCCACACTTTTGTAAAACGGCTAAAACAGCTCTAAAAGACCTCTCCGACCTACGTTTGCTCAGTAGCACAGGTTGGAGGATGAACACTCGATTTTCCTCAGCAAACGACGCGAAAACGCAAGATTTTAGACCCGAAAACATCAAGTTCGCTCGAGAATCACCAGTTCCCCAAGTCAAGCGACCGAACTTGTACCCAAATGGGTCAAGTTCGACCGAACTTGGGTACTTTTCACTAAGTTTTCTTGCATGTTCGCCCGAACTTGCATAGTTTCTTAGGAAACTATACAAGTTCGCCCGAACTTCTCTCCTCAGTAAGGATTCTCCACAAGTTCACCCGAAATTGACAAGATTCTTAAGAATCTCATCAAGTTCGACCGAACTTGGCTCACAACTCACCAGAATTACACAAGTTCGCTTGAACATGTGTGTTTACACACAAGTTCGCCCGAACTTAACATGTGTGTTTACACACAAGTTCGCCCGAACTTGGCCACTACTCAACTCAAAGTTCACCGTTTCGGCTTTTCGGAAGACTGATGCACTTCTGTCCGTTTACAGGTTGATCCGGCGCACTCCGCAACCTCTCCGTAGAATCTCCTACTTACCTAAACGCACCCACAGTGAGTATACTTGACCCACGCTTTAACGCACTTTTTGGGTGTTACATACGTTCCTATATAAAAATCACACACAAATCAAAACTGTTTATCACACACGAATAATCTGATTGTATATGCTCAATACGTGATGCTAGAAACATATGACTAGGACTTATTTTTGTTAACTTGCCTCCTTAGCTAGTATGGTACTATAGTGTGGCTTACACCCGACGGGGTCTAGTTAGGATGGACGCGCAAGCCTTTTCACGGTAGTTAGCATGAGAAATGAGCCTATGTTATGTTAAGTGTTTTGGTGTATCATGATATGTAATTAGATTGTTTCGCAAACGCTTTCTCGACTATGCTAGTATTATTCAAACTCGTATGCTCACCTTTACTTAATTGTATTGACTTGTATTTTAACGTATGTGACAGGTTGAGGATTTGTAGCTTGGATGCCTTTGATGTTGCATGCGTAGTTTAGTTTGTTTTATTTAGCTTGTTTTAGAACGGTTTGTAATAAAATCTAGGGGAGATTGAATTGGATTGTGTTTAAGAGATTTTGTTGGTATGTAATGGTTATTTTGAAGGTTTATGAGTTTGATAGTATGGGATATCAAATGTTGATGTTTATCTTTGAAATGGCTATTATGGAATTCTCTTGATCAATCTGATTCACCTAGTGCCACTACCCCGATGATTCCGCCATCGGTTTGGGTGTGACAATAGCGATCATGCCTACTGATTACCATGTTTACTAGTCGATGTGACGAATTAAAGTTTCGGTCAAAAGTGCGCATTATGTGCATTTTACGACGAAACTATTTTCGGGTATTAAAACACCAAGTTTTGATACCAAATCAGTTTTATAAACTTAGTTAGACATGTTTGACATGTCTAACTCGTCACTTTTAGTTTAGTGCTTGTTTAGGGTCGTAAGTCGAGCGGTCTTGACCACCGCTTTGACTTTCGAATCCGACTCGTTTCGTCGATCTTAGGATCCGACCAAACACAAATGAGCCGTAGCATTACCCGGGAAGAAGACAAACCTGGGTTGGGTGGTATGCTATCTACGGGTATATGTGTGAATTATAGGAGGCGAGTTGGGCTAGGAGGGTTGGTTGATAGATGCGGGTGGGGCGGTTGGAGAAACAGCGTCTGACATAGCTGGTTGAGCTGGGGGTATGGGGATAGTTGGAGGTGATGGGTTGGTTTGAGAAGGTGTAATGGTTTGGGCCGCGATATAACTGGGAGAGGGTGGATGGGTCGAGACAGGAGGGGTGGGAGGTGACTGAGAAGGTTGGGAGTTTGGTTGGGAGACATGAGACAATAAAAGTGGATTTAGGGGAGGGGAAAGAAAGTCGTACGATTGGGTAGGGATGGGGAACGAATTTGATACGGGAAGACGGATTCCTCGAAGGAACATGGCGGTTAATGAAGATTTTGTGAGTTTGAAGGTCAAGGCATTTGTAGCCTCAGTGGTTAGTAGGGTAACCAAGAAACACACAGGATTGGGACCGGTTAGCTAATTTATGAATTGTGTTGGGAGGGAGAATGGGATAACATAAGCAGCCAAAAACACGTAGGTGTTCATAGGTGAGCTGGCACTTGTAAAGAAGAGTGGTGGGTGAAAGGAAGTTGTGATTTTTGTTTGGTAGAATATTGAGAAGGTAGGTGGAAACTTCTAATGCGTGATGCCAAAGGTTTGGTGGGAGAGAAGATTGAGCGAGAAGGGTGCGAAGCATGTTGTTGATTGTGCGGATTTGTTGTTCCGCCTTTCTGTTTTGAGAGGAGGTGTGAGAACAGGAGAAGCGAAAGGACATGCCATTTTGATGACAAAAATTTTGGAAATTATTGTTTGCATATTCTTTCCCATTGTCGCACTGGAATTGTTTTATTTTTCACTCAAATTGAGTAGTTATGTGATTGTTAAAGCGTGAAAAAATCTCGAAAAATTGTGACTTGTTACTTATTGGGTATGTCCATAGAAAATTGGTAAAGTCATCAAGAAACAATATGTAATAACGATGCCCACCGGTGCTAAGAACCGGCGAGGTCCATAAATCAGTGTGAATAATGTCAAACGGTAAAGAAGTCTTATTCAAGGAATCATAAAAATGTAGCTTAACACTTTTTCCAAAAACACATGACTGACAAATTGTCACACCCTGGTCGTAGCGGAAGCGCAAACGTGTGACTATGAGGTTATCATTGCATCCAATCGCGTAAAACATAGTAGTTAACAACGATGCCATATCATATATTAAGTTGTAACAAACATTACAAGTTTTGTAAAAACAAGTTTGCATAAGTTCAACGCGTTCAAGATGTTACCCCAAAAACATAGTTGTAGTTACATTACATCACAAAAACAAGTTTGTTACCGTCATAAAGTAAAACAAGGTTTTGACTCCTATATACCCATACAAGGTTGGGATATAAGAGGCAAATCCTTCAAAAATGGCATCCGTTGTTATATCATTCCCATTTCCCGAAGACTATCACCGGCTCATGTCTTGTTCCCTGAAATACATGTAATTTGAAAACATCAACAAAAGTTGAGCGAGTTCATGTAGTATTGTTTTCGTATAAATGTCATAAATGTCATCAGTATTAAAATCCATGTATGTTAGTCATTTACCATGGGTTTAAGGATCTATCAGTGGGTAGCTAGTCCGCTGACATTATGTGCCATAAGTAAGTAAATAACCAAACCGAGACAACTTTGTCATCAATTAGGGCTCACAAAAGCACTCTGAAAGGACTTGTTTTATTCAGAGTGGAGCGTGTCTCAAGCTCAATAGATCTACACCTTTTGCACCTTGGTCACTAAGTGATTAATGGTTACCAATGTCCCCTACTTACGCACATCGATCATTGTCATCATCTAAACCCGAAGCTAACATACAATTTTTCATAAACATGTATTTCCCCCGAGTGTTATAAAGGGGGACATGAACTCACTAGTTTGCGTTCCGTAAAGTCGTACTAATGTAATGCGAGTGTCCGAGTACGCTTGTAACCTACAAGTGTACTAATTTTATTAGACACTTAGGTCGGGTTTGACCTCGTACAAGTTGTTCATCTTGAATTAGTGTTATGTATTTATTTGTTTTCTTTGAACAACTTTATTACTTTTATAGTGTTGGTAGTTTGTGTGCTTTATTTTTATTTATGTATATATATATTTCTCAAATATATGTATTTGTTATCAAGTAATTAATCGTGTGCGAACGGGCCTTGCCTTCACCTGTCCTCGTGCCTTGCACGCATGTCATTGGGCCTAGCCCATGTCATCTTGTCTTGGGGTCTAGCCCTTGTTATCTTAACTTTGGGCCTAGCGCATGTTATCTTTGTCATTGGGCCTAGCCCATGTTATATTGTCATTGGGCCTAGCCCATGTTATTTGTCATTGGGCCTAGACCACTTAGTTTATATGATTGAGCCTAGCCCACTTAGTTATATCATTGGGCCTAGGCCACTTGGTTTATATGATTGGGCCTAGCCCAAGTTATGTTATAAATGGGCCTAGCCCATATGCTATATGTGATTGGGCCTAGCCCATGTTGTAATGTGATTTGGGCCTAGACCACTATCTTCTTGGGATCCATTAAGTGTTGAGATTGGGCCTAGCCCAAATGTTTATATATATTTGGGTTTTAGCCCAATATAACTAATTAAAGTCCATTTTAGTTATATGGTTTGGGCCTAGCCCATTTGCGTTATGTAATTTGGGCTTAGCCCATTAACATAATTTGAGTCCATTAGTGGGAATTACATGAACCTAATTTAAGTATGTTTTGCAACACTTAGAAACTTTTATGTTTTTAACTTTCGGATTTTTGTTATCGACAAGTATATATTAGTCTTGTGCCAATGAAAAGTAGTATATCTTTTTAGAGACACTGTCGTGATCATTTTCAATATATATTTTATGTTTGGTAACGCCCATGTGTTTAAATATATTAGTAGCTCGCCGATATCCGATTCGTTCGTTTATCCGTTTCATGGTAAGTCTTTGGAATATACATAGGAATGTATATATGTACTTTTATGTCATCTTCATACTTATTTCATTCGAGTAGTTCTTGGTATCGTGAGGGTATTATTTCAGTTCCCCTAAGTGTATCTATATACATATACATAACACATAATACACACACTTAGGCACTTTTCCAAAGTATATAATTTTCATCCAAAAGTTATATATATGTTTTATTATTATTATTATTATTATTATTATTATTTTTAATTATTATTCCCACCACTTATTTTTACTTAAAAATATATTTTTATGTTTTCAAGAATCCTTACACATTAAAGACTTAATCATTTCCATCAAGTGTTCCATAATGACGTTTAAGATCACTAATCGCGTTTGACCTTGCTAATCACCCATTAATCATACCTTTAATCGCGATTAGATTTCTAGAAAAATCCGCCATAGTTTCCCCTATAATACGACGTTTTCCACGTTATAAAAACGTATTTAAATCATAATCAATCCACCAAGTCATCACTAATAAAGTTTGTAAATCTTCCAAGAATCACTTTTAAGTCCATTTAACCCTACTTAAACACTTGTTTCTTTATGTAATCTAAAGATTAGTTCATTAAGTGAGTATGATGATCTTTATTGATTTAAGTATAATCATGTTTAAATCACATATTCATAATTATCATGGCAAGGTGATCACAAATATAAAATAGTACATGAAACTAACAACATGATCATCATAAACATAAACTTTGAGTCACTAATATTAACAAAATCATCATAAACAACATGATTATACAAACTACCATACTCCAATCTACTTTAGACAACACATAATGTAGTTATATTTAGTGTTTTTTAGCTTTGTGATTAGGGTTTTGTTTGTGTTCATCTTTTATATCAAGAATAACAACTTGTACTTTCATAATCTACTAGTAATATGGATCATAAGTATGGTGTTTAGTAGACTTACAAAGTGCACAAGCTAGTTTAGAAAATAAGAAGAGATTAAGCTCCCAAGAAAGCTCCTAATGATGCTCCAAAGTTACTCCATGCTTAGATGAACTTGTGAGGCTTATTTTAGTAGTAAAATGAGGTGTTTAATGGTTGATTATGGTGGTGTAAGGTGGTGGTGGTGGTGGTGCCGTGAACTAGAGGGAGCAAGAGGGGTGTGTTAGAAGTTGATAGTGATGGAATGGAAGGTTGTTTAGATTAGGTTATATGATGATATCTTTCCCAAAAGTCAAGACTTCAATCAACACTCCATACCCTTCCCTTACACATTTGAAAAAAATTGTCAAATTGGTGAGGCCACTAGGGCCCACCAAAACCGTAGATAGGGGGGTTAAGTGTACGTTTTTGGTGTTATAGTCCTTAATCTTTAGATATTTGGGTTATTAGTTTCAGTATAGTGTTTAGGGGTTTAGGTGCACCATTAGGGAGGTAATTAGGGGTTAGGACTAGAATTATTATTAACTAGTTCACTAGACTAGTAGAAATGGTGTTTAACTAGTTCGGATGGTTCCCGGTTAGGCGTCGGTTCGCTTACGATGCTTTTATGTCCTACCGACGAACATTTTTCGTAAGTTATAATTTCTCATCCAAAAGTTGTATGAAGTGATTTGGAATCCCAAAATAAGCTTAACTAGTTCGCTAGATTCTTCATTTAGTTGTTACGGTGACGGAAATACCATTTACTAGCTCGTCGGGTCGCTAACGGACAATTTATGTTTATAGCGATTTATTACCGGAAGCTTATAACTTTGAATATTCCCAAAACGTTTTAGTGTGTTTTACCTCAATGGACATAATTCCAGAGGTCCAGAATTGTTTAATTACTATAACGGACGAATTGAAAAGTGCCATTTTTTTAGCCGATCGGATAATTTGTGTTTAGGGTGTCATACCGGAAGGTTGTGTAATATCAATAAAATTATTCCCACATTAGTGTATTCATTGTTATATGGACTCAGTTGTATATGTCATGTGTCTTGTTTCGTAGTTTTGTTCCGTTTCAGTGATTGCCGGCATACACCGCACAATCGTAAGTAGTGCGTTCCGCACCTTCTACCAACACTTTTAGGACATAGATTTCATAGTTT
The DNA here is from genome assembly GCA_947069175.1 of Scalesia atractyloides. Taxonomy (NCBI): domain Eukaryota; kingdom Viridiplantae; phylum Streptophyta; class Magnoliopsida; order Asterales; family Asteraceae; genus Scalesia; species Scalesia atractyloides. Next base: position 60,187,362 of record CAMTDV010000024.1, on the reverse strand, counting down.
CTTGACATGTTAGAAACCAATAGGGGTTTCATCAAGCTTTGCATGCCCTATCACTTGTTATGCAATGTACGACTCCGTTACGCAATTTAATTACGTTTAAAATGCATGAGATAAATAAAATAAAATAGGTGATTAGATTGTATGGAATTACCGGTTATTTGCCATTTGTCACAAAAATAGTAGTACTAAGTTTTCCATAATCAATACAAGAAGAAGATTTTAATGAATGCAGTAAATTTTGTCCCGGGTGCCCAAGTCGTTGATGCCAATGGTCTTGGGTAATGGTAGCAAATGTGGAAGGTGGAGAGGAGAGACTTTGGAGTGGAGTGGTGTGAGGATAAGGATCACCCGAACTATTGCATCGTAGGATAGGAGCCTTGGTCTTGAGGTCCTTCACGAGAAAACTGAAAGGGTCAAATTCAATAGATATTAAATTATCAGTGGTAAGACGACGAACAGATATAAGGTTCTTAATTACTTAAGGAGGGTAGAGAACATTATTAAGTTTAAGTGGAGGGACCGGAGGTGGTAAGGTATGGTTGCCCTGTCCAAGGACGGGAATGGTCATGCCATTTCCGACTATAATATTTTTAGAAGTGCAGTCATTAAAAATAGATGGGGAAAAGTTACCTTGTTTGTTATTCATGTGGCCTGTCACCCCGGTATCCATGTAGCCAAGCAGGTCTTGCTGATTTAGAGATAAGGTGTAGAGGGCCTAAGCGATGTCGGTTGGAACTGGACCAGCAGTGTAGGCCTCAGTGGGGGCAGGTCCAAGTAAACCCGCACCTGTGTTGGGTCTGGGCGTTGATGGGTAAGGACAGGGTGGGCTCGGGGTTGCTGCTGGCCATTGTTGGGCCTGGTGATTCATGAAACCAGCCCACTGATTGTTTGTCCAAGATTGTGGGAAAACAATGTAAGGGTACTGGGTATTCTGAGCATTAGACCGACCCTCACGACCATTGTTTCCACGCCCTCTGCCACATCCGCGGTTCCTTCCCCATCCACGGTTATGGTCAGAATGTGGTGTGTTGTTGCTGTCAGGCTGAGAGGGGCTGGCTAAGACAGCCGCAAGTGTAGTGGCGGAGGATATGGGCAGCCTGAGCAACATGGTGTTTCTTTTTGCTTTCCTCGATTGTCAGACTTGATCAGGCCTCATGAAAATCAGGCAAAGGGTCCCGATGCTGTAGGATTGTTGCAATCCCATCGTATTGTTCGGTAAGACCGGTTTAAAAGCTGAAGTACCAGTCTTTGATTGTCAACGGGGGACCCCACACTAGCAAGTTGGTCTGACAGGAGTTTAACCTGTTTGTAGTAGGCTGACATGTTTGGAAAGTTTTCCAAACGAATATCTCTTGCTGAAGAAAAACTGACCTGCTATTTTTGTTGTCCCGGAAGAGATTGGCTAGAGTAGTCTAGGCATCATAAGCAGTCTGACCCGGAGTAAGTATGGTATGAAGAAGATCTGGCGAGATGGTGCCATATATCCATTGTTTGACAATGGCATCCAGACGAGACCAAAGAGCTTCATCATCGGAGGAAGGAGCAGTGACTTTGTCCGTGTCCTTGTCAGAACCAGAGGAGGAGGTAGTTGCCGGTGCCGTTTTTCTGTGTTCCACATGAACGTGCACCTGGTAGGCCTTGCAAGAATTCTGAAAAGTTCTGCCTAGGTTGTGTAATGGGCAGTTTCAACTTCAAGGGTTATAGGCACAACGTTTTTTATGTTGGACACTGTCATGGCTGGATGAAGTTTACTGTCCATGATAGAGGATAGGGTGAAAATAGGAGATCAGAGAGAAGAGGGGAGGCTGCAGTAGAAATGAGAAGTTGCGGAAGGGAGGTAGGGTTAGGGTTAGGATCGTGAATAGGCTGATACCATGTAAGATTGGTATTCCACGTGATTTCTATTGATTTACAATAATCTGATATATACACCTTACAGCGAGATCTCCTCTCAATATAATATAAATCCCTATCAAACTAAACAAATCATTACTATATATATACGCTAGCTAATAGACACTTCGTTTGGTTAGTGTTATGATAAGTTGCTTATATGCCTTCATAAATGACCAAAATGTCCTTTTTGCACATAAATCCATCTTAAGCATATGAAACCAACTTTTTGATATACAAACTGATGTTGCAACTTTATTAAACTTGTTTTGGCATATAAGACTTATCATAAGGCTAGTTTGATCATCCGAGTGCGTTTTTAGGCAAATGACACGTTAAAGTAGCGTAAACTACCTTAACGGGTCAAAAGTACGTAGGATGTAACATCCGTCGAAAAACGGGTTTTCAAAACCCGCTTCGTATATTAATCGAATAATCAGTTTCAAATTTTCGTTGATCATTTAATGCTTATTTTAATTTTAAACAATACATAACTAATAAACATTTTAGATTATGGAAATTAAAATTGTCAGAAAATAAAAATAAAGCAATTAAAAATAAAAAGAGGCTGCCGGGTTTCGAACCCGGGTCAGCCGGAAGACTCAATTATCAAACACTTAACCACTCCGCCACTTGTTGTTTTTGTGTAATCAAGAAACAAATAAAACCTTAAGATCACCCATGAATCTACCTGTTTGCGCCAAAAACTGAAACCGATAATCGGCTTTCAACCATCTAGACGATTGAGTGATCGTGAGTTACTGGTTATAACCGATGAAATCATTACGACCGACGTTCTTAATCAATTCAGCCTTTATTGGACCCGATTCATATGATGTTCGAGTTTGATAACCGAAATCATTCAAATTACACCGGTATTATCATTGTCTCGCAACTCAGAAACACCCACAGAACTCTCAATTTCACTTTTGCTCTAATTTCTGATCTTCGGAATCGCTATCTGATATCACCGGACTTTCGCCGGAAAACCGTGTCATTCATCAAAACGGTAAATTTCTCAATTGTTTCATCTTCTATCTATTGTTAGACTCTTACTAACTCAAACCCTTCTACCAGAATCGGTCCCAGACGACGATACCGGATAACCTGCAACCGCCGGAAATTTTCTGAAAATTCTAAAATCACGCTGTGAATCGGTACGAGCATCTAAACTCTTTGATAATCCTTGTTTAGTCACTTAATTTCACAATTAGTTAATCAAAACTGTAAATTGTTCCGCTCAGACGGAATTCATAAACAGAGCCGACAACCTTTGCCGGAATTCTGAGAAAAACCTCTTTCTGGTACATTCGTTTCCAAAACCTTCTTTATCCATTTCATTTAATCATTTATATGTCCGTTAATCGAATTAAACAAGAACAGTCGAATAAGTTCTGGGTTGTTTTAACGAAGAAGATGAAGTTTAGTTTGTGTATAAATTTAATATAAATCGGATTATATCTCGGGTTAGACACACAGTCCAGCGGTGGACTGTGTGCATTTGAATCATAGAGATACCGGGTTCGAGTCTGTCCTTGTTCCGATTCGTCACAATATTCAGACTTTTTATAAAACCCAAATACGGAAACTTCCAGTTAGTATATAAGTGAAATAAAAACAAGTATTTTAACCAGGTTAGACACACAGTCCAGCGGTGGACTGTGTGCAACGTTAAACAACAGGTCCCGGGTTCGAGACCTGTTATGCACACCGGTTCGATATAATTAAAATCCTTTTTAAAATAAATGAATTTTGAATAAATTAAATAGTATATAAATATAATTAAAAACAGAAATATTTCGGGTTAGACACGTAGCTCAGTTGGTAGAGCGCGTGCACGTATACGAGAGGTCACAAGTTCGAACCTCACTCAGTGCAAACAAATACAAGACCGAACCGGTCAACAGTCAATGGTCAACGGTCAACGGTCAACCCAAAAAAGTCAACATTTTTTTATATTTTTATTTATTTATTTAATTTGAAAATCAATTAAAAATACTTAAAAATAATATTTTTAAATTTAGAAAATGACCTTAAACTCACAAAAAAATATATCTAAAAATCCTATTAAAATTGTTAATAAAATCCACTTATTTACCGTACCTTTTCGTTATTATTTAGGTTAGTTATTCCTCGTCGATCAACCCTCTAAACTCGTGCGCATTCAACATCATCAACCGAATGCACCCAATGTGAGTGAATCTCTACAAATTCCCCGTTTTAATCACTTTTTGGGGTGTATCATGTGTCTTATTATTTATTACATTTAAACACTTGTGCATCCATCATATCCATGATCAAATGTGTATTCAATATGTATCAACTGTTTGTGTGGTTAATGTTTAGATTAAATTTATCATTTTCAGTATATACATCATCATAGGCCGCCGTTCCCCATTACCTATGAGCGTGAACCGTTCCCCATTACCTATGAGCGTGAACGAGGCGTTGCCAACATACGATCGGCTCCGTTTGATTGAGCCTTGATCGCACATACATCATCATAGGCCGTCCGTTCCCCATTACCTATGAGCGGAACGTGACGTTGCCAACATATACATTATCATTCATGTCATATACTCATGCAAGGTGGTTTTGTTATTGTTATTGTTATTGTTATTGTTATTGTTATTGTTTATTGTTATTGTTTTGTTATTGTTTTTGTTATGTATTTACGTTTGCTCACATATGTATTATTTGCACAATTTTTCCATATTAAATATAACAAGAAATCAATAATAAATGTTTTCTAACAAGGTTCACTCGCCAACTTTTGTTGACCCAAAAACCCCCATTTTTACACATGATACAGGTGATCCAGTTGCAGCAAGAAACATATAGGACGACTTAGAAGAATAAATCGGTTTAGGTTTTGGATTGTTTATTTAGTTACTTTTTCCTTGTAATTGTATGAACTTGTTTGGAATATTGAAGATGTAATTTTGAATTTAATAAATATGAAACATATTAGTAACATCATGAGCTTTGGTGATAACCCAATTATGCCCCGACTCTTATTCCGCTGCGGGTCGGGGTGTGACAGATTGGTATCAGAGCCATGACTATAGGGATATAGGATAGGTTATTAGACCCTTAGAGCCTATACTATAGTTGATTAGAATTTTTTAAATTGTTTGCGTGTTACATGCAAAATTCATGATGTTTATATGCTTTATGTTTATTGTTACATTCAAAGTTATGCAAGCATGTTCATAAGTACATATTATTATACAATGCCTATCATGAATCATATTCTCATAACATATCATATCCATGAGAGCACACACCACACAATTTCCATGACTTTTGCAATGATTTTTGTATTTTCAAATCACATCAAAGTGAGTTCTCATGACGGGCATGTAGTAACTGGAAGGGTACAAGTACCGGTAGTCGGAACGTCCTGTCTAGGCTTGGCATTCGTATAAATCCAAAATAAAGGACCAGTTTGCCTACCTGGGGACTAATGATGAGAGTACGAAGGACCTATTAGGCCAAAGCATGCTATACCAAACGTCGTGTGAGCTAACCCCACTTTGAGTTATCATTGTGTCTACACCTGGACACCCTCCGACCATACATCTCGCAAACATATTTCATGGTTTTCATTCGGGTGATGCGAGTGTTAAACCGCCAATACCAATGTGAATCCTACTAAGCCAATAGTCATGGGGGCCCACATGACTATACAGGCGATGGTATGGGGGACATTGGAGGCCCAAACATGAGCAAACCCAAGACATCCTATGGATGTAGTTGCATTATTGATGTTTATGTTATTTTTTTTTAGACACATGACACCTAAAAAGACTCCTTAAACTCACAATCTTCTTATGTATGTTCCTGTAGATGTCGGCTAGGCAGCAACGTGGGGGTAGAAGGTCAGGAGGGTCAAACGAACGCTTGGCCACCCAAATCGCAAAACAAATGGCCGCGGTGCTTCCTGACATCGTAATTCAAGTCCAACAAGCTCTCGCCAGAAATCCCATCAATCCTCCCCATCAAGAAGACCAGAACGTCGACAACCCTCCCTCCAAAAAGTGCTCTTACAAACACTTCAAGTCTTGCGATCCCCCGAAATTTGAAGGGACCGAAGGTGTCACTGCTCTCCTCCACTGGTTTGAGGAAATGGAAAACACATTCCTCAATTGCGATTGTCCCGAGGATCACAAGGTACGTTACGCAACCGGAGACTATTTGGAGTAGCTCTTACCTGGTGGAATAGAGAAAAAGGTAAGAGAGGAATCGAAGATGCAATGGCCTTAACATGGGAGGAGTTAAGGGAAATCATGACGAGACGCTTCCGTCAAAGAAGCGAGATCAAAAAGTTAGAGGATGAATTCCACTTGTTAAAGCAGAAGGAAGGAGATCATACATCCTACAACAAAAGGTTTCTAGAGTTGAACCAAATGATCCCCAACTTGTTCACCCCAGTATACCGCTTAGTCGAACACTATATTCGAGGCCTCCCCTCGAAAATTCAAGACTCAGTTTTAAGCACTTCGCCTGCAACACTTGAAGCTGCTATGGAACTAGCTACCGAGCTTACCGAGAATCGTATTCGCAACGGCAAATTTAAGGACGAGAAAAAGAAAGCCCCCATTGAGGGCCAAACTTCAAACCATTCCACCTCCTCCTCAAAGTTTGCTAGTAAGAGGAAACGAAACACCAGAAACTTTGCTGTCACACAAACAAATTTCCCTATCCCTGCTGCACCCATCACTCAAGTTGCCCCCTCACCTGCACCATATAAGAAGCCATACTCCGGCCCATACTCAAAATGCAACCGTTGCCAATACCATCACTTTCCTAATCATCCCTGCCAGCATTGCACCGGCTGTGGCCGCGCAGGTCAAACCATTCAAACCTGTCGCGTACTTCAGCGAACGAACCGCCATCAGCCCTCAACCCAAACCCACCATCAGATAGTGGGTCAAGCCCAACAACCTTTACTTCTACACATGCCCAACATGTAGCCCAATCCTACTACCAACCCACCTATCCCATGGTGCAACCTATGCGGGCTTGTTACAACTGTGGAGACCCGAACCATTTCAGAAACACCTGTCCACGCTTGGTGAACATCATCCATGCCCAAGCTCAAGCTAATCCAGTAAACCAGGCTAACCAAGCTCCTCCACCTGCAAGAGGAAGAGCTTTCAACATCAACGCCAATCAAGCTAGGGCCGACAACAGCGTGGTTAACGGTACGTTTCTCATCAATGGTAGTTATGCATCCATGTTATTTGATACTGGCGCGGATAAGAGTTTTGTGTGCTTAGAATTTGAACCCATTCTCAACCAAACTCGTGATACACTCATGGAATCCATAACGGTAGAAGTTGCCGACGGAAAACCGGTCTCATTAAACTCTATTATACGCAATTGTACTCTCACCCTAAACGATCACGATTTCCCAGTTGACCTCATTCCTATGAAGTTGGGAAGTTTCGACATTATAATTGGTATGGACTGGCTCAGCCAACATCATGCTGAAGTTGTATGCCGTGAAAAGTTTATTCGCATCCCTCTTACAAACGGTCAGACTCTACGAATCTTTGGAGAAACCCCTTCGAAAGGACTCAAATTAATGTCCTGTCTTCAAGCCCGAAAATATCTCCGCAAGAATTATGCCGCATTCCTAACTCATGTCGTCAAAAAGGGAATCAAGGAGAAGAAACTCGAAGACATCCCAGTAGTAAAAGATTTTTTGCAAGTTTTTCCTGACGACATTTCAGGACTTCCTCCCGTGAGAGAAGTCGAATTCCGCATTGATCTTATACCTAGAGCTACACCTGTTAGAAAAATCTCCTTATAGGTTAGCCCCATCCAAAATGCAAGAGCTAGCCAGATAACTGCAAGAGCTGACTGACAAAGGATTCATACGTCCTAGCTCATCGCCTTGGGGTGCACCTGACCTTTTTGTGAAGAAGAAAGATGAAACGTTTCGCATGTGTATCGACTACAGAGAACTCAACAAGTTAACGGTCAAGAACCGCTACCCATTACCTCGCATCGATGACCTCCTAGATCAACTTCAAGGCGCCACCTGTTTTTCAAAAATCGACCTTCGTTCTGGTTATCATCAACTCAGAGTACATGAAGAAGACGTCCCAAAGACCGCCTTCCGAACTCGTTATGGTCATTACGAATTCATGGTTATGCCATTTGGTTTAACTAACGCCCCAGCTGTCTTCATGGATCTAATGAACAGAGTCTGCAAACCTTATCTCGATCGTTTTGTTAGAGTCTTCATCGACGACATCCTCATCTACTCAAAGTCTAAGTCTGATCATGAACGATACCTTCGACTCATCCTTACACTCCTAAGGACAGAAAAGCTGTACGCTAAGTTTTCGAAATGTGAATTCTGGTTAAAAGAGGTACAATTCCTTGGACATGTCGTCAATGACAAGGGAATACATGTCGACCCCTCAAAGATCAAAGCAGTACAAGAATGGCAAGCGCCACGTACACCTACCTAAGTAAGATCATTTCTTGGTTTGGCTGGTTATTATCGCCATTTCATTGCAAATTTCTCCGTAGCGCTGTACCACTCACGGCTTTAACACATAAAGGAAAACTCTTCTTATGGGGACCCAAACAAGAAGAAGCCTTCCAAACTCTAAAGCAAAAACTCTGTGACGCACCTATCCTCACACTTCCTGAGGGTAGTGATGACTTCGTGGTTTATTGCGACGCGTCAGGGCAGGGACTAGGCTGCGTACTGATGCAAAGAGGAAAAGTGATAGCTTATGCTTCCAGACAACTCAAAATTCATGAGAAGAACTACACCACCCACGACCTGGAACTTGGAGCCGTTGTGTTCACTCTTAAGATATGGAGACATTACCTCTACGGTACTAAGTGTGAAATATACACTGACCATAAGAGCCTCCAACATATCTTCAACCAAAAGGAGTTAAACATGAGGCAACGAAGATGGGTCGAACTTCTTAATGACTACGACTGTGAAATTCGGTATCATCCTTACAAGGCAAACGTGGTGGCCGATGCACTCAGTCGAAAAGGTTATGCGAACTCCATTCGTCTTCTATGTTCGCAAATCATAACCGACATCAAAGATCAAATCCGAGAAGCCCAACATGTTTCAGTAACGGAAAACGACGTACGCAAGGAGCTGTCTTGTGGAGATGAACTTAAAATCGAAAACTAAATCCGACGGTATTCTGTACTATCTAGATCGCATATGGATTCCCGATCACAATAACCTTCGTGATTTCCTTATGAATGAGGCGCACAAAACACTATACTCTATACACCCAGGAGCCGACAAGATGTATCAAGACCTTCGATACACCTACTGGTGGCCTGGAATGAAAAAGGATATTGCTGTTTTTGTTTCCAAGTGCCTTACTTGTTCCAAAGTAAAAGCTGAACATCAAAGATCCTCAGGACTTCTAGTCCAACCTGAAATACCTGTATGGAAGTGGGAAAACATAACCATGGACTTCATTACCGGGTTACCTCGCACCTCCGGTGGGGATGACACTATATGGGTAATCATTGATCGTCTTACAAAATCAGCCCACTTCATTCCGATTCGCGAGGACTTCAAGAATGAGAAGTTAGCTCGTATCTACATCAGCGAGATCGTAAGCCGTCATGGTGTACCGTTAAGCATTATTTCAGATCGTGATGGTCGTTTCACTTCACGAACAGGGCAAGCCGTACAAGCCGCTTTGGGTACACGATTAGACCTCGGTACCGCTTATCATCCTCAAACTGATGGACAATCTAAACGCACCATCCAAACACTTGAAGACATGCTTCGAGCATGTGTCATAGACTTCAAGGGAAATTGGGACGCTCATCTACCATTAGTTGAATTTTCCTACAACAACAGCTATCATTCAAGTATCGCATGGCACCTTTCGAAGCTTTATATGGTCGTAAGTGCCGATTTCCAGTATGTTGGCACGAAATTGGAGAAGCTCAAATTACCGGTCCAGAATTGATTCAAGAAACCACAGACAAGATCCATCAAATTCGAAACAATCTTCTAGCAGCACAAAGTCGTCAAAAGAGTTATGCAGACAAACGACGAAAGCCTTTGGAGTTTAACATTGGTGATCATGTACTCTTAAAAGTATCACCGTGGAAGGGAGTAGTTCGTTTTGGCCAGAAGGGCAAGCTAGCACCACGCTACGTAGGACCTTTCAAGATACTCGAAAGAGTAGGACCTGTAGCATACAAGCTTGACCTACCAGAAGAACTCAACAGAATTCACCCCACATTCCACGTATCAAACTTAAAGAAGTGTCTCGCCGATGAAAACCTCCATATTCCCCTGGATGATATTCAGATCGATGAATCTATGCATTTCATTGAAAGACCAGTAGAGATCATGGACTTTGGAGAAAAATGTTTAAGACGGAGTCGTATTCCAATTGTTAGGTACGCTGGGAGTCGAAACGAGGACCTGAGTTTACTTGGGAACGTGAAGACTCATTACGCGAAAAATACCCGCATCTTTTTCCTGTAACCACTACTACTTAAATTTCGGGACGAAATTTCTAAAAGTAGGGGATACTGTAACATCCGTCGAAAAACGGGTTTTCAAAACCCGCTTCGTTTATTAATCGAATAATCAGTTTCAAATTTCCATTGATCATTTAATGCTTATTTTAATTTTAAAAAATCCATAACTAACAAACATTTTAGATTATGGAAATTAAAATTGTCAGAAAATAAAAATAAAGCAATTAAAAATAAAAAGGGGCTGTCGGGTTTCGAACCCGGGTCAGCCGGAAGACTCAGTTATCAAATACTTAACCACTCCGCCACTTGTTATTTTTGTGTAATCAAGAAACAAATAAAACCTTAAGATCACCCGTGAATCCACCTGTTTGTGCCAAAAACTGAAACCGATAATCGGCTTTCAACCATACAGACGATTGAGTGATCGTGAGTTACTGGTTATAACCGATGAAATCATTACGACTGACGTTCTTAATCAATTCAGCCTTTATTGGACCCGATTCATATGATGTTCGAGTTTGATAACCGAAATCATTCAACTCCAAATTTACACCGGTATTATCATTGTCTCGCAACTCAGAAACACCCACAGAACTCTCAATTTAACTTTTACTCTAATTTCTGATCGTCGGAATCGCTATCTGATATCACCGGACTTTCGCCGAAAAACCGTGTCATTCATCAAAACGGTAAATTTCTCAATTCTTTCATCTTCTATCTATTGTTAGACTCTTACTAACTCAAACCCTTCTACCAGAATCGGTCCCAGACGACGATACCAGATAACCTACAACCGTCGGAAATTTTCTGAAAATTCTGAAATCACGTTGTGAATCGGTAAGAGCATCTAAACTCTTTAATAATCCTTGTTTAGTCACTTAATTTCACAATTAGTTAATCAAAACTGTAAATTGGTCCGCTCAGACGGAATTCATAAACAGAGCCGACGACCTTTGCCGGAATTCTGAGAAAAACCTCTTTCTGGTACATTCATTTCCAAAACCTTCTTTATCCATTTCATTTAATCATTTATATGTCCGTTAATCGAATTAAACAAGAACAGTCGAATAATTGTTGTTCTGGGTTGTTTTAATGAAGAAGATGAAGTTTAGTTTGTGTATAAATTTAATATAAATTAGATTATATCTCGGGTTAGACACACAGTCTTGCGGTGGACTGTGTGCATTTGAATCATAGAGATACCAGGTTCGAGTCTGTCCTTGTTCCGATTCGTCACAATATTCAGACTTTTTATAAAACCCAAATACGGAAACTTCCAGTTAGTATATAAGTGAAATAAAAACAAGTATTTTAACCAGGTTAGACACACAGTCCAGCGGTGGACTGTGTGCAATGTTAAACAACAGGTCCCGGGTTCGAGACCTGTTATGCACACCGGTTCGATATAATAAAAATCCTTTTTAAAATAAATGAATTTTGAATAAATTAAATAGTATATAAATATAATTAAAAACAGAAATATTTCGGGTTAGACACGTAGCTCAGTTGGTAGAGCCGCGTGCACGTATACGAGAGGTCACAAGTTCGAACCTCACTCAGTGCAAACAAATACAAGACCGAACCGGTCAACAGTCAATGGTCAACGGTCAACGGTCAACGGTCAACCCAAAAAAGTCAACATTTTTTTATATTTTTATTTATTTATTTAATTTGAAAATCAATTAAAAATACTTAAAAATAATATTTTTAAAGTTAGAAAATGACCTTAAACTCACAAAAAAATATATCTAAAAATCCTATTAAAATTGTTAATAAAATCCACTTATTTACCGTATCTTTTCGTTATTATTTAGATTAGTTATTCCTCGTCGATCAACCCTCTAAACTCGTGCGCATTCAACATCATCAACCGAACGCACCCAATGTGAGTGAATCTCTACAAATTCCCGTTTTAATCACTTTTTGGGGTGTATCATGTGTCTTATTATTTATTACATTTAAACACTTGTGCATCCATCATATCCATGATCAAATGTGTATTCAATATCTATCAACTGTTTGTGTGGTTAACGTTTAGATTAAATTTATCATTTTCAGTACATACATCATCATAGGCCGCCGTTCCCCATTACCTATGAGCGTGAACCATTCCCCATTACCTATGAGCGTGAACGAGGCGTTGCCAACATACGATCGGCTCCGTTTGATTGAGCCTTGATCGCACATACATCATCATAGGCCGTCCGTTCCCCATTACCTATGAGCGGAACGTGACGTTGCCAACATATACATTATCATTCATGTCATATACTCATGCAAGGTGGTTTGTTATTGTTATTGTTATTGTTATTGTTATTGTTGTTGTTATTGTATGTTTATTTACGTTTGCTCACATATGATATATTGCACAATTTTCCATATTAAATATAACAAGAGATCAATAATAAATGTTTTCTAACAAGGTTCACTCGCCAACTTTTGTTTACCCAAAAACCCCCATTTTTACACATGATACAGGTGATCCAGTTGCAGCAAGAAACATATAGGACGACTTAGAAGAATAAATCGGTTTAGGTTTTGGATTGTTTATTTAGTTACTTTTTCCTTGTAATTGTATGAACTTGTTTGGAATATTGAAGATGTAATTTTGAATTTAATAAATATGAAACATATTAGTAAACATCATGAGCTTTGGTGATAACCCAATTATGCCCCGACTCTTATTCCACTGCGGGTCGGGGTGTGACATAGGATTCATTCCAAATCAGAATGTTAATTTTAGTAAACTATTTCATATGAGTTCCAACACTCATTTGGTTTATGAGACTTCATTCTATCCAGTCTCTTGTTTTCAAGTTTCGACACTAACACATAGTAACCGATACGCTAGGAACCATTTCAACATTTGAACTCTTGATCCATTGAGCCTTGTTATATCATTTGTATAAGACATATTCACACTCCCAAGTGAGTACACAGCTCCCCTCTTTTACATTTTTCTAATGTTTTTGGGGTGATACATATGTGTAACCAATTTTTCTCAAATGTATGGCATGTATGTGTTTACTAAGAACTTTTTGTGTATTATTCATATTATGCAAATACGATGATTGATGACACGAACCAAATCCTTGTAGGATCTTTCTATCTTCATAGTCAGATTCTTGTAGGATATTAAGTACAGTCTTAAATCTTCTATCTTTATAGTAAGATTTCTAAGAAGTGCTTTACACGCCGATGACAATGGTTATTGTTTATGTGTAGAGATTGTTGGTGATTTAGATAACGAAACTAGAGTAATACAATAAGGACATGGTGGATACGCCACTTGTACTTCCTATATATAAGTGTGCTTATTGTATTACCCTTCGTAGCCTTATCCGAATCACCAATAGGATTTAGGATTTTGTGATTCAATGAGACAAGACAATTGACTAAACCAAATCCTTAAAGTATCTATCTATCTTTATAGTTACATTCTTGTAGGATGTTTATAGTACTAAATGGTAGTCCTTTATTTGGATTCTTGTGTACTTTAATGCGTATGAGACAAGACGAAGTGACAAGACAAGTAACTAAACCTAATCATTATAGCATCCGTCTATCATTATAGATTGATTCTTGTGGGATGTTTAAAGTACCAAATGGTAGTCCTTTATTTGCATTCTTTGTGTACTTTAATGCGTATGTGACAAGACGATATGACGAGATGATGATTATGTGGTTATTGTGATTTAGATAACGAAACGAGTATAATACCATAAGAACATGGTGGATACGCCGCTGATACTTCCTATATATAAGTGTTCTTATTGTATTACCCTTGTAGCGTTATCCGAATCACATTAGGATTTTGTGTTCGATTGTTTCAAAGTACAATATCCAAATCCTTGTAGAGCTCTTTCATATTTTTTAAATGTTAGATTCTTAAAAGGATATCCAAAGTATTATTATAAAAATCATTGATTTGATTCTAAAAATACTCACGCGAGTTATGATCAATATCAATATTGTTGTTATTAATCCTTGATTGGATTTCTAATAACATAATCACAAGTTCTATGACCGAATTCAATACGATTACAATGAACAAAGTACAATTTCCAACGACATAAAAATTACTTAGTATTAATCATGTCGTCATATACAAAACACTTTTGTCACAAGTTTCATAATCATGTTAATGTATTGCAATACTAAATCTTTTTGCTCCTTGGCTACAAAGAGTCCATTTTCAATAGACAACTCTCGTAGTTGTCGAAGTATTGCAACACTAAACTTTTTGCCATTTACTTGGCCAACAAAATTATGTACTCGCCAACATTGTTTGTTGATGTCTTTTTTTACATATGTTTCAGGTTTCGATTATTCAAGCATGCAGCACATAGGAATGCATCCGGGCTTTAGACTACTTTAAGCAAAAGACAATTTCATTTATTCTTTGTATTGTAAAACAATGTTAACCATAATGAAACAATTTAGTACCAGTAGTTGTGAGCAATTTGTAACTTGACTCCCGATATTTCCGCCGCGTGTTGTTGCATTACGCGATTGGGGTGTTACAGATTGGTATCAGAGCACTGTTTAGGGAATTATGTGACACCCGGTTATTTTGAGCCTGTACTAACGTGACACGTGTTATGAATAAATAAAAGGTAAAATTTTATTGAATTAGGTGTTATTTGATGTGTTAATAAATTTAAAATTTATTGGAAATTATGTTGACAACTTTAAGATAAACGCTTACCGTGTAACGGTTAAAATGCGAAACGAACGTCAGTGACCGCCCGATTAATGTTAAAATCCTAAAAATAGTCCGTTATGATTAAAATAATATATTTAATCATATTCGTGAGGAAAAATAATTTAAAACGCTAAGAAACTCTAGTTTTTGAGTTTAAGTGTATTACTGCGCGATACTGCGCGTACCTGACAAAATACTGTCAATACAGCCAGTTACGGAAACTGATAATTACGTCACTAATAATTTGGCAAATTTATTTCTATAGAATGATAAAAATAAACTAAAACGCTTAAAATCCTTATTTTGCGAATTTAAGCGCGTACTGCGCAACACAGCGCGCATACTGCCAAATACATACAACGTAGCTGGTTCAGGAAAATAAAATATTGATCAGTAATATTTTAGCGAGTTTACTTTTGTAGAGCGTTAAAAATAATTTAAAACGTGATTAAAACGCTAGATAAAACACCCGGTATCCAGCAAAATACCAGTTTTGAGCCTACAATTTCTATATATATGTATGTATGCGTGTACGGTGTGTGTATAGGAGATATGTGGCATCCATATATCACTCCCTCTCTCTCTCTCTTCCACTTGTTGGTCTTGGAGATCACAAGTAATGATTATTCCTTTTACAAATCATCTCAAAATCTTCCATAATCTAAGAAATCTTACAAAAATCAAACAACTCTTCTCTCTCTCTCTCTAAGCAAGCTCAACCGAACACCCCTAACAACATCCATTTTTCAAATTTCCAACTTTGTTCTTTGAGATTCAAGCTCATCTCAAGGTGATTACAAGTCCATTTGAAGGTTTAAAGGTAATTCCAAGGAGTTTCAAGGAAGAACCAAGCTTCACCTCATCTTTTTATTCAAAAACCCACTTGAATCTTGAAGGTATAACATTTTATTTTTTTCAAACAAGTTCATGATTTATGGTGATGAAGATGATAGTGAAAGTTTCTCTTGTTCTTGGATTTAAACACTAACTTAAAACTAAAAATAAATGGGTTTTGAAAGAAAATAAAAATGGACTAGTATGTATATGTGTGCATGACCGTATGTATGTATGTACACATATATGAGATTGAGTTTTGATATTTGGTTGATTCTTGTTTGATATGATGTTGAAAGGTGAATGCATGCATAAACTAAAAAGTGTCATATAAGAAGATTCTTATGATTTGGAAAGATGATTATAAAAAGTTGATTTTTGGAAGCTTATAAATATATATAGTGTGTATATAAAAGTTGTATATATATATATATATAATATATATATATATATGTATATATATGCATGCATGTGAATTTTTAATGATAATGATTTTAAATGTGTAAGAAGATGTATATATGTCTTCATTTATGATGAAATGATTTGATGATAATCAGCTGAATATGATGATGTTCTTGAATATTTGAACATGAATTTAAGATGGGAATAGATGTATTTAGTTCATATGAGATGATGATAATATGATGACATGCATTAGATGATTGTACTTAAGCATGCATGTGGATGTATGGACATGAAATGGTGAATAAAATGTGGCATGACCAAAATGATTTTAATCAGGTCCTAAACACTAAAAATAATAATATTTGAAGTGTTAAAATATCTTGAAGCTTTGCCATAAAGTTTACTAGCTTTGCTTGTTGTACTTAGTGCTTAAAGAGTTGTAAAATACGTAAAATCGCATGATTTAAGAGGCTTACACAAAAACTGCACTAATCTGATTATAACCATCATTTTAATCAATAAATAACATGGATTATTTTAAAATATCAATCGTTTTGATTTGGGATGGTTATGGTAACGTTTGATGCAAAACTATGCGTTAAAAATGGTAAAAATCGCTTTTTAAGAGATTTTTGTAAAACTGCTTTAGATCAGTAAGTAAACTGGTATTTTTTTATATAAATATAAGTATTTTAACTTATATTAATTTTACTTGGTGTTTGGTAAGTCATACGTGACTTTCGACGCCCGAAAACGTTATCGAATCACTAAAATACGCATTTTTCAATGTACACTAGAATGGGTTGTTCATGGGTGAACCTTATGTGTTAAAATGAGTTATGTGATTTTAATATGTGTATATGATAATATTTTATGTGTTGACATGATAGGGGGAAATTAGACTATGCATGTACACTTGTGTGTTTAAAGCGGTAGAATCGGTGAAATGGCGTTAAATGTGTAACTTATTTGTCGAGCATGAAAATTGATACATAGGTTAACTTAATAAGTTATTTCATGTATGTATGTTTTAAAAATGATAAAATGTATAAGTTAATGAGTTTTCGCGTGTAACGATATTGAATAACTGTGTACGTTTATGTATATATATTACGACGCGCAAATCGTAGATATATAGTACGTATAAACGGTAGTGTTAACGAATATAACATATTAAGGGTCACCAATAAAATTGTTCAAGGCGCAAAATCTTAAAATATATTATATATATATATAATTATATATATATATGAACTCGTATATATATTAAAATGACAACATAATAAAAAATAATGACTTTTCGAGAAAATCTCAAAGTTATGCGAAAATTCCAAGATTTGGAGAAACTTAGGAATATTGTGATATATTGTTTGATAAATTGTTCTTACGTATATTAGGACGTGCAGAATCAAATTGTGGGATCGCGCTAATTAATTACGCACCCAAAGGTGAGTGTCACTAAACCCCTCTTTTACTGTTTTTATAACTGTTTTAGGGGACGAACACACCTTAAAAGGATAAGTATACACTTTTGTATAAAATATACCTCTGATAAAAACTATGGATGTATTTTCATGGAAAATCTATGGTTTTGATATAAATATGTTTCGGGGAGAAACGGATTTTGGATAAATGTGAATATATGTTTTGGGGAGAAACGGGTTTTTATTATGGTGTTTAAGAGAAAACGGACCGTGTAGATTTAAAAATGTTTTAAATCTAAAGTTGTAGCGAATTGGCCCGGTCTCAAGGGAGTAAGTGTCGTTTTAGGCTTACGTTTCGGTGGGGACGTCGGGGATTTGTACAACATGTTATATTAAATTTATCATTTTAGTAAGATATATATATATATTATTGCTCATAAGGTTGGCACCTTGTGTGACCCATTGTGGGCACTTAGCGCGAACTTAGCCATTTAATCATTAATATGGGTATGCGTGGAATTGTTGATAGATCTGTAGGGTTGACCACCCCATCGTGACCGGTAGCTCCACGTCAAGTCAAGCGACGAAATTTAAATTCTGTCATTGTCTAGCGTTGATTATATCCTTATTGTTAATATATAGTTCGTATTGTCTTGCAAATATACGAGTCTGAACACTTGATGCTATCAATTTAATATGAAAAACTTGGGAAGATGTTGTGTATCGAAGGTTTTCAGAAAACGCTTACGATGGCTGATCCTTGAATTTTTATAAGGAAATGAAAGTGGCTATTGTAATATTATATGGATGTTTTAATAATTAAACACATAATTTGAAAGTTTTCCTTGGATCAAATTGTGTTAAATTTGACTACGTGAACTTACCCTCCTTTGTGTTGACACTTGATTTTAATGTGTTCTTTAGGTACATTAGTTCGGCTTCGGGGGAATCTTTGGCATGTCTTGTGGTCGTGATGCATGTTTTGTTTGATAATAAACTTTGGACAACTTTTAAAACTTATTTGGGACCGACTGTATTAAGATCCATAAGGATCAAAACAACTTAACTACGTTATGGTTGTGGTTTATGTTTAAACTTTTAAACAGTGTTTTAATTAAGTAATATGTCCAAAAAAAACGATGCATCGTCCACTTAGATATTTATGGGCACCAACTTCCGTCACCATTATGTTTGTATTTCCGCTGCGACGTTTTTGGGGTGTTAAAATTAGGTTATTAGAATGCCTTTAACCTAGTCTATAACCTTCCTAGGGACCTGAACATGTGTAGACTTAGGATCTCTCTCCTAATCCTCATCCTTACTCATGCTACAACTACTCTATGATTTACAAATCATCTAACCTTAGATGATTTATCCTAAATTCTTAGGATTTATGCCTTAAAGTATTCCTCAAAATAATTTTCTCAAAATATTTTCATTGGAAAACTTCTCTAAATATTTTCTCAAATGTCTTCATCAAAAATGTTTCTCGACTTACTTATCTCAAACATTTTATCAAAAAGATTTCTCAAAATGTTTTACTCTCAAAAATTTTCATCGAAATCTTGGGTGTTAATAATGTGAACACATGCAATCTGGAAGGGTGAATGCCTGTACCCCGAGTTTTCTGTCTAAGGCTAGAGTGTTCGTTAAAATCCACATTATCGGACCAGTCACTCTTACCTGGGAACTCTTAGGGTGAGTGTTCACTTATAGGCTAAAGCATGTCTTCTCGAAACATTATGAAAACCCATCTACCTTGATCGGTCGAACAAATTATAAACACTACTACTTTTGTGACACTACTCTGACATGTTACCTTCTGTAATATGATACGACTATATTCAACGCACTCGAAACAAATTTCATTTTTATCTTACGACACTTTACAATCCTACTTCATTTACAAATACTACTTTTGTCTTTCGAATTTTTTTATTGGATGAGAATTTTCAAATTTAATCCACAAAAGTTTTTTTATTTTAAAAAGACTCAATTAAAAATATTTTTATCTTAAACATAATAAAATTTTAAAGGTAAAGAATTTTTAACACAAACCATTAACTTGGTTTGTATTTTCTCATCCAAAAATATAACAAAGGTTTATTTTCAAACAAGTTTCAAAACAAAATTCACAACACTATTTTCCTAAGTACAAGAACACGATATTTGAACGAATACCAAGTTAAGATTTGCAATTCACTATGATGTTTTAAACTTAGAAAAAGTCTATGAGATCTCACTTACTTTTTATACCATTATAGCTACTTCTTCAAGATGCCTGCTCACCATGACGCCACTTGGAACGCTGGAATGGCAGCATTGATCGCTCAGCATCTGGCTGCTGTACTCCCAGATATTGTGACCCAAATTAATCAAAATTGCAACAACAACAATGTTCCTATGTCATGTAACTACAAACAATTCAACTCCGCTAAACCACTAAAGTTTAATGGGTCTGAAGGAGCAACTGGGCTCCTACAATGGTTGAGAGTATAGAAAGCACATTCCGCCATGTTAAGTGTTCTAGCGAGTGTAAGGTAGAGTTCACCTCGAGTGTTTTCCAAAAGAGAGCACTCACTTGGTGGAACGGGGTCATAAGAGACAGAGGTGCAGAAGTAGCTATGGCACAAACGTTGGAAGAATTCAGGAATCTTATGATGAAAGAATTCTGTCCACGACACAAAATAAGGACGCTTGAACCGAATTTTATTACCTCAAACAAGATAGTGGGGAGAACCGTGCCTATACTGACCGGTTTGAACAGTTAAGCCTACTCTGCCCCACTATGGTCACACCCTTGGATCGGGCCATTGAGAAATACATTGATGGCCTACCTGATCCAATTCAAGATATTGTCACTGGCAGCAAACCTGAAACACTTAGGGAGGCTAAGGAATTAGCTGCTACCCTAACTGACTTCAAAGTTAGAAAGGGGAAACTTTTTTGAAAGGGAAACAAGAAACGAACTGCTGAAACTACACAAGAGAAACTAGATAAAACAAAGGGTGAACCTTCCAGAAATTCTAAGAAGCATAAGACTTCAAAGAATTTTATGATTGCTGCACCAATCCCACTCAATTCAGTACCCGTTAGGGGGACTTATCGTGGGAAACATCCTCGGTGCAATTGTTGCAACTATCACCACCCAGCAAATGCTCCATGCCGCCAGTGTACACTCTATGGCCTTTTTGGACATCTAGCTTGACTTGTCGCATCCAAAACCAAGCGGCCCCTACTCAAACACGCCCTCGCTATCCAGCTGGAGCATGTTTCAATTGTAGTGATTTAAATCATTTCAAGCGAAACTGCCCTAAGCTTGCTAACGCAAATTGACAAGTATACAATGTCAATGAGGTTCAAGCCGATGATCAAGCACTCGTGATTATTTGAACCTTTACGTTTCATTTTTATATCCAAAAACAATGTACATATTTCAACTATGTTTGTAATAACAATATAATTTCAATAAGTTTTTTCTTCATTCTTGTTATTCGTATCCCAACTACAAATTCCGATGTGATTACACTGTGTGTAATTTGCAACTACATACCAAACTTTGAGGATTATGTTCTATATTACCAAGAACTAAAATCTCGCAGTTTAGCATAATATGATTGCACCTTAATGCATTCATTCATGTTCTGCAGGACAATTTCTATGAAAACTATGTGACTATCGCTACTACTTTTGTTTTCATGACATTACATACATGGTTTGTTAACCTAATTGTATAGTATATGATATACAAATACACCTTTTGCTTAGTATGTTGACCTAGCATACCTAGCCCATGGTTTCAAAACAAAGTTACGACATACTTACATTGTTTATGACAATCCATGCTTATTATATGATACATACTACCAGTTGGTTAGTGTGAAACATGTATTAACCTTCGATTAGAATGAAATATCTGTTGCTAATTTTGTTGTATACAAAACAAGTAGTGTTATCATTGCTAGTATGAAACATGTTCTAATTCAATCAATGTTGTGTTATGACGATGCTTATTTGATTTAGATGTTACCTCGACCTTATTATCTATTTCCCTTACTTAACAAGAGGAGCTATGTGGACCATGTGACGAAACGAGTAATTATGGGTGCACACTTAATTACGAGGTTTGACACATGAGAATCATAGTAAACCTTGTTAAGATGGTGGCATAAAATCTAAAGTGATTAGGTAACGGGAAGGGTATGACGCAATAAGACCACGGTGGATACGGTACTTCCTATATATTAGTGTTCTTATTGTCTTATTCTTTGGAACGTTACCAGGATCGCTTGAAGGTTTTATGTTATGTTGGATCATTATGTGATTATGTGATTAACTGTTATTTGTTGATTGGATACACTGACGATTGACGAGTACATTCATTAACTCTATTCGAGCGAACGGGAGTATATTAGGTGTTAAAGGTGACGACCTTGATGCCATAGGTATGTTGACCCGTCTCCTATGCATGAGATGCTCATGGTACATGGGATGTACCTCGTGGGACGTTAGAAACCGCGTACGTATGGCTAGGCTTGAATGTACACCCCTGTGTTTGCTAGGATTTACACTAAAGATTTAGTATAACATAATGCCATTTTTATACCCGACGACGCTTTAAAGATTCTAAAGTCCTAAAGGTTTTGAATACCTTAAGATACTTTGAATATCTTTGTTTACGCTTTGGATCCCCCAAACATTCCCAACACCAAATGACGCTCCGTATCTTTGGAATCTCGAGCTTTGTTATCCTTCAATTATTCCAAACACACTCTACGGTCTCCTTCGAATAAATTTCGGGACGAAATTTCCTAAGTAGGGGATACTATAACCCTTATGCCAAAATTTCGGTCATTCAAAAAACTTTTTCTTTGAAGACATTCTGATAACTGATACTTAAACGTAACCTGTTTAACATAACGTATGCACCGGGACAAGGACATAAGCTAAACATACCCTAACTACCCTTTACATAACTTAGATATAAGTTCTGAGGGCTTTGTTATGGCAAAAAGACACTATTCTAACTCCAGGGACTATTTTTCAAAATCTGCGAAAGTATGCCGATTCGTGTGTTTTTAATACGAAACACGTACTATTACACCCCAAAAACGTCGCAGCGGAAACACAAACGTATTGGTGACGGAAGTGGTGCCCATAAATATCTTGGTGGACGATGAATCGTTAATCTTTGGACATATTACTTAATTAAAACATTGTTTCCAAATTAAACACAAACCACAACCATAACATAGTTAAGTTGTCTTGATCCTTATGGATCTTAATACAGTCGGTCCCAAATAAGTTTTAAAAGTGTCCAAAGTTTATTATTAAACAAACATGCATCACAACCATAAGATACGCCAAAGATTCCTGAAGCCATGCTCAAGTAACTGAAGAACACGTTAAAATCAAGTGTCAACACAAAGGGGGGTGAGCTCACATATTCAATTTTAAAATAATTTGATCCAAGGAAAAACTTTCTAATTATGTGTTTATTATCAAAACATCCAATAATATTTTCGAAAGTCAATTTTATTTCCTTAATAAAATCCATGAGTCAGCTGTCGCAAGCGTTCCCCGAAACCTCCAAACTAAGCATCTTCCCAAGTTTCACATATTAAATTTATTTTACATCCATTTCTTCAGATTCGTAAGTTTGCAAGACATTACGAGCTATATATTAACATTAAGGGTATAATCAACGCTAGACAATAACAGAATATAAATTCATCGCTTGACATGACATGGAGCTACCCGTCGCGACGGGGTTGTCAACCCGATAGATCTATCAACAATTCCACACAATCCATATTAATGATTAAATGGCTAAGTCGCGCAAAGTGCCCACAATGGGTCACCCAAGGTGCCAACCTTATGAACAATATATATATCCTAGTAAAATGATAAAATTTAATATAACACGTTGTACGAATCCCCGACGTCCCCACCGAAACGTAAGCCTAATCCCGATACTCACTCTCTTGAGACCGGGCCAATTCGTTACAACTTAGATTTAAACATTTTAAATCCACACGGTCGTTCTATCCCATAACGCCGTAAAATCCCCGTTTCATCCCCGAAACGCATATATCATTATTCCAAAATCCGTTTCATCCCGAAATATATTTATATCCAAAACCATGTTTTTCTCCAAAAACATATCACATAATTTCCAAATCATATTTTCCACGAAAATATATTTATAGTTAATCAAAGGCATATTTTATACGAAAACGTATACTTATTCCTTTTAAGGCGTGTTCTTCCCCCAAAACATATACTAAAACAGTAAAAAGAGGGGGGTTTAGTGACACTCACCTTTGGGTGCGTATTTAAAATAGCGTGTCACACCCTCAATTTCCACTTGCGGAGTTTTACCGCGAGGCGTGTGAACAAACCAGAATCTGAAACACTAGTACGTCGAACGACTCTACATGATTTGATTATACGTTTTCCAAAATCGTTCATTGTAGATTTTATATCAATTACCAATATTTAGCAGAGCATTAGTTTTAAGATTGAGCGGAAGCATAAATAAGTAATGATGCGGGCGCCAACACAAACGCCAAAACAAATGAAAAATCCCAAAACAATATTAATAAATAAGACTCGATAAAGATGTCTTGTTCAATGCATGTGCGTGCACCTAGAGCTCCTAGCGTCCTGAGAAACATGTAAAGAAACAAGTGTCAATATTAAAGATGAGTGAGTTCACAGGTTTTCATAAATTCGTTTGTTCGGTTATAGTTTGTTACTCCGTTATCCCCAACCCGGGATAACGTATCAGTTCCATTATTCCAATCCCGGAATAATAAGTTGTTGCTTCCAATATTCCCCACCCGGAATATTAAGTTGTTGCTTCCATTATCTCCAACCCGGGATAATAAGTTGATGTTTCCAATATTCCAAACCCGGAATATTTAGTTGATGTTTCCAATATTCCAAACCCGGAATATTTAGTTGATGTTTCCAATATTCCAAACCCGGAATATTAAGTTGATCCGTAATTAAGTTCAATATTAATGTATATAGGTAGCTAGCCTAAAGTCATGTCACTAAGTGTTCGCGATCGAAGCTGACAGTTGTGCCTCCGTTTTGCCAGGCCTATCACATGACCATGGCGATGTTAGGCCAATCATACACCCGTTGACCATACCCGGTCGGCTAGCGCGACTAGCTCGGATGGGGCTCGTCAGACCCAGTAGTACTACTTATAATTCCCCGCTATTTAACCCAAATACTAACGATCCGAGGAGATTGTCGAGGACTTAAGTGATAAAGCTGCTTAGTGCCCATAACATTACATTAACATTAACTTAGTTACCGTGTAGTTATGTGACGTTAAATTCATATAACGTAAGGAGTTTGAGTTTGAGAGTGTATACATGTTTCTCCCCTGTTGTTTAAAAAACCGGATAAAGTTAGGGGCCGTGAACTCACCTTTATTTGCTCGGTTAGTGTAGCAAAGATGTTATAAGAGATGAGACCACTAGTTGCGTCCTAACAAACCAATTAATTACACGTCAGTGTGTAATCACACCAATACAAATTCCACACACAATTTACTCACAAAGTGATACATACCAACAACATATCTAACACTCAAACATGCATGCAAGTATTCTCATGTGATCATAGAAATCAAACAACTTATCATGAACACATTCCAAATCCATGCAACACTTTAATGCATAAAATCACAAGTTATCAACTTTCTGCTTAACACTCAATTATTCAGCTGTTTTCTAGGATTTTTATAAAATAGTTCTAACATTCCAAAAATTCCCATATTTTTACAGTAGGTGACATTCATACCAGAGAAATTTATATAATTTTTTTCCAAGTCCTAAATCTTTACCAATTAGCCATAAATATTAATTCATTAAGCTGCAGTCAGATTTACCGCTTTCTGACTGCAGTCCACGGAAGAATTTATTTAAAAATCACTGATCGTCCGATTAACGAAATTCCAGTTGGAGTTGCCCGGTGGCTGTACAAAAATCATGACTCAACTCCCTACTGATTTTAAAACCCAACTTGATTAACAACCAACAAAAATTCCAGAATTTTAACAGCTTTAGCTACTGAACTTGTTTGGCCCTTTAAAAAATATCAAACGATTTCAGAAAATTATGAATCCAGTGCCATTAGATTCCTTATTCAAATCTCTACGTTTTAGACATCAGAAAATCCGTTTTTCGACAACTAACGACCGAGTTACAGCCAGATGAAGTCGGCTGTAACTATGACTCAGTATCCTGTTTCAGCATTATTGTTATTACAACTTACCTACACCGTTTCCTATTGATCGACCCAAGCGAGCAAAAACCGATTTTTGATCATAGTTTACTACTAACGACTTATCCATGCAAACCCTTCTCAATAACTTTAGTTTTTATAAACAAATCACAGCCTATACATTCAGCTTTCAATATAACATTCAATCCAGTTTAAACAAATCCGCAATCATACAATCATCTAACGCAAACATCATTAACAAACCGGCTAGCCTAACTTCTCGTTCAATCATACTTGGCAATCTTATATGTTCCGAAAACTATCATAAATATAAACAAAGATTAACTCAGCCGATTTCATTCATCAAATATCGTCTGAAACAACTAACCATTCAAGCATATACATATATATCCGAAGCAACTAATCATTCAAGCATATATATATATATATCCGAAACATGATCTTGTAATCAAGTATGGTCCTAACCTTGAATAACTAGACAAACAATCCGAGATGTGGACAAGTGCGACTCGGCTGCTGCTTGCTGCGACCGAGAAAAGAAGCAACTTCCTGCGATCGCAAGTCTGCCGACGGCAATGGAACTTCTAGGGTTTTGTGTTGTTGTCAATGACTTATGCATGATTTGTATTTATAGGCGCACATGATAAGGTTTACGGTTTGGGATACGTTATAGTGGCCGAGGGTCTTGGGTTGCTTTGGTTTGGGTTTGGGTTTGATCTCGCGGCCAAGGAATAGGGTGGGTTTGTTTGATCTTGTGGCCGAGTGGTTAGAGTTTAGAGTTGAGGTTTAATATCGGTTTGAACTCAATATGTCCGCGGTTTTAAACTTGATCTCGGCCGAGAGTGTTTTGGTTTAGGGTTTAGGTTTGATGTGTGTTGGATTTGATCTTTGGCCGAGGACTTGAGTTAAGGTTTAAAACTTGTTAACTCCTAGAGTCACAAAGAATCACTTTGGTTCGTGTCGCGGTTTGGTTCAGTTCGTGTACGTATCTACTCTAATGATTCAATTACTCAAACAATCACACAACACACAACACGTATTCATTTAATTCGTACACGTTCGTACACATAGCACGTAATTAGATTGACAAGTATTACGTTCAAGTTATCCGAAAAACCCAGGATATCACATTATCCCCATGTTGAAAGAATTTTCGTCCTGAAAATTGAGTAAACGCGGTTTTAGCATGTAGCGTACATGTTCAGAGTGCCACGCACAAAGAGTTAGTTCGTTAATGATAGTACACAAACGTTACAAGAAGTTCCCAAGTGTCATACACAAAGATTTCCAAGTGCCATGCACAAGAATTTAGTCAACAATAGTACACGAAAGTATGAGAAATTTCCAGGTTGTCACATCATCCCCTTGTTGAAAGAATTTTCATCCCGAAAATTTAGTTACTGGTATCGTTAGTTTGCTGCTCAGTTGTGAAGAGGTGTGGGTATTTGCTTTTCATTTGATCCTCTCTTTCCCACGTGAACTCCGGTCCACGCTTAGAGTCCCAACGAACTTTAACGATTGGAATCTTGCTGTGCCTTCGAGTCTTGATCTCGCGATCCATGATCTCAATAGGCTTTTCCACGAAGTGTAGTTGTTCATCCACTTGGATCTCATCCAATGGAATAACTAAAGTTTCATCTGATAGACACTTCTTCAGATTTGACACGTGAAATACGTTGTGAACTCCACTGAGTTCGGCAGGAAGGTCTAATTGATATGCTACGGGTCCGATTCGTTTCAAGATTTCAAACGGGCCTACATACCGTGGGTTAAGTTTGCCCGTTTTCCAAAGCGGATTACACCCTTCCAGGGTGACACCTTTAGTAGGACGCGGTCGCCTACTTGAAATTCGAGCGGTTTGCGTCGTTGATCAGCGTAGCTTTTCTGTCGATCCCGTGCCGCCGCCATGCGGTTTCTGATTTGTACAATCTTTTCAGTGGCCTCAAGTATTAACTCAGGGCCTGTGAGTTGACTGTCACCGACTTCTGCCCAGCAGACCGGTGATCTACATTTACGACCGTATAATGCCTCAAACGGTGCTGCCGAAATACTCGTGTGATAGCTGTTGTTATATGAGAATTCTACTAGAGGCAGGTGAATTTCCCAATTATTTCCGAAGTCCACCACGCATGCCCTAAGCATGTCTTCCAAGGTTTGTATGGTCCTTTCGCTTTGACCATCAGTCTGAGGGTGATAAGCTGTGCTCATATCCAAGCGTGTTCCCAACGCTTTCTGGAGTGACTGCCAGAAGTTTGACGTGAAACGAGCATCTCTATCTGAGATGATGGACGTTGGCACTCCGTGCCGAGAAACTACTTCCTTAATGTAGATGCGAGTCAACTTCTCCATCTTATCTGTTTCTTTAATAGCTAGGAAGTGTGTGGACTTAGTTAAACGATCCACAATCACCCAGATGGTATCGCAACCACCCAAGGTTCGCGGGAGTTTAGTGATGAAATCCATTGAGATCTGATCCCACTTCCACCTGGGATCTCAGGTTGTTGGAGTAGCCCCGATGGCTTTTGATACTCCACCTTGACTTTGCACAAGTCAAACATCTACTCACGTAGGTGGCTATATCGGCTTTCATGTTGGGCCACCAATACGCAACTTTAAGGTCTTGATACATCTTATCCGAACCCGGATGGACGGAGTATCGAGATTTGTGAGCTTCATCCATGACTAGCTCTCTGAGGTTTCCGTAGAGAGGTACCCATATGCGATTCATAAAATACCGGGCTCCATTGGGCTTTACTTCCCAATCGCGTTCCATTTTTCCCACTGATTCGGCTTTGATGTTTTCCCCTTTAACTGCTTCTAACTGGGCGTCGCGTATTTGATCGGGTAGCCCCGAATGAATAGTGAGTTGTAGTGCTCGTACACGACGAGGTTTCAAGTGTTCCTTCCTACTGAGGGCATCAGCTACCACGTTAGCTTTACCCGGGTGATACCGAATGGCACACTCATAATCGTTCAAGAGTTCGACCCAGCGACGCTGTCGCATGTTCAACTCCTTCTGATCAAAGATGTGTTGGAGGCTTTTGTGGTCTGTGAAGATTGTGCACTTCGTTCCATAGAGGTAGTGTCTCCAAATTTTAAGTGCAAACACTACTGCTCCCAATTCCAGGTCATGTGTCGTGTAGTTTTTCTCGTGAACCTTCAGCTGTCGGACGCATACGCGATGACCTTATCGCGTTGCATGAGTACGCATCCCAATCCCTGAATGGAAGCATCACAATACACTACAAAGTCATCCGTCCCCTCCGACAAGGACAGAATAGGTGCACTGCAAAGTTTCTGCTTCAGCAGTTGAAATGCCGCTTCTTGCTTGTCACCCAAGTATACTTGATACCTTTCTGGGTGAGGGTAGTGAGCGGTTGTGCAATCTTTGAAAACCCTCGATGAAGCGTCTGTAATAACCAGCCAATCCTAAGAATTGGCGGATCTCCGTCGGTTGTCTTAGGTGCTTCCCAGTTTTTAATGGCTTCAATCTTGGCAGGGTCTACATGGATACCCTTTTCATTTTACGACGTGCCCGAGAAACTGAACTTCCCGGATCCAGAAATCACACTTCGAGAGTTGGCATATAGCTTTTCTGTTGAAGTAATCCTAGTAGTAATCGTAGATGCTCAGCATGTCTTCTTCACTTTTGGAGTAGATGAGTATGTCATCGATGAACACGATGACAAATTTGTCGAGGTATGGTTTACAACGCGGTTCATGAGGTCCATGAACACCGCAGGTGCGTTAGTGAGACCAAATGGCATGACCAAAAACTCGTAATGGCCATACCGAGTGCGAAAGGCTGTCTTAACGATATCCTCCTCCCTGACGCGTAGCTGGTGGTAACCAAACCGTAAGTCAATCTTAGAGTAGTAACTTGACCCTTGCAGTTGGTCGAATAGGTCGTCGATGCGAGGTAACGGGCATCGTTCTTGACTGTAACCTTGTTGAGTTCCCTATAGTCGATGCACATGCGGAATGTCCCGTCCTTCTTCTTGACAAACAGGACTGGAGCTCCCCATGGCGAAAC
Source organism: Scalesia atractyloides (assembly GCA_947069175.1). Lineage (NCBI taxonomy): Eukaryota > Viridiplantae > Streptophyta > Magnoliopsida > Asterales > Asteraceae > Scalesia > Scalesia atractyloides. Next base: position 60,157,304 of record CAMTDV010000024.1, on the reverse strand, counting down.
GCTTGGTCAGATAAATCCTTTTTCTAGCAGCTCTTGAAGTTGGGTAGACAGCTCCTGCAGCTCGGCTGGAGCTAGGCGGTATGGAGCTTTGGCGATAGGAGTTGCATTACTTGCCAATTCGATTTCAAACTCCAATTGTCGATGTGGTGGAAGACCAGGTAGTTCTTCTGGGAATACATCAGAAAAATCACGGACGACAGGGATGTCTTCTATACGTTTCTCGTCCTTAGGCTGTTCGGTAATTAATGCGAGTAAGGCGAAAGTGTTCTTTCTCCGAAGGTACTTCTGCGCTTGCATAAATGAGATAATGTTGGTGACGGCGCTTGCCTTGTCGCCTTGTACCGTCAGGATTTCGTCGTTCGTGAGTGGAATACGGATAGACTTTTCGAAGCAGAGAACTTCAGCCCGGACGTCGGATAGCCAGTCCATTCCGACTACCACGTCAAAACTACCCAGAGTAGTTGTCATCAGATCAATGGTAAAAGTGTGGCCACGAGTTTGAGTTGACAGCCGGATACGATTTGGGTCACATCTACCGATTTACCATTGGCTAATTCTATCACATAAGGGGTCTCTAATGGTTTAAATGTGAGATTTAGGTTCTTCCTAAAAGACTCAGATATAAAACTCCTATCCGCACCCGTATCAAGAAGCACAGTAGCAAAATGTTCATTAAGGGGAAACTTACCGGTGACTACGTTCGTGTCGTTTCTGGCCTCTCCGCGGCCCAATGTAAATGCGCGACCCTTGGCACTCCTGTGCCACCGTTCCCGTTATTGTTGTTGTTATTATTGTTGTGGTTGTGGTTGTTTCCACCATTATTGTTGTTGTTGCGCAACTGTGGGCAGTCTCTTCTTAAATGAGCAGTGCTACCACACTGATAGCATCCCCGGTTATACCCTGCTGCTGACCCTGAGGCTGATTCTGATTTTGTCGGGACATGATTTCCCCACGACAATCCTTTGCCGCATGTCCCATCTTGCCACATCTTTGGCAGCGATTTCCGGCACAAGGGCCGTTATGGTGAAGATTGCAGCGGTTGCACTGCGGCTTTCGACCTACATAGCCGCCTGCATTCTGGTTGTTGTTGTTGTTGTAGTTGTTGTTGTTGTTGTTGGAATGATTTTGATGACCCCGGTGGCTGTGGTAATGATTGAACCGTTTCTGGTTCCCTTGCTGCGGATGTGATGACGAAGACTGTCGAACAGTGGAGTCTTCAAATTTTCTTTTGTTATCTGGAGCGACTTCGGTGGTACCCCGTGCTGGCAGTTTTCTTCTGTTCCACCGCTTTATCGGTGAGTTTGTGAGCCAATCGGATTGCTTGATGTTCTGTTACAGGGTTACTAGAATCACCATACCCTGAATTTCCGGAACCAGACCCCGAGATAGAACTCGAGTCTTTTCTCCACCGTGTTGGCCAATTCAGGACACAGAAATACCAAGTCATGGTGTTTTGCGGTGTAAGCCTCAATTTCCGATCCCACCATCTTGTGGTTCCATAGAGCTTGCTCTAACTGTTGCACTCTGTCTCGTGGACAGTACTCCTCTTTAATCAGGGCCTTGAACTCAGTCCATGCCATTGCATTTGCAGCTAACAGTCACGCGTTTGGACTTGAGCATTCCACCATGTCAGTGCCCCATCTTCCAGTGTTGAGGCTGCGTATTTGACCTTGTTTACCTCTAGGCAGTTGCACATTTCAAAAACGGATTCTGATTTTTCGATCCAGCGGACCAATCCAATGGGTCCTTCCGCCCCCGAGAATTTGCTAGGCTTTGCGTCAAGGAACATCTTGTAGGGGTTAAAGCCCCCTCCTGCTGACAGAGAACAGGAAGTCAGCAAGGAACTTTACTAACCTCACTATTAGATTTTCACGCGAAAATTTAATAATGGTTACCTGCCGGCTGGTTCTGAACACCCGCTAATGCTGCGTTCACATGCTCCTGAATCATGGCAGCTAGCTCTTCGGGCGTCAAGTTAAGGTTTCCACGTCTTCCAGTCGCCATTTAGATCTTCGAAACACAACACAAACACACTCCGATAAGTCTATATATCCAATATAGTTATCCTACTTCGTACTTTAATAATTATTAAGTTATGTCAACTCAATATGTTAAATGGTCAAAAGAAATACTTGATTAACTGAAATTTCAACGTATTACAAAAGTGCAAATCAAACATACGAATTCACTATAAAGTCTCAGGTTTAAATACAAGTGGGAAAAAAATAAACTGAAGGAAAACAAATAATATAAACGAGACGTGTCAGTCGTCTACGTCTCCATCCCCCAAGTCATTGTCGTTGCCGTCATCCTGTGCGGCATTTCCAGCTTCCTCAGCTGGGTCCTCCTCCGGATCCTCTTCAGGATCCTCCTCTGGATCTTCCTCTGGATCCTCCTCTACCGGCACTGGAGGGGCCGGTGCTGGTTCAAGTGCTTGATTTTGCAGTTCCTGAATGTTCCAACTGTTTTCCAGGACTCTGTCCTCAAGCCAGTCAGCTCTTATCTGCTCAGCACGCAGATCTCTGGCTATGGTGTTACGAGCTATCTTACTCGTACGATGCTCTTCCTCGAGCGAGTCGGTCTTTCCTGTAAGGTGTCGGATCATCCATCCTTGTGCTAAGATGGTTTCCTGCATTCTTTCTAACTGTTTTTGTTGTGTATGCACTAGGATTCTAAGCATGTCGATTCCTATTTCTACAGGATTGACCGGTTCAACCGGTACAGCAATAGTTGGACGTAACGACGACTCCTCCCCCAGAGCGAGCCTTTTCCTCGCCGCTGAGCGTGTCTCTACGCCATAAGGTAGTATGGGTTCCACCATTGGTGCCTTTCCTGGTGCTCTTGGTGGCGTAAGTCTGTCGGACGATGATGACGATGAGGATAATGACATTGCCTGTTAGGTCGTGTAGTTAGTTATGAGTTGTTTTCATTCCTTATCATGAAGGCATAATCTACCAAACACAGTCGTGGTATATTGCATAACAAAATATAATAATTCGGTGCCAAACTAAGTCTAGTGTCGTGATATCAGCTATAGTTTAGGTCTACTTCTAATGCAAACCTGGTTCTCTATAGCTAGTGGCTCTGATACCAATCTGTCACACCCTCAATTTCCACTTGCGGAGTTTTACCGCGAGGCGTGTGAACAAACCAGAATCTGAAACACTAGTACGACGAACGACTCTACATGATTTGATTATACGTTTTCCAAAATCGTTCATTGTAGATTTTATATCAATTACCAATATTAGCAGAGCATTAGTTTTAAGATTGAGCGGAAGCATAAATAAGTAATGATGCGGGCGCCAACACAAACGCCAAAACAAATGAAAAATCCCAAAACAATATTAATAAATAAGACTCGATAAAGATGTCTTGTTCAATGCATGTGCGTGCACCTAGAGCTCCTAGCGTCCTGAGAAACATGTAAAGAAAACAAGTGTCAACATTAAAGATGAGTGAGTTCACAGTTTTCATAAATTCGTTTGTTCGGTTATAGTTTGTTACTCCGTTATCCCCAACCCGGGATAACGTATCAGTTCCATTGTTCCAATCCCGGAATAATAAGTTGTTGCTTCCAATATTCCCCACCCGGAATATTAAGTTGTTGCTTCCATTATCCCCAACCGGGATAATAAGTTGATGTTTCCAATATTCCAAACCCGGAATATTTAGTTGATGTTTCCAATATTCCAAACCCGGAATATTTAGTTGATGTTTCCAATATTCCAAACCCGGAATATTAAGTTGATCCGTAATTAAGTTCAATATTAATGTATATAGGTAGCTAGCCTAAAGTCATGTCACTAAGTGTTCGCGATCGAAGCTGACAGTTGTGCCTCCGTTTTGCCAGGCCTATCACATGACCATGGCGATGTTAGGCCAATCATACACCCGTTGACCATACCCGGTCGGCTAGCGCGACTAGCTCGGATGGGGCTCGTCAGACCCAGTAGTACTACTTATAATTCCCCCGCTATTTAACCCAAATACTAACGATCCGAGGAGATTGTCGAGGACTTAAGTGATAAAGCTGCTTAGTGCCCATAACATTACATTAACATTAACTTAGTTACCGTGTAGTTATGTGACGTTAAATTCGTATAACGTAAGGAGTTTGAGTTTGAGAGTGTATACATGTTTCTCCCCCTGTTGTTTAAAAAACCGGATAAAGTTAGGGGCCGTGAACTCACCTTTATTTGCTCGGTTAGTGTAGCAAAGATGTTATAAGAGATGGGACCGCTAGTTGCGTCCTAACAAACCAATTAATTACACGTCAGTGTGTAATCACACCAATACAAATTCCACACACAATTTACTCACAAAGTGATACATACCAACAACATATCTAACACTCAAACATGCATGCAAGTATTCTCATGTGATCATAGAAATCAAACAACTTATCATGAACACATTCCAAATCCATGCAACACTTTAATGCATAAAATCACAAGTTATCAACTTTCTGCTTAACACTCAATTATTCAGCTGTTTTCTAGGATTTTTATAAAATAGTTCTAACATTCCAAAAATTCCCATATTTTTACAGTAGGTGACATTCATACCATAGAAATTTATATAATTTTTTTCCAAGTCCTAAATCTTTACCAATTAGCCATAAATATTAATTCATTAAGCTGCAGTCAGATTTACCGCTTTCTGACTGCAGTCCACGGAAGAATTTATTTAAAAATCACTGATCGTCCGATTAACGAAATTCCAGTTGGAGTTGCCCGGTGGCTGTACAAAAATCATGACTCAACTCCCTACTGATTTTAAAACCCAACTTGATTAACAACCAACAAAAATTCCAGAATTTTAACAGCTTTAGCTACTGAACTTGTTTGGCCCTTTAAAAAATATCAAACGATTTCAGAAAATTATGAATCCAGTGCCATTAGATTCCTTATTCAAATCTCTACGTTTTAGACATCAGAAAATCCGTTTTTCGACAACTAACGACCGAGTTACAGCCAGATGAAGTCGGCTGTAACTATGACTCAGTATCCTGTTTCAGCATTATTGTTATTACAACTTACCTACACCGTTTCCTATTGATCGACCAAGCGAGCAAAAACCGATTTTTGATCATAGTTTACTACTAACGACTTATCCATGCAAACCCTTCTCAATAACTTTAGTTTTTATAAACAAATCACAGCCTATACATTCAGCTTTCAATATAACATTCAATCCAGTTTAAACAAATCCGCAATCATACAATCATCTAACGCAAACATCATTAACAAACCGGCTAGCCTAACTTCTCGTTCAATCATACTTGGCAATCTTATATGTTCCGAAAACTATCATAAATATAAACAAAGATTAACTCAGCCGATTTCATTCATCAAATATCGTCTGAAACAACTAACCATTCAAGCATATACATATATATCCGAAGCAACTAATCATTCAAGCATATATATATATATATCCGAAACATGATCTTGTAATCAAGTATGGTCCTAACCTTGAATAACTAGACAAACAATCCGAGATGTGGACAAGTGCGACTCGGCTGCTGCTTGCTGCGACCGAGAAAAGAAGCAACTTCCTGCGATCGCAAGTCTGCCGACGGCAATGGAACTTCTAGGGTTTTGTGTTGTTGTCAATGACTTATGCATGATTTGTATTTATAGGCGCACATGATAAGGTTTACGGTTTGGGATACGTATAGTGGCCGAGGGTCTTGGGTTGCTTTGGTTTGGGTTTGGGTTTGATCTCGCGGCCAAGGAATAGGGTGGGTTTGTTTGATCTTGTGGCCGAGTGGTTAGAGTTTAGAGTTGAGGTTTAATATCGGTTTGAACTCAATATGTCCGCGGTTTTAAACTTGATCTCGGCCGAGAGTGTTTTGGTTTAGGGTTTAGGTTTGATGTGTGTTGGATTTGATCTTGGCCGAGGACTTGAGTTAAGGTTTAAAACTTGTTAACTCCTAGAGTCACAAAGAATCACTTTGGTTCGTGTCGCGGTTTGGTTCAGTTCGTGTACGTATCTACTCTAATGATTCAATTACTCAAACAATCACACAACACAAACACGTATTCATTTAATTCGTACACGTTCGTACACATAGCACGTAATTAGATTGACAAGTATTACGTTCAAGTTATCCGAAAAAACCCAGGATATCACATTATCCCCATGTTGAAAGAATTTTCGTCCTGAAAATTGAGTAAACGCGGTTTTAGCATGTAGCGTACATGTTCAGAGTGCCACGCACAAAGAGTTAGTTCGTTAATGATAGTACACAACGTTACAAGAAGTTCCCAAGTGTCATACACAAAGATTTCCAAGTGCCATGCACAAGAATTTAGTCAACAATAGTACACGAAAGTATGAGAAATTTCCAGGTTGTCACATCATCCCCTTGTTGAAAGAATTTTCATCCCGAAAATTTAGTTACTGGTATCGTTAGTTTGCTGCTCAGTTGTGAAGAGGTGTGGGTATTTGCTTTTCATTTGATCCTCTCTTTCCCACGTGAACTCCGGTCCACGCTTAGAGTCCCAACGAACTTAACGATTGGAATCTTGCTGTGCCTTCGAGTCTTGATCTCGCGATCCATGATCTCAATAGGCTTTTCCACGAAGTGTAGTTGTTCATCCACTTGGATCTCATCCAATGGAATAACTAAAGTTTCATCTGATAGACACTTCTTCAGATTTGACACGTGAAATACGTTGTGAACTCCACTGAGTTCGGCAGGAAGGTCTAATTGATATGCTACGGGTCCGATTCGTTTCAAGATTTCAAACGGGCCTACATACCGTGGGTTAAGTTTGCCCCGTTTTCCAAAGCGGATTACACCCTTCCAGGGTGACACCTTTAGTAGGACGCGGTCGCCTACTTGAAATTCGAGCGGTTTGCGTCGTTGATCAGCGTAGCTTTTCTGTCGATCCCGTGCCGCCGCCATGCGGTTTCTGATTTGTACAATCTTTTCAGTGGCCTCAAGTATTAACTCAGGGCCTGTGAGTTGACTGTCACCGACTTCTGCCCAGCAGACCGGTGATCTACATTTACGACCGTATAATGCCTCAAACGGTGCTGCCGAAATACTCGTGTGATAGCTGTTGTTATATGAGAATTCTACTAGAGGCAGGTGAATTTCCCAATTATTTCCGAAGTCCACCACGCATGCCCTAAGCATGTCTTCCAAGGTTTGTATGGTCCTTTCGCTTTGACCATCAGTCTGAGGGTGATAAGCTGTGCTCATATCCAAGCGTGTTCCCAACGCTTTCTGGAGTGACTGCCAGAAGTTTGACGTGAAACGAGCATCTCTATCTGAGATGATGGACGTTGGCACTCCGTGCCGAGAAACTACTTCCTTAATGTAGATGCGAGTCAACTTCTCCATCTTATCTGTTTCTTTAATAGCTAGGAAGTGTGTGGACTTAGTTAAACGATCCACAATCACCCAGATGGTATCGCAACCACCCAAGGTTCGCGGGAGTTTAGTGATGAAATCCATTGAGATCTGATCCCACTTCCACACTGGGATCTCAGGTTGTTGGAGTAGCCCCGATGGCTTTTGATACTCCACCTTGACTTTTGCACAAGTCAAACATCTACTCACGTAGGTGGCTATATCGGCTTTCATGTTGGGCCACCAATACGCAACTTTAAGGTCTTGATACATCTTATCCGAACCCGGATGGACGGAGTATCGAGATTTGTGAGCTTCATCCATGACTAGCTCTCTGAGGTTTCCGTAGAGAGGTACCCATATGCGATTCATAAAATACGGGCTCCATTGGGCTTTACTTCCCAATCGCGTTCCATTTTTCCCACTGATTCGGCTTTGATGTTTTCCCCTTTAACTGCTTCTAACTGGGCGTCGCGTATTTGATCGGGTAGCCCCGAATGAATAGTGAGTTGTAGTGCTCGTACACGACGAGGTTTCAAGTGTTCCTTCCTACTGAGGGCATCAGCTACCACGTTAGCTTTACCCGGGTGATACCGAATGGCACACTCATAATCGTTCAAGAGTTCGACCCAGCGACGCTGTCGCATGTTCAACTCCTTCTGATCAAAGATGTGTTGGAGGCTTTTGTGGTCTGTGAAGATTGTGCACTTCGTTCCATAGAGGTAGTGTCTCCAAATTTTAAGTGCAAACACTACTGCTCCCAATTCCAGGTCATGTGTCGTGTAGTTTTTCTCGTGAACCTTCAGCTGTCGCGACGCATACGCGATGACCTTATCGCGTTGCATGAGTACGCATCCCAATCCCTGAATGGAAGCATCACAATACACTACAAAGTCATCCGTCCCCTCCGACAAGGACAGAATAGGTGCACTGCAAAGTTTCTGCTTCAGCAGTTGAAATGCCGCTTCTTGCTTGTCACCCCAAGTATACTTGATACCTTTCTGGGTGAGGGTAGTGAGCGGTTGTGCAATCTTTGAAAACCCTCGATGAAGCGTCTGTAATAACCAGCCAATCCTAAGAATTGGCGGATCTCCGTCGGTGTCTTAGGTGCTTCCCAGTTTTTAATGGCTTCAATCTTGGCAGGGTCTACATGGATACCCTTTTCATTTACGACGTGCCCGAGAAACTGAACTTCCCGGATCCAGAAATCACACTTCGAGAGCTTGGCATATAGCTTTTCCTGTTGAAGTAATCCTAGTAGTAATCGTAGATGCTCAGCATGCTCTTCTTCATTTTTGGAGTAGATGAGTATGTCATCGATGAACACGATGACAAATTTGTCGAGGTATGGTTTACACACGCGGTTCATGAGGTCCATGAACACCGCAGGTGCGTTAGTGAGACCAAATGGCATGACCAAAAACTCGTAATGGCCATACCGAGTGCGAAAGGCTGTCTTAACGATATCCTCCTCCCTGACGCGTAGCTGGTGGTAACCAAACCGTAAGTCAATCTTAGAGTAGTAACTTGACCCTTGCAGTTGGTCGAATAGGTCGTCGATGCGAGGTAACGGGCATCGGTTCTTGACTGTAACCTTGTTGAGTTCCCTATAGTCGATGCACATGCGGAATGTCCCGTCCTTCTTCTTGACAAACAGGACTGGAGCTCCCCATGGCGAAACGCTTGGTCAGATAAATCCTTTTTCTAGCAGCTCTTGAAGTTGGGTAGACAGCTCCTGCAGCTCGGCTGGAGCTAGGCGGTATGGAGCTTTGGCGATAGGAGTTGCATTACTTGCCAATTCGATTTCAAACTCCAATTGTCGATGTGGTGGAAGACCAGGTAGTTCTTCTGGGAATACATCAGAAAAATCACGGACGACAGGGATGTCTTCTATACGTTTCTCGTCCTTAGGCTGTTCGGTAATTAATGCGAGTAAGGCGAAAGTGTTCTTTCTCCGAAGGTACTTCTGCGCTTGCATAAATGAGATAATGTTGGTGACGGCGCTTGCCTTGTCGCCTTGTACCGTCAGGATTTCGTCGTTCGTGAGTGGAATACGGATAGACTTTTCGAAGCAGAGAACTTCAGCCCGGACGTCGGATAGCCAGTCCATTCCGACTACCACGTCAAAACTACCCAGAGTAGTTGTCATCAGATCAATGGTAAAAGTGTGGCCCACGAGTTTGAGTTGACAGCCGGATACGATTTGGGTCACATCTACCGATTTACCATTGGCTAATTCTATCACATAAGGGGTCTCTAATGGTTTAAATGTGAGATTTAGGTTCTTCCTAAAAGACTCAGATATAAAACTCCTATCCGCACCCGTATCAAGAAGCACAGTAGCAAAATGTTCATTAAGGGGAAACTTACCGGTGACTACGTTCGTGTCGTTTCTGGCCTCTCCGCGGCCCAATGTAAATGCGCGACCCTTGGCACCTCCTGTGCCACCGTTCCCGTTATTGTTGTTGTTATTATTGTTGTGGTTGTGGTTGTTTCCACCATTATTGTTGTTGTTGCGCAACTGTGGGCAGTCTCTTCTTAAATGAGCAGTGCTACCACACTGATAGCATCCCCGGTTTATACCCTGCTGCTGACCCTGAGGCTGATTCTGATTTTGTCGGGACATGATTTCCCCACGACAATCCTTTGCCGCATGTCCCATCTTGCCACATCTTTGGCAGCGATTTCCGGCACAAGGGCCGTTATGGTGAAGATTGCAGCGGTTGCACTGCGGCTTTCGACCTACATAGCCGCCTGCATTCTGGTTGTTGTTGTTGTTGTAGTTGTTGTTGTTGTTGTTGGAATGATTTTGATGACCCCGGTGGCTGTGGTAATGATTGAACCGTTTCTGGTTCCCTTGCTGCGGATGTGATGACGAAGACTGTCGAACAGTGGAGTCTTCAAATTTTCTTTTGTTATCTGGAGCGACTTCGGTGGTACCCCGTGCTGGCAGTTTTCTTCTGTTCCACCGCTTTATCGGTGAGTTTGTGAGCCAATCGGATTGCTTGATGTTCTGTTACAGGGTTACTAGACATCACCATACCCTGAATTTCCGGAACCAGACCCCCGAGATAGAACTCGAGTCTTTTCTCCACCGTGTTGGCCAATTCAGGACACAGAAATACCAAGTCATGGTGTTTTGCGGTGTAAGCCTCAATTTCCGATCCCACCATCTTGTGGTTCCATAGAGCTTGCTCTAACTGTTGCACTCTGTCTCGTGGACAGTACTCCTCTTTAATCAGGGCCTTGAACTCAGTCCATGCCATTGCATTTGCAGCTAACAGTCACGCGTTTGGACTTGAGCATTCCACCATGTCAGTGCCCCATCTTCCAGTGTTGAGGCTGCGTATTTGACCTTGTTTACCTCTAGGCAGTTGCACATTTCAAAAACGGATTCTGATTTTTCGATCCAGCGGACCAATCCAATGGGTCCTTCCGCCCCCGAGAATTTGCTAGGCTTTGCGTCAAGGAACATCTTGTAGGGGTTAAAGCCCCCTCCTGCTGACAGAGAACAGGAAGTCAGCAAGGAACTTTACTAACCTCACTATTAGATTTTCACGCGAAAATTTAATAATGGTTACCTGCCGGCTGGTTCTGAACACCCGCTAATGCTGCGTTCACATGCTCCTGAATCATGGCAGCTAGCTCTTCGGGCGTCAAGTTAAGGTTTCCACGTCTTCCAGTCGCCATTTAGATCTTCGAAACACAACACAAACACACTCCGATAAGTCTATATATCCAATATAGTTATCCTACTTCGTACTTTAATAATTATTAAGTTATGTCAACTCAATATGTTAAATGGTCAAAAGAAATACTTGATTAACTGAAATTTCAACGTATTACAAAAGTGCAAATCAAACATACGAATTCACTATAAAGTCTCAGGTTTAAATACAAGTGGGAAAATAATAAACTGAAGGAAAACAAATAATATAAACGAGACGTGTCAGTCGTCTACGTCTCCATCCCCCAAGTCATTGTCGTTGCCGTCATCCTGTGCGGCATTTCCAGCTTCCTCAGCTGGGTCCTCCTCCGGATCCTCTTCAGGATCCTCCTCTGGATCTTCCTCTGGATCCTCCCCTACCGGCACTGGAGGGGCCGGTGCTGGTTCAAGTGCTTGATTTTGCAGTTCCTGAATGTTCCAACTGTTTTCCAGGACTCTGTCCTCAAGCCAGTCAGCTCTTATCTGCTCAGCACGCAGATCTCTGGCTATGGTGTTACGAGCTATCTTACTCGTACGATGCTCTTCCTCGAGCGAGTCGGTCTTTCCTGTAAGGTGTCGGATCATCCATCCTTGTGCTAAGATGGTTTCCTGCATTCTTTCTAACTGTTTTTGTTGTGTATGCACTAGGATTCTAAGCATGTCGATTCCTATTTCTACAGGATTGACCGGTTCAACCGGTACAGCAATAGTTGGACGTAACGACGACTCCTCCCCCAGAGCGAGCCTTTTCCTCGCCGCTGAGCGTGTCTCTACGCCATAAGGTAGTATGGGTTCCACCATTGGTGCCTTTCCTGGTGCTCTTGGTGGCGTAAGTCTGTCGGACGATGATGACGATGAGGATAATGACATTGCCTGTTAGGTCGTGTAGTTAGTTATGAGTTGTTTTCATTCCTTATCATGAAGGCATAATCTACCAAACACAGTCGTGGTATATTGCATAACAAAATATAATAATTCGGTGCCAAACTAAGTCTAGTGTCGTGATATCAGCTATAGTTTAGGTCTACTTCTAATGCAAACCTGGTTCTCTATAGCTAGTGGCTCTGATACCAATCTGTCACACCCTCAATTTCCACTTGCGGAGTTTTACCGCGAGGCGTGTGAACAAACCAGAATCTGAAACACTAGTACGACGAACGACTCTACATGATTTGATTATACGTTTTCCAAAATCGTTCATTGTAGATTTTATATCAATTACCAATATTTAGCAGAGCATTAGTTTTAAGATTGAGCGGAAGCATAAATAAGTAATGATGCGGGCGCCAACACAAACGCCAAAACAAATGAAAAATCCCAAAACAATATTAATAAATAAGACTCGATAAAGATGTCTTGTTCAATGCATGTGCGTGCACCTAGAGCTCCTAGCGTCCTGAGAAACATGTAAAGAAACAAGTGTCAACATTAAAGATGAGTGAGTTCACAGTTTTCATAAATTCGTTTGTTCGGTTATAGTTTGTTACTCCGTTATCCCCAACCCGGGATAACGTATCAGTTCCATTGTTCCAATCCCGGAATAATAAGTTGTTGCTTCCAATATTCCCCACCCGGAATATTAAGTTGTTGCTTCCATTATCCCCAACCGGGATAATAAGTTGATGTTTCCAATATTCCAAACCCGGAATATTTAGTTGATGTTTCCAATATTCCAAACCCGGAATATTTAGTTGATGTTTCCAATATTCCAAACCCGGAATATTAAGTTGATCCGTAATTAAGTTCAATATTAATGTATATAGGTAGCTAGCCTAAAGTCATGTCACTAAGTGTTCGCGATCGAAGCTGACAGTTGTGCCTCCGTTTTGCCAGGCCTATCACATGACCATGGCGATGTTAGGCCAATCATACACCCGTTGACCATACCCGGTCGGCTAGCGCGACTAGCTCGGATGGGGCTCGTCAGACCCAGTAGTACTACTTATAATTCCCCCGCTATTTAACCCAAATACTAACGATCCGAGGAGATTGTCGAGGACTTAAGTGATAAAGCTGCTTAGTGCCCATAACATTACATTAACATTAACTTAGTTACCGTGTAGTTATGTGACGTTAAATTCGTATAACGTAAGGAGTTTGAGTTTGAGAGTGTATACATGTTTCTCCCCCTGTTGTTTAAAAAACCGGATAAAGTTAGGGGCCGTGAACTCACCTTTATTTGCTCGGTTAGTGTAGCAAAGATGTTATAAGAGATGGGACCGCTAGTTGCGTCCTAACAAACCAATTAATTACACGTCAGTGTGTAATCACACCAATACAAATTCCACACACAATTTACTCACAAAGTGATACATACCAACAACATATCTAACACTCAAACATGCATGCAAGTATTCTCATGTGATCATAGAAATCAAACAACTTATCATGAACACATTCCAAATCCATGCAACACTTTAATGCATAAAATCACAAGTTATCAACTTTCTGCTTAACACTCAATTATTCAGCTGTTTTCTAGGATTTTTATAAAATAGTTCTAACATTCCAAAAATTCCCATATTTTTACAGTAGGTGACATTCATACCATAGAAATTTATATAATTTTTTTCCAAGTCCTAAATCTTTACCAATTAGCCATAAATATTAATTCATTAAGCTGCAGTCAGATTTACCGCTTTCTGACTGCAGTCCACGGAAGAATTTATTTAAAAATCACTGATCGTCCGATTAACGAAATTCCAGTTGGAGTTGCCCGGAAATTTCTATACCTAGTGGCTGTACAAAAATCATGACTCAACTCCCTACTGATTTTAAAACCCAACTTGATTAACAACCAACAAAAATTCCAGAATTTTAACAGCTTTAGCTACTGAACTTGTTTGGCCCTTTAAAAATATCAAACGATTTCAGAAAATTATGAATCCAGTGCCATTAGATTCCTTATTCAAATCTCTACGTTTTAGACATCAGAAAATCCGTTTTTCGACAACTAACGACCGAGTTACAGCCAGATGAAGTCGGCTGTAACTATGACTCAGTATCCTGTTTCAGCATTATTGTTATTACAACTTACCTACACCGTTCCTATTGATCGACCCAAGCGAGCAAAAACCGATTTTTGATCATAGTTTACTACTAACGACTTATCCATGCAAACCCTTCTCAATAACTTTAGTTTTTATACACAAATCACAGCCTATACATTCAGCTTTCAATATAACATTCAATCCAGTTTAAACAAATCCGCAATCATACAATCATCTAACGCAAACATCATTAACAAACCGGCTAGCCTAACTTCTCGTTCAATCATACTTGGCAATCTTATATGTTCCGAAAACTATCATGAATATAAACAAAGATTAACTCAGCCGATTTCATTCATCAAATATCGTCCGAAACAACTAACCATTCAAGCATATACATATATATCCGAAGCAACTAATCATTCAAGCATATATATATATATCCGAAACATGATCTTGTAATCAAGTATGGTCCTAACCTTGAATAACTAGACAAACAAGCCGAGATGTGGACAAGTGCGACTCGGCTGCTGCTTGCTGCGACCGAGAAAAGAAGCAACTTCCTGCGATCGCAAGTCTGCCGACGGCAATGGAACTTCTAGGGTTTTGTGTTGTTGTCAATGACTTATGCATGATTTGTATTTATAGGCGCACATGATAAGGTTTACGGTTTGGGATACGTATAGTGGCGAGGGTCTTGGGTTGCTTTGGTTTGGGTTTGGGTTTGATCTCACGGCCAAGGAATAGGGTGGGTTAGTTTGATCTTGTGGCCGAGTGGTTGGAGTTTAGAGTTTAGGTTTAATATCGGTTTGAACTCAATATGTCCGCGGTTTTAAACTTGATCTCGGCCGAGAGTGTTTTGGTTTAGGGTTTAGGTTTTGATGTGTGTTGGATTTGATCTTGGCCGAGGACTTGAGTTAAGGTTTAAAACTTGTTAACTCCTAGAGTCACAAAGAATCACTTTGGTTCGTGTCGCGGTTCGGTTCAGTTCGTGTACGTATCTACTCTAATGATTCAATTACTCAAACAATCACACAACACACAACACGTATTCATTTAATTCGTACACGTTCGTACACATAGCACGTAATTAGATTGACAAGTATTACGTTCAAGTTATCCGAAAAACCCGGGATATCACATAGCGCGATCCCACAATTTGATTCTACACGTCCTAATATACGTAGGCACGATTTAATAATCAATATATTACAAAATTCCTAAGTTTCTCCAATATTTAGAATTTTCACATGACTTTGAGATTTTTTCGAAAAGTCATTATTTTTTATTATGTTAGCATATTAATATATATATGAGTTCATATATATATTTTAAGATTTTGCGACTTGAACGATTTTATTGGTGACGTTAATGTTTTATTCGTTACACTCCCGTTTATAAATACTATATATCTACGATTTGCACGTCGTAATATATATACATAAACGTGCACATTTTCACAACATCATAACACCTGAAAACTCATTAACTTATTCACTTTATCATTTTTAAAGCATGCATACATGAAATAACTCACTAAGTTAACCTATGTATCAATTTTCATGCTCGACAAATAAGTTACACATTTTAACACGATTTCACCGATTCTACCGTTTTAAACACACAAGTGTACATGCATAGTCTAATTTCTCGCTATCATGTCAACACTTAACATATTATCATATTCACATATTTAAATCACATAACACATTAAAAACACTAAGGTTCATCCATTAACAACCCATTCTAGTGTATGTTGAAAAATGTGTATTTTAGCGATCCGGTAACGTTTTCGGGCACCGGAAGTCACGTATGACTAACTAAACACCAAATAAACTAAATATAAGTTAATATACTTATATTTATACTAAAAATATCAGTTTATTTTACTGATTTAAAACAGTTTCATAAAAACCCTTTTAAAAGGCGATTTGTACCGTTTTTACCGCATAGTTTTGCGTCAAACGTTACCATAACCATCCGAACTCGAAACGACTTTAAATTTTAACACAATACATGTTATATACTGATAAAATTATGGTTATAATCAGATTAGTGCAGTTTTTGTGTAAGGCACATAACTCATGCGATTTCACACATTTTACAACTTTTTAAGCACATAGTACTTCATGCAAAGCTAATGCACTTTATATCAAAGTTCCATACCACTTTTATACATGAGATAACCTTATTTTTAAGGTTTATTTACTGATCTAAAACCATTTTATTATAACATGATTAAATCCTCATTTCATGTACATACATTCACATGCATGACTAGGTACAAGCACTTAATGCACAAACATCATGTTTCCATCATTTTGTATGAACTAACATGCATCCAACATATATTTATTTCATGTTCATACATTCAAGGAAACCATCATCATCATCAAATCATTGGACATAAATGCATGTATCATGTTCTTGCATATTTAAGAACTAACTACAAAACTCATGTGTATATATATACATACATATATATATACGGCCATGCATATATACATACATATTTCCAAAAGTTCACTTTTCATATATTCCTTAATCACATGAAACCTTTTCACAAACTCTTTTTAGAACCTTCCAAGATCACACTTTTTATCACAAATCAACACATCATCATGCAAGATCATTCAACCCATGAAACTCAAACCTCATATGTATATAATTATACATACCTACGGCCATACATATATATACATGCATGTCCATTTTTATTTTTATTAAAAACCCATTTGATAGTACTTTCAAGTTAGTGTTTAACTCAAGAACTAGAGAAACTTCTATCATCTCCAACATCATCAAGATTCATGAACTTGTTTATGAGAAATGATTTATACCTTCAAGTTATAAATGGGTTTTGACAAGAATGTGATGGTGTAGGACTTGGCTCTAGCTTGGAAACTCCCTAGAATCACCTTTGGACCTTCAAATCTTCTTGAAACCTTCTTGGAATAGACTTTAATCTTCAAGAACAAGTTTGAAAATTGAAAATGGAGGTGAGAGAGAGGGTGTTCGGCCGAGCTTTAGAGAGATAGAGTGAGTTGTTGTGTTGTGAATCTTGATTCTTGGATTTGGGAAGATATGGAGAAGATTTGCAAAAAGTTCAATCATTGTTTGTGTTCCCATGTTAACACATGGAGGAGAGAGGGAAAAAGGAGGCTCAAATGGCTGCCACCAATCTCTCCACACACATATATAACCGTATACATACATATATATTTCATATATATGCTTAAAACTGGTATTTAACTGGATACCGGGTGTTTTATCTAGCGTTTTAACTGCGTTTTAACGCGTTTTAAATTATTTTGAGCGCTCTATAAATATAAGCACACATAAATATTTACTAATCAATATGTTATTTGTCTGGACCAGTTACGTTGTCGGTAATTGGAAGTATGCGCGCTTTGTTACGCTGTACGCGCTTAAATTCGTAAAATAGGGATTTTAAGAGTTTTAATTTATTTTTATCATTCTATAAAAATAAACTTGTCAAATTATTACTGTAATGATTATTGGTTGCCCTGAACTGGCTACGTTGATTGTATTTTGTCAGATACGCGCAGTATCGCGCAGTACGCGTTTAAACTCGAAAAATAGAGTTTCTTAGCGTTTTAAATTATTTTTCCTCACGATTATGATTAAATTTATTATTTAACTCATAGCGGACTATTTTTGGGATTTTAACATTATCCGGCGGTCACTGACGTTCGTTTCGCATTTTAACCGTTACGCGGTAAGCGTTTATCTTAATATTGCCAACGTAATTTTTATCAAACTTTGGATTTACCAACACATCAATGACCATATATAAACATCATACATAATCAAATACGGCCTTTTATTCATTCATGACACGTGTTACATTTGTACGGGACAGCCTAAATAGCCGGGTGTCATAGTCTCCGCTTGTTTAAGGAATTTCGTCCCCGAAATTCTTACACTACAGGTTTCGTTTTCACACTAGACTTAAAGAGATGCGGATATTTTTGTTTCATCTAGTCCTTTCGTTCCCATGTAAACTCGGGTCCACCTTCAGAATTCCAGCGAACCTTGACCAACTTAATCCGACTCCTTCTAAGCTTCTGAATCTTCTCATCCAGAACTTCAACCGGTTCCTCGATAAATTTCAATTTATCGTCTACTTGAACCTCATCAGGGGGTATGATTAGTGTCTCATCCGACAGACTCTTTCTCAGATTGGAAACATGAAACACGTCATGAACTCCATTTAAATCCTGCGGCAGCTTAAGCCAATACGCGACTGATCCAACTCGAGGTGCGATTTCGAAAGGACCTATATACCGTGGGCTTAGCTTTCCCCCTTTCCCAAATCTAACAACACCTTTCCAAGGCGATACTTTCAGCAGAACACGATCTCCGTCTTGAAACTGCAACGGTTTCCTTCGGTTGTTTGCATAACTTTTCTGTCGATCGGCGGCAGCTTTCAACCTTTCCTTGATCTGGACAACCTTGTCGGTGGTTTCCTGGATAAGCTCAGGTCCGGTTAGTTGCCTTTCGCCAACTTCAGCCCAGCACAAGGGCGATCGACACTTCCTTCCATACAAGGCTTCAAACGGAGCGGCTTTGATACTAGCGTGGTAACTATTGTTGTAAGAAAACTCTGCCAACAGCAAATGAGTATCCCAACTTCTACCAAAATCAATCACGCATGCTCTCAACATGTCCTCCAATGTCTGAATGGTTCTCTCACTCTGACCATCAGTTTGAGGATGATAAGCAGTACTCATGTCCAAACGAGAACCCAGTGACTCCTGAAGAGATCGCCAAAATCTGGAGTCAAATCGCCCATCTCTATCGGAGATAATTGACACAGGCACTCCATGTCGGGCTACAAACTCATTGAGGTACAACTGCGATATCTTTTCCGTGTTGTTTGTTTCCTTAATGGGCAAGAAATGAGCAAACTTCGTTAATCGATCCATAATTACCCAAATAGTGTCATGTCAACGTGACGTATGGGGTAATTTGGTGATAAAGTCCATAGCAAGATGTTCCCACTTCCATTTAGGAATCTCTGGTTGTTGCAGAAGCCCAGACGGCCTCTGATGTTCAGCCTTAACCTTTGAGCATGTCAGACATTTACTTACATACACCGCAATATCTCTCTTCATATTCGGCCACCAATATAACTCCTTAATATCCTGATACATTTTGGTAGAACCTGGGTGAATCGAATATCTGGACTTATGAGCCTCATTCATAACCAGTTCACGTAGGTTACCTCTAAGTGGAACCCAAACTCGGTTCATGAAGTACATTACTTCATCCGCTTTTGGTATTAGTTCACATTCCAAACCTCTCAAGCCTTCTCTACTTAGGTTCTCATCTTTTAAAGCTTCTCGCTGCGCATTACGAATTCGATTGGTCAAATTTGTTTGTATGGTCAAACCCAAAGCACGCACACGTAGAGGCTTTTCCCGCTCCTTCCTACAGAGCGCGTCAGCAACAACATTTGCTTTTCCCGGGTGATATCGAATATCACATTCATAATCAATGAGTAACTCTACCCAACGCCGCTGTCGCATGTTGAGTTCCTTCTGATCAAAGATACGCTGGAGGCTCTTATGGTCTGTGTAAATCGTACACTTCGTGCCATACAAATAATGTCTCCAAATCTTCAAAGCGAACACAACAGCTCCCAACTCTAAATCATGAGTTGTGTAGTTCTTCTCATGCACTTTCAGTTGTATGGATGCATAGGCTATCACTTTGTCCTTCTGCATAAGCACGCAACCAAGGCCCAAACGTGACGCATCACAATATACAACAAAACTGTCATTTCCCTCTGGTAGGGATAGGATAGGTTCACTACACAACTTCTCCTTCAACATCCGAAAAGCTTCCTCCTGCTTTTCTGTCCAATCAAACTTCTTATCCTTCTGAGTCAATAGCGTTAATGGCTGCGTTATTCTGGAAAAATTCTCAATGAATCTTCTATAATACCCAGCAAGTCCTAAAAATTGTCGCACCTCTGACGGAGTCTTTGGCGCTTCCCAATTCTTAATCGCCTCAATCTTCGACGGGTCCACATGTATACCTTTCTCATTTATGACATGACCGAGGAAATGCACCTCTCGAATCCAAAATTCACATTTAGAGAACTTGGCATACAACTTCTCTTACTTCAGCAGCTCCAGAATCATCTTCAAATGTTGCTCATGATCTTATTTGGTTCGCGAATAGATTTGTACATCATCAATGAATACTATCACGAATTTGTCCAAATAAGGTTTGCATACCCTGTTCATGAGGTCCATGAACACTGCAGGCGCATTAGTTAAGCCAAAAGGCATGACTAAGAACTCATAATGGTCGTAACGTGTTCGAAAAGCAGTCTTCGGAACATCTTCCTCAGCAATCTTCAACTGGTGATAACCTGAAGGCAGGTCTATCTTTGAGTAGTAGCTTGATCCTTGAAGCTGGTCGAACAAATCATCGATTCTCGGTAACGGGTACCGATTCTTGATAGTCAGCTTGTTCAACTCTCTGAAATCAATACACATTCTGAAGGAACCATCTTTCTTCTTCACGAACAACACAGGCGCTCCCCAAGGCGAAAAGCTTGGTCGTATGAAACCTTTGTCTAGTAGTTCTTGAAGCTGATTTGACAATTCATTCATTTCTGACGGTGCTAATCTGTAAGGAGATTTTGCAATCGGTGCAGCACCAGGTACAAGATCAATCTTAAACTCAATCTGTCTCGCAGGGGGTAATCCAGGCAAGTCTTCAGGGAAAACTTCTGGATATTCGCGAACTACAGGAATTTCTTCAATCTTCCCACTTTCAGCATTTGTATCCACTACGTTAACCAAGAATGCATGATAGCCCTTTCGCAACATCTTGTGCATCTTCATAATACTAACCACTTTTGATACTCGACTCGATCGGTCACCGTGAATAACGAAAGCTTCACCACCACCAGGACGAGGTACCCGCACTTGTTTCTTCAAACAAATGATCTCAGCTCCGTTCTTGGATAGCCAATCCATCCCAACGACTACATCAAAACTACCCGGCTCCACTGGTAACAAATCGATACTAAAACTATGATCGCATAACCGAATTCTACAACCACGAATAACTTCGCTAGTCTCTATCAATTTACCTTTTGCTAATTCTATCGAGTACGTTTTACTTAGCTTACTTTTTTGAGAACACAGAAACAATTCAAAGTTTTTCGAAACAAAACTCAAGTCAGCACCAGTATCAAATAGTACGAACGCAGAATGGTCATTGATTAGGAACGTACCGGTAACAACTGCAGGATCATCACGTGCCTTCCCAGTATTCAGCTCAAAAGCTCTGCCCCTGGCATTCTGACCCTTCACATTCGGACAGTTCCTCTTGTAGTGTCCCTGCTCTCCGCATTCATAGCATCCCTCGAGCTTAACTCCCTCCGACGTACTCTTAGCATAGCACTCGTGAGTAATATGACCAGTTCGACTACATCTGGTACACTTTCCCTGCTCATCACCGTGAGTCTTTTTCGCTGAACCACTTCCGCCATCCCTGGCATTATCCTTCCTCGAACCACTCGAATTAGCCACATATGCTTCCCCAAATCGCGTTTCTTCTCACGCTTTACATCGGAATCTTTCCTCGAGCTTTCAGATCTTCGCTTCGCGAATCCCCAGATCTAGACTCAGCACACTTTATCGTTCAGATTTCTCATCTACCTTGACCTTTCCTGACGACATCCTAGTCTCCTCTTTCCTGTTAAGGTTACTTTTCCGAGCAGCATCATCTGCTAATGATTTCGCTAGAGTAGTAGCTTCCAGATAGGTAGTGGGTTTTGCTGACGTAACCATACTACGAATTTGCGGCGACAATCCCCAGATATACCTTTCTACCTTAACGTACTCAGGAGTGACCATTCGTGGAACCAATCTAGCCAAATCATTGAACCGAGACGTATAAGCTCTGATGTTCAGGCCTTCCATGGTCAAATTCCAGAAGTCAGTCTCAATCTTCTTCATCTCACTATGCAGGCAGTATTCCTTAAGAAGCATCTCTTTTAGTTCATTCCAGGTAAGACCGTAAGCCGCATCTTCACCCAAAATCTGAACTTGATTGTTCCACCAGGATAAAGATTCATCGAGAAACGAACACGAAGCATACCTAACCCTTTGATCAGCAGCATAACCGCTGATGGCCATCACAGATTCCATCTTCTCAATCCATCTAGTGATTTCAAGAGGCCCTTCAGCATCGGTAAATGATCATGGGTTACGCCCTGAAATGTTTATACATACATCCATGCACTGTTCACATGGTTAATGAAAAATCAAGATCACGCTCTGATTATGTCATAACACAAGAACTACTAAAACTTTTCCGATCATTATATTACCTTGCGGGTTTCCAATCTGCACATCACCTTCACCATGCCCAGGAGCTCCACGTCCACGTCCTTGCCCAAAATTCTGGTTAGCTTCACGCTGTCCAAGGCAGTATTAACGTGTTGGGCTATGAGTTGTGCCTACTCTTCTGGGGTGGTAGGTAGTCCAGTACGCTGTCTCGCTTTTGGCGGCATCTTGTCGTTTCTATTATTGCAATAATTATATCAACATAAGATAATGTTTAAATATTTCAATCATTAAATAATAGTGGACTAAACAATACACATGCATCCACATAATAATGAGAATAATTTAACCAAAAGAAACCCATAACATTGATATTTATCATGGAAATTACAAAGCTTGTTCATAGTACAACGACTAACCAAAATTTGGTGTGACAAAATCAACCACCAGTAACAAGTCTAGATGAAATTTCCTCCTAAATATCCAAAATTTTGGCATGCAAGCCAATATAAGGGTTTATCAAAGAGACATACAAAACAAGAAAAACAAACAACCAACAATCACTTCTTCATTCCCGCAAACTCAAGAAACCTCCTCACAAGCTCCTCCAAGTCAGCTATCCTCCAGTGCATCTGATCTATTGCACTGTCATCCAAGTCCTTCAATTCATTAAACCAATCCATTTGCCCCTCCAGATCCTTCACTTTTTCCTTAGTCGCCTTTAGATCTTCGCGTATGGCCCCCAACTGATGGTCGCAGGGAGAGCATCGGTCAATCCACACTCCTTTCTGCTTCTTCGAAGCAGATGCAGTCTCAGATCGGGAAGTTGAAGCGATGTCTCCGACAGGTCGTATCCTCTTCCTACGTCGAAATAAACTAGTGTAGGTGTAGTGGGAACTCGCGACTCGGGCAGCTGAACAGACGACTCAGACGAAATAGGTGGAGGGATCTCAGGTACAGGCTCAACAGTGATAGTGGGTGGAGCTACTATGGGCTCTAAAGGTAGAATCATAACAGTAGTGGCATCCACCACTGGTGCAACCCCGAACGATCCTCCAATGAAAGGTGCATCTCTACTCAGCTCATTAGTAGTAGGCACTGTGCTGGATGACTGTCCGATCTCATAAATCGAGGGTGGAACAGTATCGTCATCGTCAATCCAACCGTTACTCGTATGCGCATAACGTGGGTCGACTTGGCTGGCGAATGCAGTCGGGCCATCATAGAATGACGAGGCAAAATCGGCCATACTAATGATCTGAGGTGTAGTGAAGGGTATCTCTGGAAAAACGGATCTGAGTGAAGTCTCGAATTCTAGCTCGCTCTCAGAGTCAGTAATCTCGATGACCTCGTGCTCGTGCAACATCTGTGACATATATATAACCGTACAAAGTAAGTGTGTGTTCAAATGAAAAATAACACATAAGGCCCAAATAAACAGATTAACACGTATGCACAATAACACGCAATGGTTCTCATACATGATCAAAATCTATGTTTATTTAAAAATTTTGGCTTCGCGAGTTTTGGACTTTTATCTCAAAATTCTTTGGTTGAAGTCTATAGTTTTCCCCTGAAAACATCTAGTTCGCTAACAACCGTTAGCTCTGATACCAACTTCTGTAACACCCCAAAAACGACGCAGCGGAAACACAAACGTAATGGTGATGGAAGTTGGTGCCCATAAATATCTTGGTGGATGATGCATCATTAATCTTTGGGCATATTACTTAATTAAAACATTGTTTCCAAATTAAACACAAACCACAACCATAATGTTAGGTTGTCTTGATCCTTATGGATCTTAATACAGTCGGTCCTAAATAAGTTTTAAAAGTGTCCAAAGTTTATTAGTAAACAAACATGCATCACAACCACAAGATACGCCAAAGATTCCCGAAGCCATGCTCAAGTACATAAAGAACACGTTAAAATCAAGTGTCAACACAAAGGAGGGTGAGCTCACATATTCAATTTTAAAATAATTTGATCCAAGGAAAAACTTTCTAATTATGTGTTTATTATCAAAACATCTAAATAATATTTTCGAAGGTCAATTTTATTTCCTTAATAAAATCCATGAGTCAGCCGTCGCAAGCGTATCCCCGAAACCCTCCGAACTAAGCATCTTCCCAAGTTTCACATATTAATTTATTTTACATCCATTTCTTCAGATTCGTAAGTTTTCAAGACATTACGAACTATATATTAACATTAAGGGTATAATCAACGCTAGACAATAACAGAATATAAATTCGCCGCTTGACATGACACGGAGCTACCGATCGCGACAGGGTTGTCAACCCGATAGATCTATCAACAATTCCACGCAATCCATATTAATAATTAAATGGCTAAGTTCGCGCAAAGTGCTCGCAATGGGTCACCCAAGGTGCCAACCTTATGAACAATATATATATATCCTACTAAAATCGATAAAATTTAATATAACATGTTGTACGAATCCCCGACGTCCCCACCGAAATGTAAGCCTAATCCCGATACTCACTCGCTTAAGACCGGCCAATTCATAAAAACTTTAGATTTAAACATTTTAAATCCACACGGTCATTCTATCACATAACGCCGTAAAATCCCTGTTTCATCCCCGAAATGCATATATCATTATTCCAAAATCCGTTTCATCCCGAAACATATTTATATCCAAAACCATGTTTTTCCCCAAAACACATATCACATAATTTCCAAATCGTATTTTCCACGAAAATATATTTATAGTTTAATCAAAAGATATTTTATACGAAAACGTATACTTATCCTTTTAAGGCGTGTTCTTCCCCAAAACATATACTAAAACAGTAAAAAGAGGGGGGTTTAGTGACACTCACCTTTGGGTGCGTATTTAAAATAGCGCGATCCCACAATTTGATTCTACACGTCCTAATATACGTAGGCACGATTTAATAATCAATATATTACAAAATTCCTAAGTTTCTCCAATAATTTTCACATGACTTTGAGATTTTCTCGAAAAGTCATTATTTTTTATTATGTTGGCATATTAATATATATGAGTTCTGATATGTATATATATTTTAAAATTTTGCGACTTGAACGATTTTGTTGGTGACCTTAATGTTTTATCTGTTACACTCCCGTTTATAAATACTATATATCTACGATTTGCGCGTCGTAATATATATACATAAACGTGCACATATTCACAACATCATAACACGCGAAAACTCATTAACTTATTCCCTTTATCATTTTTAAAGCATGCATACATGAAATAACTCACTAAGTTAACCTATGTATCAATTTTCATGCTCGACAAATAAGTTACACATTTTAACGCAATTCACCGATTCTACCGTTTTAAACATACAAGCGTACATGCATAGGTCTTAATTCCCGCTATCATGTCAACACTTAACACATTATCATATTCACATATTTAAATTACATGACACATTTAAACACATAAGGTTCATCCATTAACAACCCATTCTAGTGTATGTTGAAAAATGCGTATTTTAGCGATCCGGTAACGTTTTCGGGCGCCGGAAGTCACGTATGACTAACCTAACACCAAATAAACTAAATATAAGTTAATATACTTATATTTATACTAAAAAGATCAGTTTATTTTACTGATTTAAAACAGTTTCATAAAAACCCTTTTAAAAGGCGATTTTTACCGTTTTTACCGCATAGTTTTGCTTCCAACGTTACCATAACCATCCGTACTCGAAACGACTTCAAATTTTAACACAATACATGTTATATACTGAATAAAATTATGGTTATAATCAGATTAGTGTAGTTTTTGTGTAAGGCACATAACTCATGCGATTTCACACATTTTACAACTTTTTAAGCACATAGTACTTCATGCAAAGCTAATGCACTTTAAATCAAAGTTCCATACCACTTTTATACATGAGATAACGTTATTTTTAAGGTTTATTTACTGATCTAAAACCATTTATTATAACATTATTAAATCCTCATTTCATGTACATGCATTCACATGCATGACTAGGTACAAGCACTTAATGCACAAACATCATGTTTCCATCATTTTGTGTGAACTAACATGCATCCAACATATATTTATTTCATGTTCATACATTCAAGGACACCATCTTCATATAACCATCACCATCATCAAATCATTAAACATAAATGCATGTATCATGTTCTTGCATATTTAAGAACTAACTACAAAACTCATGTGTATATATATACATACATATATATATATACGGCCATGCATATATACACACATATTTACAAAAGTTCACTTTTCATATATTCCTTAATCACATGAAACCTTTTTCACAAACTCTTTTTAGAACCTTCCAAGATCACACTTTTTATCACAAATCAACACATCATCATGCAAGATCATTTAACCCATGAAACTCAAACCTCATATGTAGGCCATACATATATATACATGCATGACCATTTTTATTTTTATTAAAAGCCCATTTGATAGTACTTTCAAGTTAGTGTTTAACTCAAGAACTAGAGAAACTTCTATCATCTCCAACATCATCAAGATTCATGAAATTGTTTATGAGAAATGATTTTAAACCTTCAAGTTTTAAATGGGTTTTTACAAGAATGTGATGGTGTAGGACTTGGCTCTAGCTTGGAAACTCCCTAGAATCACCTTTGGACCTTCAAATCTTCTTGAAACCTTCTTGGAATAGACTTTAATCTTCAAGAACAAGTTTGAAAATTGAAAATGGAGGTGAGAGAGAGGGTGTTCGGCCGAGCTTTAGTGAGAGAGAGTGAGTTGCTGTGTTGTGAATCTTGATTCTTGGATTTGGGAAGATATGGAGAAGATTTGCAAAAAGTTCAATCATTGTTTGTGTTCCCATGTTAACACATGGAGGAGAGAGGGAAAAAGGAGGCTCAAATGGCTGCCACCAATCTCTCCACACACATATACAACCGTATACATACATATATATTTCATATATATGCTTAAGACTGGTATTTAACTGGATACCGGTGTTTTATCTAGCGTTTTAACTGCGTTTTAATGCGTTTTAAATTATTTTGAGCGCTCTATAAAAATAAACACACATAAATATTTACTAATCAATATGTTATTTGTCTGGACCAGTTACGTTGTCGGTAATTGGAAGTATGCGCGCTGTGTTACGCTGTACGCGCTTAAATTCGTAAAATAGGGATTTTAAGAGTTTTAATTTATTTTTATCATTATATAAAAATAAACTTGTCAAATTATTACTGTAATGATTATTGGTTGCCCTGAACTGGCTACGTTGACTGTATTTTGTCAGATACGCGCAGTATCGCGTAGTACGCGTTTAAACTCGAAAAATAGAGTTTCTTAGCGTTTTAAATTATTTTTCCTCACGATTATGATTAAATATTTTATTTAACTCATAGCGGACTATTTTTGGGATTTTAACATTATCCGGCGGTCACTGACGTTCGTTTCGCATTTTAACCGTTACGCGGTAAGCGTTTATCTTAATATTGCCAGCGTAATTTTTATCAAACTTTGGATTTACCAACACATAAATGACCATATATAAACATCATAAATAATCAAATACGGCCTTTTATTCATTCATGACACGTGTTACATTTGTACGGGACAGCCTAAATAGCCGGGTGTCACACATACGTACATCCAAAAAATTTTCCATCATTAAAATCTTGCATTTTAATGATTGGAATGCAAAAATATCATTCGTTACACAATTACGAACGTTTACACGTTAATTAAAGCGTTCGTCGTAATTAACCAAAAAACGCAGCCGTACAACCGAACGAGCTGACATCCGTAACATTTTTGGACATATTTCAAGTTCCCTATGCTTTATCATCCTATAGAGCTTAGAAATTAGGTTAACGGGCATTAGAAGTGACAAAACGCGACAAAACAAGTCCAGGGACCAAAACTGTCATTTTTGAAAACTTCAGTCCCTACAAGGCCTTACGGACCGTAAGGCGAAACCCCATACGCTCCGCCAGGGGTGCCCAGTAACAGAATTATGCTTGGCCACCAAGTTCAGCCATGTCATGCCACCTTTTGACACCTAGCTCG
Source organism: Scalesia atractyloides (assembly GCA_947069175.1). Lineage (NCBI taxonomy): Eukaryota > Viridiplantae > Streptophyta > Magnoliopsida > Asterales > Asteraceae > Scalesia > Scalesia atractyloides. The sequence continues at coordinate 60,128,854 of CAMTDV010000024.1, read as the reverse complement.
ATATTTGCCACACTCCCTCTGCTTCTAACACATCATTAGCCACTTGTAATCATCCTAGAACATGTGCTAACACTTGGCATGATCCTATGATCAATCTTCAACTATAAATAGCCATAAAAGTTTCACTTGTTCTTTACTCAATTCTTCTCTTCATTTCCTTGCTCTAAGTTGGAATGCTACTACCTTGTGGAGGTCTCCCATCTGAGCATCCTTGGCTGCCTTAAGCACAAGTAAATGTTCTAACTAGCCTTGTTCATTTCTTTTAGCTTATTTTGAGCTAAAAGTCAAACAGTTTGACTTTCTGTTTGAATTTCAGTTCTGACCATAATTGGTTTTTGCAACGTGGTCGTAATCATGATGGTATGATCCATAGCGATCATGCCTACTAATTACCACGTTTACTAGTCGAAGTGACGAGTCAAAGTTTTGGTCAAAAGTGCGCATTATGTGCATTTTATGATAAAACTATTTTCGGGTATCGAAACACCAAGTTTTGGGTACCAAATCAGTTTTATAAACTTAGTTAGACGTGTTTGACATGTCTAACTCGTCACTTTTAGTTTAGTGCTTGTTTAGGGTCGTAAGTCGAGCGGTCTTGACCACCGCTTTGACTTTCAAATCTGACTCGTTTGGTCGATCTTAGGATCCGACCAAACACAAATTAGTGACCACAGTTGTATAGGGAATAACCCTCTGATGTTATACCTTATGGTCACTACGTTTGGTTAGTGTTATGATAAGTTGCTTATTATGCCTTCATAAATGACCAAAATGCCCTTTTTGAGCATAAATCCATCTTAAGCATATGAAACCAACTTTTTGACATACAAACTGATGTTGCAACTTTATTAAACTTGTTTTGGCATATAAGACTTATCATAAGGCTAGTTTGACCATCCGAATGCGTTTTTACGCCAATAACACGTTAAAATAGCGTAAACTACCTTAACGGGTCATAACGGGTCAAAAGCACTTAGGATTCATTCCAAATCATAATGTTAAGTTTAGTAAACCATTTCATATGAGTTCCAACACTCGTTTGGTTTATGAGACTTCATTCTATCCGGGCTCTTGTTTTCAAGTTTCAACACTAACACATCGTATCCGATACGCTAGGAACCATTTCAACATTTGAACTCTTGATCCATTGAGCCTTGTTATATCATTTGTACAAGACCTATACGCACTCCCAAGTGAGTACATAGCTCCCCTCTTTTACGTTTTTCAAATGTTTTTGGGGTGATTCATTTCTATTATGCAAATACAACGATTGATGACACGAACCAAATCCTTGTAGGATCTTTCTATCTTCATAGTCAGATTCTTGTAGGATATTTTAAGTACAGTCTTAAATCTTCTATCTTTATAGTAAGATTCCTAAGAAGTGCTTTACACGCCGATGACAATGGTTATTGTTTATGTGTAGAGATTGTTGGTGATTTAGATAAGGAAACTAGAGTAATACAATAAGGACATGGTGGATACGCCGCTGGTACTTCCTATATATAAGTGTGCTTATTGTATTACCCTTCGTAGCCTTATCCGAATCACCATTAGGATTTAGGATTTTGTGATTCAATGAGACAAGACAATTGACTAAACCAAATCCTTAAAGTATCTATCTATCTTTATAGTTAGATTCTTGTAGGATGTTTAAAGTACTAAATGGTAGTCCTTTATTTGGATTCTTGTGTACTTTAATGCGTATGAGACAAGACGAAGTGACAAGACAAGTGACTAAACCTAATCCTTATAGCATCCGTCTATCATTATAGACTGATTCTTGTGGGATGTTTAAAGTACTAAATGGTAGTCCTTTATTTGGATTCTTGTGTACTTTAATGCGTATGTGACAAGACGATGTGACGAGACGATGATTATGTGGTTATTGTGATTAGTTGTGATTTAGATAAGAAACAAGTGTAATACCATAAGAACATGGTGGATACGCCGCTGGTACTTCCTATATATAAGTGTTCTTATTGTATTACCCTTGTAGCGTTATCCGAATCACATTAGGATTTTGTGTTCGATTGTTTCAAAGTTCAATATCAAAATCCTTGTAGAACTCTTTCATATTTTTATATGATAGATTCTTAAAAGGATACCCAAAGTATTATTATAAATCATTGATTTGATTTCTAAAAATACTCACGCTAGTAATGATCAATATCAATATTGTTGTTATTAATCCTTGATTGGATTTCTAATAACATACTCACAAGTTCTATGACCGAATTCAATACGATTAGAATGAACAAAGTACAATTTCCAACGACAAAAAAATTACTTAGTATTAATCATGTCGCCATATACAAAACACTTTTGTCACAAGTTTCATAATTAAGTTAATGTATTGCAATACTAAATCTTTTTGCCATTCCTTGGCTACAAAGAGTCCATTTTCAATAGACAACTCTCGTAGTTGTCGAAGTATTGCAACACTAAAATTTTTGCCATTTACTTGGCCAACAAAACTATGTAGTCGCCAACATTTATTATTGATGCCTTTTTTACATATGTTTATTCAAGCATGCAGCACATAGGAATGCATCCGGAGACTACTTTAATAAAAAAAAATTCATGTATTATTTGTATTGTAGAACAATGTTAACCATAATGAAACAATTTAGTACCAGTAGTTGTGAGCAATTTGTAACGTGACTCCCCGATATTTCCGTTGCGTGTTGTTGCATTACGCGATTGGGGTGTTACAGATTGGTATCAGAGCACTGGTTATAGGGAATTATGTGACACTCGGTTATTTTGAGCCTGTACTAACCTGACACGTGTTATGAATAAATAAAAGGTAAAATTTTATTGAATTAGGTGTTATTTGATGTGTTAAGAAATTTAAAATTTATTGGAAATTATGTTGGCAACTTTAAGATAAACGCTTATCGCGTAACGATTAAAATGCGAAACGAACGTCGGTGACCGCCCGATTAATGTTAAAATCCTAAAAGTAGTCCGTTATGATTAAAATAATATACTTAATCATATTCGTGAGGAAAATAATATAAAACGTTAAGAAACTCTATTTTCGAGTTTAAGTGCGTACTGCGCGATACTGCTTGTATCTGACAAAATAGTGTCAATACAGCCAGTTACAGCTACTGATAATTATTTCAGTAATAATTTGGCAAATTTATTTCTATAGAATGATAAAAATAAATTAAAACGCTTAAAATCTCTATTTTGCGTATTTAAGCGTGTACTGCGCAACACAGTGCGCATACTGCCAAATTCCGACAACGTAGCCGGTTCAGGCAAATAAAATATTGATCAGTAATATTTTAGCGAGTTTATTGTTATAGAGCGTTAAAATTAATTTAAAACGCGTTAAAACATGATTAAAACGCTAGATAAAACACCCGATATCCAGTAAAATACCAGTTTTGAGCCTACAATTTCTATATATATGTATGTATGCGTGTATGGTGTGTGTATAGGAGATATGTGGCAACCATATATCACCCTCTCTCCTCTGTCTTCCACTTTTTGGTCTTGGAGATCACAAGTAATGATTATGCCTTTTACAAATCTTCTCAAAATCTTCCATAATCCAAGAAATCTAACAAAAATCAAACAACTCTCTCTCTCTCTCTCTAAGCAAGCTCGGCTGAACACCCCTAACAACATCCATTTTTCAAATTTCCAACTTTGTTCTTGGAGATTCAAGCTCATCTCAAGGTGATTTCAAGTCCACTTGAAGGTTTAAAGGTGATTCCAAGGAGTTTCAAGCAAGAACCAAGCTTCACCTCATCTTTTTATTCAAAAAACCCACTTGAATCTTGAAGGTATAACATTTTTTTTTCAAACAAGTTCATGATTCATGGTGATGAAGATGATAGTGAAAGTTTCTCTTGTTCTTTGATTTAAACAATAACTTAAAACTAAAAATAAATGGGTTTGAAAGAAAATAAAAATGGACTAGTATGTATATGTGTGTATGACCGTATGTATGTATGTACACATATTTGAGATTGAGTTTTGATTTTTGGTTGATTCTTGTTTGATATGATGTTTAAAGGTGAATGCATGCATAAACTAAAAGGTGTCATATAAGAAGATTCTTATGATTTGGAAAGATGATTATAAAAAGTTGATTTTTGGAAGCTTAGAAATATATATGTGTGTATATATAAGCCTTTAATATATATGTATATATGCATGCATGTGAATTTTTAATGATAATGATTTTAAATGTGTAAGAATATGTATACATGTCTTGCATTTATGATGAAATCATTTGATGATAATCATATGATTGATGATGTTCTTGAATATTTGAATAATAGAAATATTTTGACTGAAAATTGAAAGGATAATATCATCTTAAGTTTGGTTAGTCATCACCACACGTGGCACACAGTTATTTTAATCATTTTTTTAAGCCTTGCTCAACACTCCAAACCTTAGTGAGAAAGAAATATTGGATTATAAAGGTATGAATTAGATCTCTGAATTCTATTATCTGATACCTTCAAATCTATTTCTCCTGTCATCTTTTCTTTACTCTAAAAATCATCTTTCCTGGTAACTAGTTTAATTTTCCAGCAATGTTTTCATTCTTCCTTTCATCTTGAGATAAGGATTTTGTGATCGTCTACATGTATTTGGTCTCAATTTCTAATCATCACTTAAGGTACAGACTCCACGTTCCACTACCCCGTAGTAGGAAAGACTAAACTCGTTATTTTGTTATATTATTATGTCGTATGGACTCTAAACAACTTATGTGTACGGATTTGAATTTTCGCAACCTCGTTGTTGGAAATTTTAAGTCGTTTTTATATGCTTTTTTTATCTCCATGATTTTGTGGTACGATATATATATTATATATGAATATAATTATATTGTTTTGATCAAATATGAATGTGACATATCGAATTACCGAATATGACGCACCGATAGGTGACCACTAAACCTGTAAGTTTCACATATGTAAATCGAGGGAGAGGGAAACGAATCCTTCCTTATAAAGGGTTGAAACCCCTTTCTATCATGATGCGTTTTGCCTGGGCGAGCAACTCGTCGGGTGAACCATGAGCTTCTTGAGGGGTAACCCATCCGGAGCAAACGGGTGGCGTCCTAAACCGGTTTACGTGAGATGTTACAGAAATGTGATCACTGAACTACCGCACCAAAATGTGACCACTGAATGACCGAATGTAAATTTATGAATGTGATTATGTGACGCAATGTGAACTGACTATGCATTGAACTACTAAATGTGACGCACTGAAGGTGACTAACTGAATGTGATATATATACATATTTTTTATAGATATTGTTAAGAAAATATATATTGCATTGTTGTTGTCCACTTAGTAAACCCCGTTTACTCAGGCATACATTTGCCTTCTTCGCTTCGTGTGCATTTTATTACAGTGAATGTGTGTGTGATAGGAATCGAACTCGCGTCGTGTGCATATTGTTTGCACACAGTCCACCGCAGGACTGTGTGTCTAACCCGTTCAATATACTAATTTTAATTAATATTATAATATATCTGAACTTCGTCTTCTTCGCTTAAGATTACTGATTATGATAATTCAACTGATTTATGTCTAATCTGATTAACAAGCTTTATAAGTAATTGAAAGGTAATGAATGGAGAGAGTTTGGGGGAAGGATGTACCAATCCGCGTCTTTCACAACTCCGGCGAAGACTCGTCGGCTCTGTTTGTGAACTTCGGCTGTTAGAATCAATTAACAGTTTTGTTCGATTAGATATGATATTGAGGTACATAAACAAGGATTTACAGAAGTTGGGATGATTATACCGATTCCCAGCGTAAGATCAGAAATTTCAGAGGTTTTCCGGTGAGAGCTGAATATTCCGGCTACGTCGTCTGGGATTGATTCTGATGGTTGGATTGAAGTTAGTATCAGTCTAACAACGGATTGAAACGGAAAGAGTCGAGGTATTTACCGTGTAGATGAAATCTCGGTTTTCCGGCGACTTAGAGATTTTCCGGCGAATAAAATTACGTCGAGAATTTGTGTGATTGTGAGCGAAAAGGTTATCAGAAGTTTGTGGGTGTATTTATAGGGAAGAACATCGATGAATTTAGTCCGATTACCGTCTTGATTCATCGGTCAATAATTTTTCCGGCGGTTATGACTGATGTCGCGGACTAGACATCGGTTATAACCGATGCAATAGTTATTATACGCGTTAAGACACAAGAAACCGACAGAGAAAGGCGAAATCGTCGGGATTTCCGACGATTGCGAATTGGGCGCGTCGATTTGAAATCGAGATTTTGATATTTGAATTAATTGTTTTGATACATTACTAAAGAACACAAGTGGCGGAGTGGTTTGGTGAATGAGAGTTAAGGCTTGGCTGACTCGGTTGACCCGGGTTCGAATCCCGGCAGCCTTGTTTTATTTTTATTTCACTATTTTTAATACATTTTCAAATATAAATTTTATATTCTAATATACTTGTTAATTATGTATCGTTTAAAATTAATTTGAGCATTAAATACGCAACGAAATTTTTAACTGGTTTTTCGGTTAATAAACGAAGCGGGTTTGGTAAATCCGGTTTTTTTTACGGATGTTACAGTATCCCCTACTTTTTAGAAATTTCGTCCCGAAATTTAAGTAGTGACATATTTGTCTAAAAAGGATGGTGTTTAGTTTGACAGTTACATACTTAGAAAGGGGTAAGAGTTTAAATTTGTTTGAGGCGGTAACGTTCCTTGTAAGGGTTGAGTACCCTGCTACAGGAATCGCTTTTTGTTGCCTACGGTAAAAATATTGATAAGCAGAGTTGATTCACTGAGTATGATTTCATGCGCAAGAGTTTTGATATGTTTGGAAAGATAAGGTTATATCCTAAAACAAAACTTCGAATACTACAACCTACATGGAACTTCTCATAACCGCCTGACAATGCCTCTGATCCTTTGGCAAGAATACTTATATATAGGAAGTACCAGGGCGTATCCACCATATTCTTGTCAAATTTTCGTTGGTTTTATCAGTAAGTTATGATTGGTTCTATGATGTGACTCTAGAACATAAATAAACACAACAACCAATGTCTGAGTCCTAATTCTGATAGTGTACATGTTTGAATGGTGACAGTTCCTCTCTCGTTTGCTATGATGGAGAGGTTAGTTTATGTAAAAATAGAACACAATCTAATTTCTTTAAATGATGAGATGATATGAATGCTAAATCAGTGAGTATAACACAAACTTCAATCAAGACAATGCTAATTCCTACATGGAACTTCTCATAACCGCCTGATAATGCCTCTGATCCTTTGACAAGAATACTTATATATAGGAAGTACCAGCGGCGTATCCACCATATTCTTGTCAATTTTTCATTGGTTTTATCAGTAAGTTATGAATGGTTCTATGTGACTCTAAAACATAAATAAACACAACAACCAATGTCTGAGTCATAATTCTGATAGTATACATGTTTGAATGGTGACACAATCCAATTTCTTTAAATGATGTGATGATATGAATGCTAAATCAGTGAGTATAAAACAAACTTCAACCAAGACATTACTAAATCCTACATGGAACTTCTCATAACCGCCTGATAATGCCTCTGATCCTTTGACAAGAATACTTATATATAGGAAGTACCAGCGGCGTATCCACCATATCGTCAAATTTTCATTGGTTTTATCAGTAAGTTATGTTAGTCCTATGTGACTCTAAAACATAAACAAACATAACAACCAAAGCTTGAGTTTTAATTCTGATAGTATACATGTTTGAATGATGACAGTACCTCTCTCGTTTGTTATGATGGAGAGGTTAGTCTATGTAGAAAATGGAACACAATCCAATTTCTTTAAATGATGCGATGATATGAAGGTTAAATCAGTGAGTGTAAAACAAATTTCAACCAAGATATTACCAAATCCTACATGGAACTTCTCATAACCGCCTGATAATGCCTCTGATCCTTTGGCAAGAATACTTATATATAGGAAGTACCAGCGGCGTATCCACCATATTCTTGTCAAATTTTCATTGGCTTTATCCGTAAGTTATGATTAGTTCTATGTGACTCTAAAACATAAACAAACACAATCAACCAAAGCTTGAGTCTTAATTCTGATAGTATACATGTTTGAATGATGACAGTACCTCTCTCGTTTGTTATGATGGAGAGGTTAGTCCATGTAGAAGTGAGACACAGCTCAACTTCTTTAAATGATGACACTGTGATATGTCGTGAGGTATGATGATATGAATGTTAAATCAATGAGTATAAAAATAAAACTGAAATAGTAATTCGCATTAAGATCCTTGGATAAATTTCCAATTTAAAAATTGAGATAACATAAAGAAAAACATAAAACTAAGCGGTTGGAGTTGAATCTTGATTTTTGGTGAAGGGGACTAGTTGGGTGGTTTCGTTTGGGCCGTCATTATCTTCAACAGGATTGGCGTTGATGTTGAAAACTCTTCCTCTTGCTGGTGGCCTAATGGTTGGGTTTTCTTGATTTGATTGGTTAACTGGGTTTGCTTGAGCTTGGGCGTTTATGATGTTAACCAATCGAGGGCACGTGTTTCTATAATGGGTAGGGTCGCCACAATTAAAACAAGCTCGAACATAAGGTAACATGGGGTATTGGGTTGTTGATATGTTTGGATCATGTTTTGAGTAGGGGTGAGATTTGGTTTTGAGGGGTGCGGCAAACCTTGCTCAAATGACCATAGCGTCCACAATTTGCACATAGTCGACAAGGTAAGGTAGCGGATGGTGATAAAAACAGGTGTTACATTGAGGGTGAGGTCCAAGGTAAGGTTTCTTATTTGGGTAAGTTGAGTTGGGTGCTACTTGAGTGATTGGGATAGCTTGGAGGGGTACGGCTTGTGAGGCTGGCTGGTTGCGTTGGGAGACAGCGAAAAGTTGCCCATCCCGTTTTCTCTTAAAAATGGGTTGAGAAGGGGATTCGGTTTGGGTGGAGTTTGAGGTTTCAGTCGATGCTTTACCCTTCTTCTTCTCCTCCTTGAAGTCTTTGTTCCGGATGCGGTTCTCGTGAGCTCTGTAGCTAACTCCATTGCTGCTTCCAAGGTTGCAGGTGTGGTACTTATTACAGAGTCTTGAATCTTTGAAGGAAGACCTTGAATGTAGTGCTCGATCAATCGGTAGAGGGGAGTGAACAAGTTGGGAACCATTTGATTTAACTCGAGGAATCTCTTGTTGTATGTGGTGTGGTCGCCTTCCTTTTGTTTCAACGAATAAAACTCATCCTCTAATTTCTTGATTTCGCTCCTTGGGCAAAACCGTCTTGTCATGATTTCCTTCAACTCTTCCCAAGTCAAAGTCATAGCATCTTCAACACCTCGTTTTGCCTTCTCTGTATTCCACCAAGTAAGTGCTATTCCAAGCAAACGACCGGTAGCATATCGCACTTTGTGATTATCGGGGCAATCGCAATTTAGAAAAGTGTTCTCCATTTCTTCAAACCAACGGAGGAGAGCGGTGACACCTTCAGTCCCTTATATTTTGGAGGGCCGCAGGATTTGAAATGCTTGTAGGTGCATTTAGTGGTATTTGGGGGAGGGTTGATAACATTTTGATCTTCTTGGTTGACAGGATTAGCGGTAAGGGCTTGTTGGACTTGAATTATAATGTTGGGTATTAGGCAGCCATTTGTTGAGCGATTTGGGCAGCCATGCGCTCGCGGGCTTTTCCTGATTTCATCTTTCTACGAGCGAGGCTAGAAGACATCTACAAGGAATACAATAACAAGAGTATGAGTTGGATGTTTTAGGGATCAGGTGTCGTATTTAGGAATGAACATTTATAAAATAAATATAAAATAATAAATCTACTACATCCATAGGATGTCTTGGGCTTTGCTCGTAATTGGGCCTTGCATGCCGCCATACTTCACCTTCGTAATCATGTGGGCCCCCATGATTACCGGGTTTTTCATATGGTTCGCATGTGTTAGCCTGGTTACGTACACTAAAACCCGGAGAAAATCGAGAAATATGTAACGTATGATATTCGGAATGTGTCCAGGTGTGGACACGGTGACACCTCAAAGTGGGGTTAGTTCGAACGACGTTTGGTGTGGCATGCTTTGGCCTAATAGGTCTTTCGTACTCTCATCGTTAGTCCCTAGGTAGGCAAACTGGTCCGTTATATTGGATTTATACGAATGCCAACCTAGACAGGACGTTCCGACTACCGGTACTTGTACCCTTACAGTTACTACATGCCCGTCGCAGAACTCACTTTGATGAGATTTGAAAAATGAAAAATGCGACAAAATCTTTGAATAACGAAAGTATGAAGATGATTTGAATATGTGAACATTGAAATATATATGATGAATGTGTATGTAAGTATGTATGTTTGACTATAAGTGTAATTCACTATGTATCACAAAATGTAATATTGGAAATGTTTGCATGCATTTGTGTATGTAATAAATATGAAACAAATAAATATCATAAGTTTGCATGTAACCACATAAACAATTAAAATCTAGTCAACTATAGTATAGGCTCTAAGGGTCTAATAACCTATCCTATATCCCTATAGTCAAAAGCTCTTATACCAATCTGTCACACCCGACCCGCAGTCGGAAAAGGTGATCGGGGCATGATTGGGTTTTCATCAAAGCTCATGACATTTATTATAACGTTTCATATTTATTATTACAATTTAAAGGGAAATCATACAATCATAATTACAACATGTTCTACACATCTTTCTAGACTTCATTATTTTCTTCTAAGGCATTTCCTATGTTTTCCTTGCATCATCCTGTTCACCTGTATCATGTTAAAAATGGTTTTTGGATCAACAAAAAGTTGGCGAGTGAATCCTATGAAAACATTTAAACAAGTTTATTGAATTGATTATAAATAAAGTGCATAACCACATATGAGTAAATATAGATGTAAACTTATTCACAAAACACTTAATATTAAATAATGCACACACATACAATAATAGATTGTTTTGAGGCACGCGTTGCTCAACTCGTCTCCCACGAGGAACTGATGGGCCTAATGAATGAGTTTTGAGGCACGCGTTGTTCTACGAACTGATGGGCCTAATGAATAAGTTTTAAGGCACGCGTTGTTCAACTCGTCTCCCAGAGGAACTGATGGGCCTAACAAATAATTTGCATACAACTTGACAATATGTAATACATAACTACAAACAATATTTACATTCTAAGTTTAAATCATAATATGGTATGGCACGAGTTTAAATAAACGAGTTAATTTTAGTGACACATGACACACCCCAAAACGTGTAATTAAAAAGGGGAGTTGTAAGATTCACTCACATTGGGTGCGTTCGGTTGATGATGTTGAATGCGCACGAAGTTGGATTTAACCACGAGTGAAACTAACCTAGATAATAACATAATGGTTCGGTAAATAAGCGGATTTTATTAATCAATTTTAGTAGGATTATTGAATATATTTCTGTGAGTTTAAGGCTATTTTCTAACTTTAAAAATGTTATTTTTAAGTATTTTTAATTGATTTTTAATTTAAATAAATAAATAAAAATAATAATAAAAATGTTGACTTTTGACCGTTGACCATAAGCGTTGACTGTTGACCGTTGACTTGTTGACCGGTTTTATTGTGTGTATGTATGCGCCGGGCAGGACTCGAACCCGAGACCTCCCGTACGCGTGCACGCAGCTCTACCAACTGAGCTACGTGTCTAACCCGAAATATTTCTGTTTTTAATTATATTTATATACTAATTAAGTTAATCCGAAAATCACTTATTTTAAAATAAAGATTTAATGTAACGACTCGGTGCTCTCCACATGTCTCGAACCCGGGACCTGTGGTTTAGTTTGGCACACAGTCCACCGCTGGACTGTGTGTCTAACTTGGTAAATATTCTGATTTTTATTATACTTAACATCTTACTGAGTTAACCCGGTTCGGTTTAAAAAAAAGGCATTTTATTACAGCGAATGTGTGTGTGATAGGAATCGAACTCGCGTCGTGTGCATATTGTTTGCACACAGTCCACCGCTGGACTGTGTGTCTAACCCGTTCAATATACTAATTTTAATTAATCTTATAATATATCTGAACTTCGTCTTCTTCGCTTACGATTACTGATTATGATAATTCAACTGATTTATGTCTAATCCGATTAACAAGCTTTATAAGTAATTGAAAGGTAATGAATGGAGAGAGTTTGGGGGAAGGATGTATCGATCCGCGTCTTTCACAGAACTCCGGCGAAGACTCTTCGGCTCTGTTTGTGAACTTCGGCTGTTAGAATCAATTAACAGTTCTGTTCGATTAGATATGATATTGAGGTACATAAACAAGGATTTACAGAAGTTGGGATGATTATACGATTCCCAGCGTAAGATCAGAAATTTCAGAGGTTTTCCGGTGAGAGCTGAATATTCCGGCTACGTCGTCTGGGATTGATTCTGATGGTTGGATTGAAGTTAGTATCAGTCTAACAACGGATTGAAACGGAAAGAGTCGAGGTATTTACCGTGTAGATGAAATCTCGGTTTTCCGGCGACTTGCAGAGATTTTCCGGCGAGTAAAATTACGTCGAGAATTTGTGTGATTGTGAGCGAAAAGGTTATCAGAAGCTTGTGGGTGTATTTATAGGGAAGAACATCGATGAATTTAGTCCGATTACCGTCTTGATTCGTCGGTCAATAATTTTTCCGGCGGTTATGACTGATGTCGCGAACTGGACATCTGTTATAACCGATGCAATAGTTATTATACGCGTTAAGACACAAGAAACCGACAGAGAAAGGCGAAATCGTCGGGATTTCCGACGACTGCGAATTGGGCGCGTCGATTTGAAATCGAGATTTTGATATTTGAATTATTGTTTTGATACATTACTAAAGAACACAAGTGGCGGAGTGGTTTGGTGAATGAGAGTTAAGGCTTGGCTGACTCGGTTGACCCGGGTTCGAATCCCGGCAGCCTTGTTTTATTTTTATTTCACTATTTTTAATACATTTTCAAATTTAAATTTTATATTCTAATAAACATGTAATTTATATTAACAACACCCTTACATTCTCTAGAAAACCAATTTCTTCTTCTTCTTTTTTCCTTGTGTACCAATTTAACATTTTCTTCTTGTTTCTAAGACAACTCCTTTACTTTTGTCTACTCACTAAAAATTCCTCCTCTATCGCTCCCCTATCTTATATTTACTTAGCTACATACTTATATTTTGTGGATATATGATATACATGCTTATCTTAGTTGTGACTCCCAACTATTTTGAGTCTGTACGTACTAGTGTGACACGTCTTTTCAATGAATAAAGGCAATATTATATTAAATTTGATGTTAAATAATGGTATTTGATGTGTTGGTAAATCCAAACTTTGTTAAAATTATGTTGGCAAAAATAAGATATACGCTTATCGCGTAACGAACAAAATGCAAAACTAACGTCGGTGACCACCCGATTAATGTTAAAATCCTAAAAATATTCTGTTATGATTAAAATGATATTTTTAATCATTTCCGTGAGGAAAAATTAGGTAAAACGCTTAAAACACTGTTTTGTGAATTTAAGCGCGCACTGCGAGATACCTCGCGTATCTTACAAAATTTAAATGGCAAAGCCAGTCAATGCAAATAATATATTTTTTCAACAATATTATGGCGAGCTAATTTTTATCGAAATGATAGAAATAATTTAAAACGCGATTAAAATGTGAGATAAAATACCCGGTAGTCAGTTAAATACATGTTTTTGCCTAATAAATATATATATATATATACATGGTGTATGTGTGTGCATGTGTAGGTGGCGGCACAAGGTTGCCCACCTTTTTCTATTTTCCTTCCATTCTTGCCAAGTGTTGAGCATAGAAAGAATACACAATTGTTAGTGCACTATCCGTGTGGCCATAGATAGAAATCTTATTGTATGTGTAATGTCAAGAGTCTTGAGTCTGTATTATACGGACACAAGTTTCGCTAGGTTGTATTAGGATTATATAGGTCAGGTTAGGATTCGATACGGGATGCGAAGAGAGTGGATATAATCGGGTATGATGTCATCATCTATAATGATGACATCAAAGATATTGCATCATCACTTACATATGCATGACATAAACTGAAATCATGCAACATTGGAAAAAGTTCGCTTGAAGTCAATTCTTGATGATCAACATTGCTCGAACTAGGATGTATGCATGCTCAACTATAAATAGGATCAACAATTCGGAGAAACATTAACAACAGGACATCAACTTCGCTCAAGATCTCTCTCAAGAACACTCATACGGTTCCGATCTAGATCGAGTCGTTTTTGTCAATTAAACGTTGAAACTCTGTTCGGTTGTCATTTGAATGTAATAAACGTTGATTATTTACGATTCGTTGTCCCGATTACGGTTTGGTTTAACGGATTCCGCACGTTAAACGAATTAAACGCAGATCTTGTGTTCTTCGATGAACCGATCCGGTCCTACAAGTGGTATCAGAGCTAGAACAGCCTGATTTGATTGATATCAAGACAAGAACACTTCTAATTCTACTTCATTCTTCTATTTTTCTTAACTTTTGCACAAAAATGAAGAATTCACGGTCAAATTCTGTCCAATTTTGAATATGACATGTTAAATACAACATAGATAAACCCCTGAGAGTTTGGAGACTAAAATCAAACAAATTGGTGTCAAAATTGTGCAAAAACCATGTTTTTCAAAACCTCTCAATCGAACTTGTTAGCCAAGTTCGGCCAAACTTGTGCTAAAAAGTCACTTTTTCATTGAGTTTTTACCAAGTTCGCTCGAACTTGAGGTGTTTTTGAGGGAATTTTTGCCAAGTTCGATCGAACTTGAGTGATCTTTGAGGAAATTTAAGACAAGTTCGCTCGAAGTTACTGAAATTTTATCAAGTTCGACTGAACTTGATAAAATTCAAGAACTTTTAGCTAAGTTTGCCCGAAACTTACTAGTTTCTTATAAAAATTCAATATACAAGTTCGACCGAAGTTCAAAACTCAGGAAATTTTCAAATCAAATCATAAGTTCAACCGAACTTGTGATTAAAAGTCTGAATTCTTCATTCAAACTACAAGTCCGACCGAACTTGTAGTAGAACTAATTGTTTTCAAAGTTTTTAAGTGTTTTCAGTGTACGTGTCTCGTTATTCACGATGGATAACCTACAAAGAGCATATATGATAGGCAACGGATTCGTCAAATGCCAACGTGATCCAACAAGTCAATCTTGACAACGAAATGGGAACGACTGTTAAACCGCCAAAGCTAATGAGCATGGACGAGTATGAAGGATGGAAGGAGAAGTTTACATATTGGGTTCAAGCCATGCACTTCCTAGGCTGGTTGTCGATCGAGAGAGGTTATACTATTCCGTTGGAGAACATCAGCAATAACTGGAGAAGTTCAAATACTCCACGCCACAGAGAAGAAGAAAACAGAGAAGAAAAATGAGAAAAATGAAGAAAAGCCCAAAGAATAAAAAGTCAAGTTTTCGCAAGGGCAGAGAGACAGATTGAGAAAAAAAGAGGAAAAAAGTCAGAGAGTATTTGGAAAAGATTTTGTCCTCGGATACATCTAAAAAATCAGATGAAAGTTCTGATGAATCATTTTACTCACAGTCAAGTAAAACGAATTCATCAGATACAAATCTGAGGACAAAAGAGAGAGCAATGGAGAATAATTTGATAAATCAAACAGTTAAAAAATCAGAGAAAGTAAAATTTTCAAATAAAGTTTTTATCAAACTGTTTAAATATCAAAAAGGGAGTGTGACTGTTTGTTTACTTCAGATGTTAATGAATTTGGTAAACCTAAATCCAAAGAGGATTGGGTTCCAATTCAAAGCTAATTGAAGTTTGTTTGAATGTGCAGGATAACCAAGCTTCAAGCCAAACATCATTTCAAAAGCAGTGGATATTCATGCAGAGAGACAGGAGACAGGAAACAAGAGTGATATTCCACGCAAATAAAATGGTAGTCTCGCGTTCTCATTCGTAAAAAGTCATTAAAGTGGTTAAAATGGATGATTTTTATTTTCGATTTCGAAAAGGATGTTTTCAATTTTAGGGGGAGAAAAATTTTTTTGTAAAACTGAGAAACATTATTTCAAAATCATTTCAGATAGATAAAAATTCTCAAAAACGACAAAAACATTACAATGAAAAATGAGATTACTTGTGCATAAAGAGGAAATGATAGTATATCAGTGGACTATCACAGTATGCTAAAGAAATGTAGTGTCAAAAAGTTTTTAAACGATCCTCACTGATGATGTGCCAGTAGGCTTCACACGTTCAGTAAATTGTTTTCGAGATATAAAGATAACTAAAACTTCTTAATCTGTGGTTTAACATCTCTCGGATATATGGTCTTAGTACACCGAAATTTCGTTTGAGAGATTGCCTGATTCTGAGATACTAGGTCTTTATAAATGATTGATATCTAGGGTATTATACAAGTTCTTCTGATTTTGTGTAAGCAATGGCCTAGAACTTGTAGAATACTTTTGCATTAAAACCCTAAAAGTGCATTAAAATTGAAAATATCGAAAGATACTACAATTGCAGTACAAAAGATTCCAAATCAGGAACACCACCTATAAGTCGAGCCTTCATCTCTCTTTCTGTACGGTGGTACTAACCTGAGCTCTCAAGGTCTCGCATTAACCCAGATACAGATATCAGTTAATTATATTCACCTGTAAGATGAAATCTAGGGAATCTTGATACGTGAGTATATTCTGTGGTGGGAGACACGGTTGAGTCAAGTTCTAAATATTACCTAACGTATCTTGAAACAATTGAGAAATGTGTAGAGGTTTAAGTGGACCAGTATACTGACAATCTAAGTGAATTTGTTTAAAACTTAAAGTTTACTAAGGTCAACGGTACTAGTGATATGTCTCAAAAACTGATATGATCCTCTAGCACGTTTTCTCACAAAATATAAACTGTAAATATTCACATTTCAGTTTGTTTACATTTCTGCATTCAAAATTCAAAATCCAAAAAGCTTTTTTTTTTCTTTCAAAATCTTCCTTAACTGATGAATGTGAGCCGGTCCAACGAGACTGTTAAGAAACTGTTTGTGTGTGGATACGAGGGTTTGTTCTTAAACGTTAATTTTTAGAGATTCGGAGCATCATTCAAGGGGGAGACTACGGTTTCACTTGAAGATGTTATCCAAGGCAGTTCAAGACTAAACTTCACAGATTTCTAGCTATGTCCAAACTTTGTTAAAATTATGTTGGCAAAAATAAGATATACGCTTATCGCGTAACGAACAAAATGCGAAACAAACGTTGGTGACCACCCGATTAATGTTAAAATCCTAAAAATATTCTGTTATGATTAAAATGATATTTTTAATCATATCCGTGAGGAAAAATTAGGTAAAACGCTTAAAACACTGTTTTTGTGAATTTAAGCGCACTGGCGATACCTCGCGTATCTTACAAAATTAAACGGCAAAGCCAGTCAATGCAAATAATATATTGTTCAACAATATTATGGCGAGCTAATTTTTATCGAAATGATAGAAATAATTTAAAACGCGATTAAAACGCGAGATAAAATACCCGGTAGTCAGTTAAATACATGTTTTTGCCTTATGTATGTATTACATGGTGTATGTGTGTGCATGTGTAGGTGGCGGCACAAGGTTGCCCACCTTTTTCTCTTTTCCTTCCATTCTTGCCAAGTGTTGAGCATAGAAAGAATACACAATTATTAGTGCACTATCCGTGTGGCCATAGATAGAAATCTTATTGTACGTGTAATGTCAAAGTCTTGAGTCTGTATTATACTGGACACATGTTTCGCTAGGTTGTATTAGGATTATATAGGTCAGGTTAGGATTCGATACGGCACGATGCAAAGAGAGTGGATATAATCGGGTATGATGACATCAAAGATGTTGCATCATCACTTACATATGCATGACATAAACTGACAGCATGCAACATTGGAAACAAGTTCGCTTGAAGTCAATTCTTGATGATCAACATCGCTCGAACTAGGATGTATGCATGCTCAACTATAAATAGGATCAACAACTTCGGAGAAACATTAACAATAGGACATCAACTTCGCTCAAGATCTCTCTCAAGAACACTCATACAGTTCCGATCTAAAATCGAGTCGTTTTGGTCAATTAGACGTCGAAACTCTGTCCGGTTGTCGTCTGAACGTAATAAACGTTGATTATTTACGATTCGTGTCACGATTACGGTTCGGTTTACCGGATTCCGCACGTTAAACCGAATTAAACGAGATCTTGTGTTCTTTGGTGAACCGATCCGGACCTACAACAATGATTATATGTCTTCCAACACCACCATCCCTTCCATTTCCATTTTTGTTCAAGTCTTGAAGAATCAAGTCCATTCCAAGTGATTTCCAAGTTGGTTTGAAGATCCAAAGGAGTTTCCAAGGTGATTCCAAAGAAGAAGAAACTCCATATCATCAAAACCCACTAAATTTTTGAAAGGTCCAAACTTACTTTTAAAAATTAAATTCTTGTTTTTGATGATGATGATGATGATTATTGTGGAAAGTTTCTCAAAAGCTTGGAGTTCTTCACAAACTTGAAATCTAATAAAAAATGGGTTTTAATCAAAACGAAAAATGGAAGTTTATGTGTGTGTATATATGTGTTAGAGTTTGAGTTTTGATTTATGAATGATTCTTGATTTAGGTGATCTTAAAAAGATGGTTGCATGATCAAAAAGGGTTTTTGGATAAAATTCATTTGATTGAAGATGAATAAATGAAAAGTGGGTTTTTGGAAGTATATATGTAACACTCTGCATTTTCTGTAATTTCCATACTTATAAAGTTGTGTTCGCATTTCTCTTTTTAGAAACTTGTATTCTTACTTCATTTATATCCTTGTAATCTCGAAACTTTGGTCATAATGGAAATTATTTCTATATCAACCTTGTTTAATTATACATGCATAGTATGTAATCGGGCCGAAATACACGTTTTAATTTAAAACCGAGACATACATTGAGATTATATTTTTTCTCAGAATCACATTCATACATGTATCATACTTATAATGTACTTGTATACACCTTTATAGCATAAAATAACCTAGTTACAAAATGCATGGACTAAAAGTAAAGAAAACCAAAAGCTTTTCCACCTTTTTTTTCTCAAATCACCTTCCCATATTTTTTAGCCAATTAGATTTCACCCTTTTCCACCTCCTTTCTCCTCCAATCCCCTTCCACCATTCTTTAGCCAATCATATTTCACCCTTTTCCACCTCTTTTCTCCTCCAATCACCTTCCACCTTCATTAACTCTTAAACCTAATCCCCACTTATAAATACAAGCCTCCACCACATCCTAAACACATTCCACACACTAATCTACTTCCAAACTCTCTAATCCTCTCAAGAATTCCAAGCAAAGAATAATACTTTCAAGTTTTCTAAGGTAACTTTGGTTTTCCATCCTCCACGACTCGTCGACTCACGCTACCTTGGAAAGCTTTGCAAAACCGTGAGTATACATGACTCCTTTTTTACTTTTTACACTTTTGGGTGCAATACGTTATACTATTAAACACACGTAATCACTTATACTTTATGAAAACACAAACAATCCAATCATACAAGCTTAAATAAGTGATATTTGATTTGTATTCTTGGAACATTCTTATGTGATTTACTTGTCATTAACTTTGTTAAAGCCTCCCCGTAACATGTATAGCGCTATAGGAGTAACGCACCACCCGTATTCTTGACGTCATGTTAAGGCAAATCACACAATCAAAACGGTCTTATCGTTGCTATGATAAGAATTACGCTAGCGGTACACCAGAGGGTTGACTTGTATAATTGCATGCCTTGGTACATTAATCTAGTTAACTATTTTTGTCATGTCGATTGTTCAAACCATTCTTTTCTTATATGCTAGTATCCAAACTTGTATGCTCACCAATACCTTTGTATTGAACTATACTTTAAACGTATTTGCATGATTATGATGATGATGATGATGCACGGAATTTAGTACGATGCCTAGAAACGCACCAAACTTTAATTTATGTTTATAGATTAGCCATATGATTCATGTTGTACTTTATTTTGTTTCAAACTTGTTATAATTCTATTCAAACAATGTACTCATGTTAGCAATGAAATGAAAATTCGTTTATTAAATACTTGTCACGTTAGTGTTATGAAGTCTCGAGCAATCTATTACGTCTGCCCCGATGATTCCGCCATCGGTTGGGGTGTGACAACATATTGTGTGTGTCATGTATATATAGGGGAATTCTCTATACAGAACACCAAATATTGCGAGAACATGCAGAACAAAATGAATCACCCATTTTTCAATCATTAAAAACCTAAAAAGTAAATGAAAATGTTACAAATGTAAGATTTATTTTTTCTCACACTAGAACTCAAAACAAAATATGATTTTTTTTAGTTTTTATATAGCCTACATATATGTAGGTTATGTGTAGGTTAAATTACCCACATGTATGTAAGTTATATGTAGGTAAAAATATTTGATTTTTTTTACGTATATACAATACACATATGAATAAAAGAAACATAAAATTTAAAAAATATGAACCTTAAAAACCCAAATTTTATGTTTTAGAGTTTTTCTTTTTGTTCTCTCAATAATTACTATTCTGTAATGATCCTCATCCTATATATATATATATATATATATATATATATATATATATATATATATATATGAGTTTTTGTTTGGATGTTCATAAATGTAAAGGTTGAATGCATGCAATGATTTGATGATGATTAGATGAAGACGATGTTTGGATTATATGAAAATGAAATAAATGTATGTTAGATGCATTTAAGTTCTTGGATGATGGTCATGATATGATAATCATGCATTAGGTACTTGTACATAAGTATATATGATGATTAAATGATCATAAGTTGGTGAACTTGAAATGATATGATAAAAAGTGAATTAAAACAGAACATGATAAATGATAAATGATGTTAGATGATATGTTAAAATTATGTCATAAATTCGGTAGCTTTGCATGTTGTACGTGAAGCTTAAAAGTGGTAAAATGGGTGAAATTGCATGATTTATGTGACTTACTTGAAATCTGCACTAACATGGATATTAGTACCATTTTATTCAGTAAATATGAAGTCGAGACGACTTGGGATGATTATAGTAAAGTTCGAACAAGACTATGCGTTAAAAACTGTAAAAATCGGCTTTTAAAGTGATTTTTGCAAGACTATTTTAGATCAGGTTGTAAACTGATATTTTTATGATAAATATAAGTATTTTAACTTATATTAAGTATGCATGGTGTTTGGCTAGTCATACGTGACTTCCGACGCCCGAAAACATTACCGAAACGTTAAAATACGCATATTTCGACGTACGCAAAAACGGGTTGTTCAAGAATGAACTTTGCATGTGTGATTAGATGAAGACGATGTTTGGATTATATGAAAATGAAATAAATGTATGTTAGATGCATTTAAGTTCTTGGATGATGGTCATGATATGATAATCATGCATTAGGTACTTGTACATAGGTATATATGATGATTAAATGATCATAAGTTGGTGAACTTGAAATGATATGATAAAAAGTGAATTAAAACAGAACATGATAAATGATAAATGATGTTAGATGATATGTTAAAATTATGTCATAAATTCGGTAGCTTTGCATGTTGTACGTGAAGCTTAAAAGTGGTAAAATGGGTGAAATTGCATGATTTATGTGACTTACTTGAAATTTGCACTAACATGGATATTAGTACCATTTTATTCAGTAAATATGAAGTCGAGACGACTTGGGATGATTATAGTAAAGTTCGAACAAGACTATGCGTTAAAAACTGTAAAAATCGGCTTTTAAAGTGATTTTTGCAAGACTATTTTAGATCAGGTTGTAAACTGATATTTTTATGATAAATATAAGTATTTTAACTTATATTAAGTATGCATGGTGTTTGGCTAGTCATACGTGACTTCCGACGCCCGAAAACATTACCGAAACGTTAAAATACGCATATTTCGACGTACGCAAAAACGGGTTGTTCAAGAATGAACTTTGCATGTGTGATATGATATGTGGATATGAGTATGTATAATGTGATATGTTAAGTGTTGACATGATAGTAGGAGTTAGGACTATGCATGTGCACTTGTACAATTAAAACGGTAAATTTTGTTAAAATTCACGTTAATTTGCAACTTATTTGTCGAGCATGAAAATAATACATAGGTTAACTTGATGAGTTATTTCATGTATAAATGCTATAAAAATGATGAAATATATAAGTTGATGGAATCGTGTATTACGATTTTTGATGATATGTTTATGTTTGTGTAAATATGTTACAAAGCACAAATCATAGATATATTGTAAGTAAACGAGTGTGATAACGGATATAACATAATGAGGGTCACCGATAAAATTGTTCAAGTCGCAAATATATTGAAATATATATGGTGGTGTTCGGCTACAAAGTTTAAATTTCCTAAAAAGTGTAAAAAGTCATAAAACACTATGATTTCAGCCATAAAACACACCTAAAAACCATAAATAATAGAGTGAAAATAACTAAAACAATATTTAAACCCTAATAGTCCATAAAAACTTCAAACACACCATCCTAGAATTATGAATATTAAACACAACATGCTAATCAACATAAAACACAATAATGTTTGCCATTCCATAATCATAGCCTTATCATCCAAAACACAACACAAAACCTAAATATATGATGTTTTAGTATTCCTCATTATGTTATTTGTGGGTTTTTTATGTGTTTTATGGTTGACATTACAGTGTTTTATGACTTTTTACACTTTTTAGGAAATTTGGACTTTGTAGCCAACTCCTAACCTATATATATATATATATATATATATATATGTGAACACATATATATAAACACGCAAACATAACCAAAATAAATTCTTTTTAAGGAAATCTCAAAGTTGTATGAAAATCCTAAGTATTGGAGAAACTTAGGGATTTGTAGAATAATTAGTTATTAAATCGTTCCTACTTAAAATTAGGACGTGTAGACCAATTTGTGGGATTGCGCTAGTAGAAAACACACCCAAAGCTGTTGTCACGCCTTAAAAAGGACATAATATATTTTGTATAAAACGTGCCTTTGAATATAATATGAATATGGAAAATATGGTTTGGAAATGATATGTTATGTTTTCGAGGAAAACATGGTTTTGGAATTGGTTGAATATAAATTGTTTCGGGGAGAGACGAGAATCGATTGAATATAAATTGTTTTGTGGAGAAACAGGAATTAATTGAATATAAATATGCTTCGAGGAGAAACGGTAATTGATTAAATATAAAAATGTTTCAGGGAGAAACGAGAATTGATTGATTATAAATTTGTTTCGGAGAGAAACGAGGAGAATTAAAGTGTTTCGGTTAAAATGACTATAGATTTAAAAATGTTTAAATCTAAGTTGTGACGAATTTGCTGGATCACAAGAGAGTATGTATCGTAAATAGGCCTACGTCTCGGTGGGGACTTCGGGGAATTCGTACAACGCAAAATATTAAATTTATCATTTTAGTAAGGTTCATGCGAGAACCACCTTTATTGCGAGAACCGCAAGAACCACCTTTACTGTAAAATAAAATCTAAAAAAAAAATCAAAAAAGTACTCAATTTTTTTTAATATATATTTTTTTTAAAAATCGCTATATTTCGTTTCAAAAAAAAAAAAACTTTTTTCTTCGAGTAACAGTTATCAATGCACATGTGCATATGTATCATAACTTCGACAAATTCCGTAATACATTATCAGTAGTAGACAATTGCACTTTAATTTACAATATCATTCGTAATACACTACTTTTTACATTACCAATATTCAAAATGCACATGTGCATCATTATGTATAAACATTATATAACGTGTTTTGGTACAAAAAGTTTGTGATTTTGAATGATGAAGTAGGCACATATACATGTTTTTTGGTTAATTATATATAGTGGTTGATGGTTTGGTTATAGTTATCACTTTATGATGTAATATGTTGATTGGATGGTATAAATGGTGTTGATATACATGTAATAAAGTGAAAATATTGGTATTGTATTATAGATGGTAGAAGGTAATGGTATTGTATTATGAATGGTAGGAGGTAATGGAAGTGTATTATGGATGGTATGATAGATGAAAGAGAAAGTGTATTCAAAGCAGTGTACCAAAACACCTTATTTCATATTGATACATGTAGATGCACATGTGCATTTCTAATATCGATAAAATAAAAAGTAGTGTATTACACATGGTAGTGTAAAGTACAATTGTCTAATATTTGTAACGTATTACGGAATTTGTCGAAGAAATGATACATATTTACACTAGGTTATTGCCCGCGTGAACACGCGGTTTCACAAATTAAAATAAATTTATCTATTGAAATTTAAGATTGTTTAAAAAGCAAATACATCTAAAGAAACAAACAACAAATCATTCAAATTTCAGAAAAAAAAAATCCTTGTAGACTATATTGGCTGTTAACCTGAAGCATCCTGCCAATTTATTTGTTCTCAAAAACCTACACCTTGAAATAGATAAAAAAAAATCAACCATAGTTTGTATCATGTTATTAACATAAATGATACATATATAAATCTTTGGATAACATGCACACAACAACTTACATAAATGATGCATTAGATGACATAATTGGTGAACCCGGACTTCACGGTGGATCAAGCCTCTTTCAAAATGAGTAATATTACGCACACATGAACATATAAACATGTAAACCAAAACCGGCTTCGTTCAGGCACAATTCAAATATTCAATATTGAAAGTATTAGTTCACGTATTATGTTATCATCGAATTTGCATACTAACAATACATGAATCATACTGACCAGCTACTAACGCCAACTTCATCAAATTTTCACATTACGCATAAATCCAAACACACATACAATAGGAAACAGAAATGCTTGTTTAATTGCTGAATAGGGCCATACCTGATTTAGAAGAAAATTGTTGAACTAATGTATGCGGTCTAAACACAATGAATCCAAAGTTACTGTCATCCAAGGTCTTTTTGATAAAAGAATTTTATCAAAGAGAATGCATCGGGGGCAATTGACCTTTTATCAATGTAGATTTAAATAAAGAATCCGTGGTTGGAAAAGATTCGGCCTATAGATTAAAAAAGGGAACGTTATAGACTTGTCAATAAAACACCGCATAATTGTTTATTAAATATATTTACCCCTTATTTGGTTGCAATCCATTCACACAAGCTGAACACACGATCTGTATATCTTGATCTTTCAATACGCCACATAATTGTTTATTAAATATATTTACCCCTTATTTGGTTGCAATATATTCGCACAAGCTGAACACGCGACTCGTATAATCTTGATCTTTCAAATATACAGATGCACAACTCATAATAGTCTTGATTCCCTAAATCTAAAATGTACTTTAGACAGTCAAATCTCAATAAGGAAAGAATGTCAAACCGCACCAAAGAAAAAGGAATATTCAGCTTCGTAAAAAAAAACAAACCTGAAAGCTTAACAAATACAACAATGCAGTCTAAGAAGTATCGAGAAGCCACACCTTATACATATTAAAAACTATAGGTATTAAGGAGCCAAAGTTGCATAAAGAAGAAACCGATGGAAAGCAACATCATGATAAGCATCGGAATACACCGGTCCCAAAATGCGCACATAAGGCGTATAAATTGTAATATATTCTTCTAGTGAGCACTTTAAAATAATTCATATACTCAATAAAAAAACATCGAACCTGAAACAACTTTCAAAATCAAATAAGAATATAAAAAAACACCTTACAAAAGCTCATTTCATAGATAGTGAACTTGATGTCAGTAATATCATATCACATCAATGAAATCAACCAAAATTCTTGTCTAAAACTAATCTAGCATAACCAATTATCTTATGGTTGATTGCTGAGGTGGCTATCATAACAAAACACCAACAACTATCATATTTAATAGACATCGAACTCTTACTTCTGCAGGGAATGCACTAAGTTCAAAATTTATAATTTTCAAATTCCCTTGAAAAGCTAACAAAGATTTTTAGGCAGCGAATAGTTAAAATTGATGATTAATAATTGATATGGCCGATAATGTAAAACAAAGCCCCACAAACACCTTCAAATCTCAATGATAATACTCTACAACATCAATGAGGCTGACAAATGTCCGATGAGACTGAAAGGATAACAAATCGATTAAATACTCTCGACAATTAGGGTTGTAGAGATTCACATACCTAAAAATCACCTTCTTCGTCGGGTCAATCCGGAATTTACATCAAATGACAAAAAACTAAATAATCTAAGATGTGATGGAAGAAAATATCGTCGATTAAATGATTAGAGGATTCCGAAAGTGATGATTGTGAAGCTTGTAACTGCCAGAGAGGTTTCTTGAGAGAGAATTTTGAAGAGAGATTTGGGTTTATTAGTTTATTTTGGGAGTTATTGCAAAAAAACACAAATTAGGAAAGTTATAATAACTGGGTCGGGTTATTTGGTGGCACAATTGGGTAATCCGGATAATCAATTAATGAGAGTCAAATGGTGTATGAAAAAGGCGGGAAACTTCAATTGAGATGAAACCAAAGGGTGACATGTGTCCCCCAATGGTTTCATTTATTAAATAGATAGATATAGATGTGCATGGTAGTGTATTATGGATGGAATGATAGATGAAAGAGAAAGTATATTCAAAGTAGTGTACCAAAACACCTTATTTCATGGTGATACATACAGATGCTCATGTGCATTTCTAATATTGGTAACACAAAAAATAGTGTATTACACGTGGTAGTGTAAATCAAAGTACAATTGTCCAATGTGTGTAATGTATTATGGAATTTGTCAAAGAAATGATAAAAGTGCACATGTGCATAGATAACTGTTACTCAAATATTTTTTTGAATTTTTTTTATTGTTGACGAAATATAGCGAATTTTTCAAAAAAAATATTAAAAAAATTGGGTGGTTTTTAGATTCTTTTTAGGTATTTTTTGGTGGTTCTCGCGGTTCTCACAATAAAGGATGGTTCCTAACAGATCCTTCTCCTATATATATATATATATAGGGTAAGGTTCATGCGAGAACCACTAAAGTAACCCACTACATCACCCCAAAACTAAAAAACCACCCCCCCATCCACCCACCCAAAACCTAAAAAAAAAACCTAAACCTCCCCCCAACTCACCCCCCCCAACTAAATACTAAAAAACTAACACCCCAAAAAAGCTAAAAAAACTAACCAAACCATAAACTCTAAAAAAAAAAAACCTAACCCCACCTCCCAAAAAGAAAACCTAAAAAAACCTAACCTCCCAAAGCTAATGCAATTACTATACTCCCAAAAAACCTAAAAAAATCAACAACCACCCAATTTTTTTAACATTTTAAAAAAAACGCTACTTTCATCACCATATAAAACAAAGAAATTTTTTGGTGACAAAAAGTAGCGATGTTTTGATAAAAATTTAAAAGGAAAAAAGAAATTTGGTGGCTTTTAGATTTTTTAGGTATTTTTGTTTGTATTCACATGTTCTCGCAATAAAGGTGGTTCCTAACGGATCTTTCTCATATATATATATATATAATATATATATATATATATATATATATGGTACGGATCCTAAGAGAAGTCCACCCTATATAGAAAACATTATGAACCACACATTTCCTAAGCTTTCGTAATATACACATATGCATAATTTTAAAATTGACTAATATACATATATGCATATGAATTATACACATATGTATATAGTCAATTTAAACTATACATAATGTGTATTATGAAAAGCTTTGGGAAAATATATGTCCAGATTTCTTCTCAAGTTTCTCAATTAGCCTATTGCTTCTCACATGATCCTAACCCTATATATATTGTTCATGAGGCAGGCACCATAAGTGACCCAATATGTAGCACTTTGCGCGAATAAAGTCGTTTAATCATTAATACCGGTATGCATAGAATTGTTGATAGATCTATCGGGTTGACCACCCCGTCGTGATTGGTGGCTCCGTGTCAAGTCAAACGAATAATTGATATTCTGTGATTGTCTAGCGTTGATTATACCCTTGTTGTTAATATATGGCTCGTAGGCTTTGCAACTCTATGAATACGAAAACTTGATGCTAGAAATTTAATATATAAATAAATCTTGGGAAGATGATTTGTGACGAAGGGTTTTAGAGAAAACGCTTGCGATCAGAGAGCTGATCCTTGGATTTTTAATAAGGAAATTAATTTAACTTTCTTAATTACATATGGATGTTTTGATATAAAATTCATAATATGTGAACTCACCGGCCTTTGTATTGACACTTGATTTTTACGTGTTCTTCAGGTACTTGAGTTCGGCTTCGGGATTTTGGCATATCTTGTGGTAGTTGATGCAAGTCATAATATATAATGTTTTGGACGACTTTTAAAACTACTTTTGGGATCAAGTGTACTAATATCCATAAGGATCAAACAACTATGTTGTGGTTATGGTTATGTTTAAACTTTATGTTTTAATTAGTTGTATGCCTAAAATTAATATTGCATCGTCCATTAAGATACTTATGGGTATCAACCTTTGTCACCATCACGTTTGTATTTCCGTTACTACGTTTTTGAGGTGTGGCATTTATAAGTCACCGACTTGAGC
This sequence comes from Scalesia atractyloides, assembly GCA_947069175.1. Classification (NCBI taxonomy): domain Eukaryota; kingdom Viridiplantae; phylum Streptophyta; class Magnoliopsida; order Asterales; family Asteraceae; genus Scalesia; species Scalesia atractyloides. Next base: position 60,100,141 of record CAMTDV010000024.1, on the reverse strand, counting down.
ATCAAAGCATGGTAACAAACTTCATCTAACTAGTTTATTAATCTGTTGCAACTTTGATTCTAAGCAGTTAAGAAGTGTGAGTTGACATCAAAACCCCCCAAATTTGGATACAGCATTACCAATTTTCATCTTTTGGGAAAATCAACCAATAAAAAGGTACTCCCATTCTTGGAGAAAATATTACTAGACCTCCGTGGTTGCTGTAGTATTTGTTTGACTCGACAAGTGTGACTGACCTGAATGAATGCTTTGACCTGATCCCAATCTCAAGTCATCGAACAACAACAATAATAACAATAATAATCACCTTCTTCTTGGAGTTGGATCTATGCTCTGATCTCGATCCGACTGTTGTGGTTATTGCACGCATCAGACTGAATTAGATTAGGGCACTATTGCGTTGTGCAAAGTTTGTTGTAACTAATCAATCAATCGTCATGTGAGTCTGATATCGATTTGAGATTTATTGGATCAAGGAGTGATGGAGTCAAAAATGGATCAGTACGAGATTATGGAGCAAATCGGGCGGGGCGCTTTTGGTGCCGCCATTCTCGTTAATCACAAATTGGAAAAAACCAAGTAAAATATCTGCGTGTGTTTCTTTCTTTCAGTTTTATTATGTTTCAGTTAGGTACTCATTGATTGGATCTTACAATGCAGATATGTTTTGAAGAAGATTCGTCTTGCTAGACAGACTGAACGCTGCAGAAGATCTGCCCATCAAGAGGTTTGTTTTCCTGCTTGCTTTGTGTACGACTTATTAGCTGGAGTCTTGTATTGATTATTTGGTGTTTAGATGGCTCTAATTGCCCGGATTCAGCACCCGTTTATTGTTGAGTTCAAAGAAGCATGGGTTGAGAAGGTTTGATTTCATCTGAATTACTTATGGTGATTTGCAATACGTTTTGTTGATTGGGTTGCCCTAATTCGAATGTAGGGCTGCTATGTTTGTATTGTAACCGGATACTGTGAAGGTGGTGATATGTAAGTCCCCAAAGAAACCGAGGCTCCCTCACTTGTACAGTTTTTATGCCCTAGGCTTATAAAATGACTTTTTTTTAACAGGGCTGAATTGATGAAAAAGTCACCCGGGCAATACTTTCCTGAGGAGGTATTGTTGTTGTTTTGTTTTTACGTGTTAATCATAATTATCAGATTTCTAGCTACTGGTTGTTGATGATCTTGGCCTTACAGAAACTCTGCAAGTGGTTTACTCAGATACTATTGGCAGTTGAATATTTGCATGCAAATTATGTTCTACACCGGGACTTGAAAGTATGTAATAACATATTCTTGTTGCTGAGAATGTCTTTTACTTTAATACCTTATACCGACTCTTATTGCATTGCATCTACAGTGCTCAAACATTTTCCTTACCAAAGATCAAGATGTTCGTCTCGGTGAGCTAGTAACTGTTTTCTTTAGTAGATATTGCTTTAACTTCTCTAATTCAAAGCAGCAATTAATTTCTTTTGAGTGATGTATCTCTTCTTGTAGGTGACTTTGGGCTTGCGAAGACTTTGAAGGCTGATGACTTGGCTTCTTCGGTACGTTCTTTATGTTCATATATGATATATATACTTAGTTTTACTTATATATCTGATTAAAGTCCCTACATGTTATGTATGGTGAGCCATAGTATATAGTTTAAATTGTTTGACACTTGTGTATGTACAGTATGCAGAGTTACAGACACATATATGCATATTACAATATATTACTCTCGTTCCCACAGTATATGCATGTCTAGTCGTATAGGTTAACGGAAGTGTTTCTCATTGTAGAATAGATAAAATACTATTTAAAGACTCATGGATCAAAATTGTTGCTACTAATGTTTTGTGATAGACTTATAGTTACAATGGGCAAACATTGCTAACATGGGAAATGTTGTATTTGTTGTGGTATATCCCACAAAAGAAATTGTTCTATTTAGTTTTATGACAGGAGTATGATTTATGGCTACGGATTTTAACCTTTTTGCAATTTAGCTCATATACACTTGGTTACTTTATTCCAGGTTGTCGGAACACCAAATTACATGTGTCCTGAACTGCTTGCAGATATTCCTTATGGCTTTAAATCAGATATATGGTCCTTAGGTATCTGATTTTCTGTAAATTTTATTATTCAAGCCATGTGTTTGTTGTTTCTCATTTTGAGCTTATTTTTTGTGTAATATTTTTTGTTTGTTCATTAGGTTGTTGTATGTATGAGATGGCTGCTCACCGCCCAGCATTTAAAGCTTTTGTAAGTCTTCTTGAACCAGTTTTTTCTCTTTATCCCTTCCTATATTCACAGAGGTTTAAGAGCTGCTGATTATCTGAAGAGGTTAATCTGATGGGTCTTAACGTTTAGTCATCGAGTCATTGTTTAACATAAATATGTTGTCATCTCTCGAGTTTTATTATCATCATTCTTACCATGGTATTCACCTATATTGATACTAGTGCAACACCTCACATGGGGCAAAACAGTGATTGAAATTATCATACGAAAACCAACGAGGTAGACAGATAGTAGGTTTACAAGATTTGTGCAAAATCCCCAAAAAGTATCTTTGTCATTATGCTTTAAAGTATTTGAAACTAATGTACCCAGTAAAATCGTGCTCTTAGAGTAGGGTGCTTAAATTACTTACCATTGTCATATTTACCCTAACAATATATTTAGGTTGTTTGCTACCTGTATTCATTTTTCTATTTATTATTAGGATACTTTGGATTTTCTGTTAGCTTTATTGCTATGATAACGGAGTTTGTTTGTTGCTACTTTGCTAGTCTTTAGCTTCATTTTAGACAGCTAGATAATACTAAACATGATAAAATTATGAAGATAGGCAATAGCTTTCTTATAATCTGGAAATCCTACAGTTTTTTCTCTGTGTGATGCTCTAGAAAAGTAGCTCTTCTTTTTAAATTCTTATATTTTCTGAACATTCTACATCAATGCAGCTAGTGAATAATGATGTTGCTTAAATACGGCTTTGAACTTAAAAAAAAAGATAGATAATTGTGATAGCTTATAGCCTTATATCATGATACAAATTTAGTTGCACACCATGCCATATATTCTAATGGAAAGTAAAACAGATAGTATAGAGATGAACACTTATCTTTCAGTCAATACAAAAGTATGTTATACTAACCATCCTTCTCTGTCTCTAGCAAGAAAAGTAATTTGAAAAGTATTGAAAGTAACCTATAACTAAATAGGAAGTAAAAAAAGTATAAAGTGGCGCAAAGGATAAGTAAGATAACTCATAGTCAGATGAAGAATTATATATATCAATCAGAACCTAAGTTGAGACTGTTTAAAAACATAAACACAGATCTTTTCATCCATAAAATGGTATAAATATTACCCCAGAATGTGCACTATACAATAATTTGAATCATACAAAGATTCAGTTGGCCATCGACTAGTACGTGAAGAACATTAAATAGATGGAACTTTAGTAAAGTGATAGACCTGGCTCTAATGTTGTGATAAAAAACGATCCAAACAATAAATAATGAACAGTATAGGTTTACCTATAGAAAAAGTACCTGTTTCTTTTTATTAAGTTTGATTTTTGATTGCATATATATTGATTTCAGGACATGGCCGGACTGATAAGTAAAATAAACAGATCGTGTATTGGTCCTTTGCCTCCTTGTTATTCTCCATCCCTGTAAGTTAATTGATTTTTTTTATATTATTTATTTGTTCTGTTTTGTATAAATATTTTATTTCGATCTATAATGGACGTAAAAGTCATGTAGGGTATAATTGTTTTTGCAAATGCAATTAACATTTGTTATCTCTCTGTTTCCCGTTCACAGAAAAGTCCTCATCAAAGGAATGCTCCGTAAGAACCCAGAACATCGACCCACTGTACGTTTTCATAATTCTACAGAATTGACTTTCTTTTACCCATCTGGTTAATAACCGTCTGTCATTCTAACTTTTTTTTTCTTTGACTATGTTAGGCATCTGATATTTTGAAACACCCATATCTGCAACCATACGTCGACCAGTATCGTTCTTCTAAATTGGTGGTGGTATCATTTCGCCTTCAAAGCCAATTGGTAATGCTCATGATATGAGAAAGAGGAGTTCTGAAAGTCAAAGTAGTAACAGTTCTTTCAGTGACAAAGATAGTGTGAAATCAAGTGAGAGAAACATTCAAACTCCGCCTGGTGGTGGTTGCACCTGTGACCATAATACAAATCGGGTTTCCCACGAAGATGATGACGATGATGATTCATTTCAAGAAGGTATTGAACATGATGAACTCGACATGATGCAAGAGGTGGCTGAACCAATAGTAGATTATCAAAGGTCAAATAGCGGAGGTAAGCAAGTGAAAGCGTTTAAACCAATCAAGATGGTTCCAAAAGAAGGTAAAACTAGGGACCACAGTTCGCCGATGCGAGGGGGCCGTTTAAAGACCGAGTTCGAAACACCAAGTAAATTGCCCAAACCAACTGTAGTAAATCATGGGTGGAAGGCGGTTAATAATGCTGAAACACCGCCTGAAAAGAACAATCTTGAGTCAAGGAAAAGAACTCAGGGTACAACTCCCGTGAAGCATCAGGTACAACTAACTTTGTTTTTCTTCTCTAATTATTCCTTCAGACTAATTCATGACACTGAAGATTAAAGATGTAACAATGGACGGGTTGGGTAACAGGTCAAAATGGTTATTTTTGTATGGGTCGAATTGTGTTCTAACAATAACGTTTTGTCCACTTTTAACTTAATAAATAGTTAACCATGTTAGATATGATAAAACACTATAATTTTCCAATAATAATACATTTTGACATCAACGCCCGCATGCGGTGTGCACATATAATGTATATATGTGTGGCGCTTAGGGGGGCAAAAGTGAAATTGCACTAATTTTAACGTTATTTTACTAATTTCGTGAAAATTGTGTTAAAAGCAACGGACGGTTAATCATGCATTATGTAGTGGCGTTGATAGCCGAAAGACAAGGGGTACATGCACCAATCGGTCTTTGTCCAGATTGCTAAGTGTTATGTGCCTTATGTCCAAGGCTTGATGCAAAACTACAATCGACCGGGGGTCTCACCGGAAGCAGCCTCTCTATCCTACGGGGTAGAGGTAAGGCAATCTACATCTTACCCTCCTCAGACCTTACCTTAGCTTTGCTATGCGTGGGATTTACTGAGTATGATGATGAATACATTTTGACTTCACATAGAAGCTAAAGCTTTAGTGTTATTCCAATTTGGTCGCTCAACCTTTCTTTGTACACTTTTGGCCATTAATGTCTAAAGCCATGTCTCATATTGGTCACTAATTGGAAAAAAGATGACCCTATTACCCAGATAATGTTCATGAGGCATTTTTTAAATTTTAAAACCCTTATTAGACTTGAAATGCATAGTTAATTGCATCAAGACTTCTTTTTTTTTGCATGGCTAACTCACACACCCGCATCAAGGCTTCTGTCACACTTGTACAACGGCTGTAATAAAACAGTCCATCGTCTCAATTTATGGCGTGTCAAATTTAATGGAGTTATCAACAATGAAACACACTTTCAAACTTGAGTCCCTATATGTGTGGGAATAACGCTTGGTGAAACTTGGTTGCTATTTAATGACTTCAGAAGGTTGTATTTATCTTAATACACGTTTGACCTGTTTGACCCCTTCAACGCATTTGACATGCTTCATTTCTGGCCTTTTATTTAATTAAAGTTGACCCATTTAGCCTGTTGAGATAAAATATACATTAAATCTACCCATATATAGGCAAAACAGGTCTTAACTTGCAACCTTTACTAACAAGTGATGAACTATCTATGCAGCTACTACCTGTGATGGAGTCGTCTTCAAAAACTAAAGGTAGGCCAGATGGGACGCCTCCCTGTGGGCCCACTAGATCCAATGAAGACGCAAATCAGAGACTAAAAACCCCACCCACTCTTCTCAGAAGACCATCATTCCCCGGAGGACGTATTAAGCAACCAGCCATTGGTGCTCCTTCTGATAGTACGATAACCACCGTAACTAAAAAAATTGAACCTAAGGACCCGCCTCAGTCTCTCTTACGAATCCCCACTCACATTCCTGCTAGGTTTAAAGGTCTTACTGAGTTGAACCAGACCCCGGAAATCAAAAACCCTAATGAGATTCAGACTGGTGAAATTACTATAGATCCGTGTGGGTCGGTTCAGACTCGTAAGAAAACCCCCATTCAGATTCCTGGAAGGACAAAAGGTCAAAATGAGATAAGTCAGACCCCTGAAATCAAAAGCCCTAGTGAGATTCAGACTGGTGAAACGACTATAGGTCCGTGTGGGTTGGTTCAGACTCATACGAGAATCCCGATTCAGATTCCTGGAAGAACAAAAGGTCTTAACGAGTTAAGTCAGACCTCTGGAATCATAAACCGTAGTAAGATTCCGACAATTCAGACTCATGCTGCCCAGAGCAAATTTGTTTCAAAAAACATCGAGGAGTCGTGGGTGGGAGTTTCGAATGAGAAACAGACCGATGATAGCTTCAATTCAGCAGCATCTTCAGCAAATCTGACCCAATCGGATGTTTCATTCGTTCATGTCGACGTACCTCATGGAAACTCTCAAACAACTAGGGTGCTTGTTGGTAGTCAAAGTCAAGATTCAATATCATGCTCAAATGTAGCCTTGTTCCCAAGTGTATCTGATGCAGTTTCCGAATCAAATACTGATTCCATATCCATACCGGCGGGTCATGATAAATTCACTGTAAAAGAATTTATTTCACATGTTGCGGATAATACTGCATCTTCCAATGTTCCGTTTCATCTAGTCGAATGAATAATATTTTGTCAGCGCATAATACTGCATCTTCCAATGCTCCTGTTTCATCTAGTCGAATGAATAATATTTTGTCAGACGGGGTGTCGGCTTTACAAAATCCAACAATTGAAAAACTTGCTCCTCCACAGCTTCCACTACCCTTAGGTGATATGATTCATCACAGCGGCTTTCTAATGGGAAACGAGCAGGAGACTGTTGAAATGAATGTAGAGGTAAAAGATGAGACCGAGATCAAAACATTGGCCTCTCCAACAGGATCTTTAGTACCGTCGGATCGATCTGAAATAACGACTGTGAAATCTGATATTCAAGATAGTCCTTGCAGTAAAGACGTTGAAACAAAGAATGGTTTACCTGAAGTGAAGGAAAGTTTGGATATAACATCTACAAGGCAACGGGCGGAAGCACTTGAAGGGCTGCTTGAATTATCTGCTGATTTGCTGCAACAAAACAGGCTGCAAGAACTGGCAGTTGTTCTAAGACCTTTTGGCAGAGATAAAGTTTCCCCGAGAGAGACAGCGATCTGGTTAGCTAAAAGTCTTAAAGGGATGATGGTTGATGACTCTAATAGGAACGTGTGAAAACTCACTGGTACGCGCTATCTCCCACTTTGTGTTTGATATTGTTTTGCAAACTTTTTGAACGTGATCCTTAATTCTTTCATTGTGTAATCTTGTATATAGCGACATTACAAACGACATTTTTCTTGATTTATTAGCTGAAATGTATCGAGTACCAACTCTTGTCCGTAATTAGTAAGGAAAACTTATGAATTGAGAAGTATTGTGATTTCACTTTTGTTGATCCAAATTATGCATGTCGCATGTAAAATTCCATTAGAGATGGGCATAAAAACCGGTTCCGAACCCGAACCGGTGGAACCGAACTGGAACCGGTTCCAGTTCCTACCCGACAGTAAGTAGAACCGGTTCCGGGTTCAAAATACCCGTTGGTTCCAACCCGGTTCCACAATTTTACCATTTGAATCGGGTAGGAACCGGTTCCTAACCGTACCCGGTTCCTACCCGTACCCGGTTCCTACGTGGAACCGGTTCCTGACCGTTGTAATATTACCGTTGGAACCGGTTATATCCGTTAAAAATGTTACCGTTGGAACCGGTTATAGCCGTTAAAAAAGTTACCGTTGGAACCGGTTCCTGACCGTTGGAACCGGTTCCTGACCGTTAGAACCGATTCTATATATATTTTTTTGAAATCTATTGTTTAACACACAATTTCTCATATCTATCCTTCTTGTTACATTTCCTTCTTGTTCTTTTTCACATTCTAATCAACAAATGGCCTCAAAGAGTTCCAAAAACGCAAATTCCCAATCCGTTAACAATGTTCCTCAAGAACATTCGGTTCCATATGTGGTTGGAACATTGTCTCATAATCGCAGTAAGGAAGTTTGGAGCAATTGGGAGTTGGTCGAGATGAGTGACGGCTCACAAAAAGCTCAATGTAAACATTGTGGATCGTTATTAGCCAAGGAATCAAACTCAACGTTAACGAAACATATTAATAAGTATTGCAAAGTTTTAAAGGAAATGACATCCGGTCAAGTTCCACTTTCCAAAGATGGTACCATTTTTCGTTATGAGCAAAAATTAGCTCGCGATCGGATGGCGAAGTTGGTGATACAAAAAGCGTTGCCGTTTGGACACTTCGACGACCCCGATCTTACAAATCTTATTCGGGAGACGCTACAACCTCGCTATAAACATGTAAGTCGTCGCACTTTAAAACGTCTTTGTTTAAGTTTATGGGAAAATGCAAAAAAAGATTTAATTGTTTTTTTTAAGAATTTAAAAACTAGTGTAAACCTAACTAGTGATGTGTGGTCGGCTCCACATGGTTTACCGGAATCGTACATATGTGTCACCGCTCATTGGGTTGATCCCGATACATGGCAAATGATGAAGCGTACGATTGCGTTTGACGAGTTTCCTTCTCCTCATACGGGAGAAAATATTTATAAAATTATAAATGGCACAATAATTAAATATGGTTTAGAAGATAAAATTTTTTCAATATCCTTTGATAACGCTTCAAACAACACAACGGCGATTGAAAAATTAAAGTTGAAGTACAAACCAATACTTGATGGTGTTTTTTTTCACACACGATGTGTTGCACATATTATTAACTTAGTAGTGCAAACCGGTTTAAAAGATCAATTTGTATCGGATTTTATTATAGCATTTAGAGCTATGCTCCAAGATGTTTTCAAAAGTGGAAAAGTAAGATATCAAGAATATAAAAAACTTTGTAAAGATGTCAACCAAAAAATTATTGGACCGAATTGGGATATACCGACTCGTTGGAATTCAACTTGTCATATGTTTGAAATGGCATATAAAGCAAATGAGCACTTTAAAATCTTTTCATACAACTTTAAGTGATGAGTACCTTGTCGTCCCCTTTCCCGACACGGCTTGGGAAAATATTAATAACCTAAGTACTTTTTTACAAGTTTTTAAAACTACAACGACTTTGATTTCCGGTGTTTATTATCCTACTAGTTCTAAAGTTGTGGACCAATTGTATTTGATAACAACTAATTTTAAAAAGTTTGAAAATTCTAGTGACATGTTAAGGAATATGACGAGACCAATGATTCAAAAATTTAAAAAATATTTTTTAGAACTACCACCCGTTTTTCTATGTGCCGCTGCTTTAAATCCAGCTTTAAACGTACCGGGTGTTGAAGCTTTAATTGATGAAATTTATGACAAGTTGGATATGCATGAGGAGGATCCAACTTTAAAAGAAAAAACAAAAAAAATATTCAATGAGTGTATGGCAAAACTTTATGATCATTATTTAAAAAAATATGGTGAAAAAAATCATACAAATTTGTTTGAGTCTCGGTCCACGGCCTCTAACGATGAAACAAGCGGGGATCCACTTATAACCTTGTTGAATGTCGTTAGAGACGAGACCGCTAGACAACAAAGGGGTAGTGAACCAACAAGTGAACTTGGGAGATATAAAAAAAATCAGTATTCGCTTACTATGACCACCGAGGAGTATAGGAAATTTGATGTTTTGGCATGGTGGAAATCGAAAGAATCCGAATACCCGATTCTAGCCACCATGGCTCGTGATATACTAACGGTCCAAGCTTCCACGGTAGCTTCGGAAAGTGTGTTTTCTCTTAGTGGCAGGGTTTTGTCAATTAGAAGAACAAGACTAACTCCGGAATCGCTAGAGATGGCAATATGCTTAAAGGACCATTTGGATGCCGTTGATCGTGTTCAACATAAAACTAGTCTAGAAGATGACGTTGAGTTAGAGCATAAAATTGTTGACGAAGAGGAGGACGAAGAAGTGGAGACTAACGATTCGGACGACGATTGTACCGAGGTACCCGTACCTAAGAGAAACTCGTCGGAAAGTGTTGCACCTGCCGCTAGTAAACGATCAAAGAAATAAAATCTTACTAGAACCGGTTCTGAGTAATTTTTTATTTTTTTTTGTAACCGGTTAATTTTTTTTATATATTGTAACCGATTAATTTGTTTTTTAATTTTAATCGATTATTGTTAATATTTTTATTTATCAATGTAACTAATAATAAAATTCAAACATAAAAAACACAATAGTAGCGTTCCAAAAATAGATGTAAAAAAACACAATAGAAGGGGTTTTTAATTTTAATCGATTATTGTTACACAAACTTTATTAAAACACCAACAATAACATTTATCAGGAACCGGTAAGTAGGAAGGGGTTTATATACAAAAAAAAAACGATTTTTTAATCAGGAACCGGTTCCACCGGTAACATTTTATCAGGAACCGGTTCTGAACAGTAAAGTCAGATTTTACTGTCAGGAACCGGTTCTGCACAGTAAAGTCAGGTTTTTACTGTTCAGAACCGGTTCTGAACAGTAAAAGTCATATTTTTACTGTCAGGAACCGGTTCTGAACACTATCAGGAACCGGTTCCACACCATACCCGGTTCCATAATACCCGTACCCGGTTCTACACGGTTCCATATTCTTGGCTGTGAACCCGGGTAGGAACCGGACCCGGTTCCACACCATACCCGGTTCCAATGACATCCAAGCAGAACCGGTTCCGGGTTGGAACCGGTTCCGGGTAATAATAATACCCGATTTTGCCCTTCTCTAAATTCCATCACCTGTACTTAGCCCACTTAAGGTAAAAGGGTTTAGAGCTTTGAACTGGCCACCAATACAACGTCAAAATACTAGAAACTATCATCTCAGTTATGCAACAAAATCCAAAGAAACATAATCCTTAGTAATAATACAACTGTTGGGTGAAATTATTGAAATATCCAAATATTGATTGTTGGATGAGTACGATGCTACGTTATGTTACGATCACATATTAAGCAAAAACACAACCTTGCTTTCAACCAACATTTTTGCTTTCTTTAGAGTTTTTGGGTATATAAGGCTCTGCCTATAAAATTTTATGTATTCATTCATAAAGGATTACACAAGTAGGAAGGCATACCCTCCGTCTACTCTAGTAGTTGCTTTCCGAAACATGCTTTGGGAAACCAAAAAATCAAGAACCTGGTCCACAACACATCCGAACGACTATACAAAAAAAATCAATACAATGTATACCAACCAACCTCGTATATTCTTGAGAATGAAATAAAATGCAAATTTTAAGGTGAATTACGGGTCAACAATGGAACAAAATGTCTTCATTGGGTTGTTGCCATATAGAACGCGAGAGGCCATGTAGCCAAGGAGACCGTGTGTTACCCAAGTCTCTTCCATGATTAGTCTTTCTCAATGACAACCATATTTTAAGATCTTTGATTTTTTGTTTTGTTAGTGGACTGGAACTTCAGTGTTACTCGGTGAAGATCCATAATGTCGTTAACCTATCACTTGGCAAACGGTAAATGTTGGCAAAGAAAAGGTGTAGTTCACTGTTCACGTTCCAAAGTTGGATAAGTAAATTACTTTTTGAGTCTCTGTGTTGTGTTTTGGTAATTTTAATCACTTGAGTCCAAAATCAAAAGGTTTAATGTCCTTATTAGACGATCTTATATAGATTAATATATTAGAAGGATCTAGATGTAAATGTTTTATCTATTAATATCCTTGTAATCTCTCAATTGGAATAATAATACAATAAGATCTTTTACCGAAGTTAATTTGGTATCAGAGCTAGCTCTCTATTGCCGCTACTTTTTTCCCTCCAATCGGAAAACAACCCCCGACCCCAACAATCTTCCAGCAGTCTTCTGGTCCAGCATACAACCTGAAAACAACAGTCGGAGTCTTCTGTCCCAGGCAATCACACGCCCAAATCACAACAGTTTTTTTTTCTATTATTTCTTCTTGTTTGGTTATATAATGGCTGCCACCACCATCACTCCATTCTCGACAGCAGAAAAGACTGTCCATAATTCTCACAAGTTTGGTTTCTCGCTGTCACCCACTAACTATGGACATTGGAAGGCCATGATTAAACCGTTTCTTGTTACCAATGGTTTATTCGGCTATGTTGACGGTACCATCCCCTGCCCTTCTCCTGTTATTCAGCCTGCTGCTACTTCTGGGAAGGATGATGCAGCCACTGCTGTTGTACCCACTCCAAATCCCAGCCATGCGGCTTGGGTATCTAATGATGCCCATGTTCACATGTTGCTCCTATCCATTGTATCTGAAGCCTCGTTTCCGCATGTTCAAGGGGACACATCCCGTGAAGTTTGGTTATCTCTCGAACATGCCTATGCACCACACACTTCCTTAAGAGAATTTACCCTCAGAACTCAACTTCTGAAAATCATGATGAAAGAAAACGAGACATCTGCAACCTACTTAACTAGAGCCCAAGAGTATTTGATGCCCTAGCCAATATTGGAGAACCGATGCCAGAAAAAGATGTAGTTATTATGCTTGTTCTCTCAGGACTTCGTGAAGAATACAACTCTCTTAAGACAAACGTCCTCACCAGGCAATTTCCAACAGCCTTTAATGAACTCCACAGCCTTCTTGCTGACCATGATTTCATCATCCGCAAAGCAGCCCCTGAACTTGCTCCTACTCAGGCATTCACAGCCACTACCGGTACCGGTACACTAATGTTCAACCGAAATCATGCAAACTCTTCAACAACTGGTTACAAAGTTAGGTTTGCAATTCCAGCCCGCTCCTACAACAACACAACAGCCATCACAGGCTTATTACACTAATCGGACCGGGTCTAACAATCGGGGCAGGGGTGGAAACCATGGACGTGGAGGACGTCCTCAATACAATAACTTCAACAGTTACAATCGTACTAATGGTCAAGGAGGAGCAAATTGTGGAGGACAATTTAGTTGGGCTTCGAATCAAAACATGGTTTATGGGACGTGCAACGGGTGTGGAATAGGTCATCTCCCATCACAGTGTCCAAATCGTGACCCATCCACTATCCGGACACGACAACCGTCCGCGAATTATGCCGATTACCGCTCACAACCATCTACCTCATTCGTCTCGGATACAGGCTCGAATAGTCACGTGCAACAAGTTTTGTCCGGATTTGATACTGCCAAGCCCTACTATGGTGAGGACAATCTGCATGTTGGCAATGGCACAGGTTTACCTATCTTACATATTGGTTCCTCTCGTCTTTACTCACCTAACAAAACCTTTTCCTTAAAAGATGTTCGTCACGTTCCTCAAATCAAAAGAAACTTACTTTCTGTTCAAAAATTTTGTCATGATAACAATATTTATTTGAATTTCATTCCACTTTTTTTGCTGTGAAGGACAAGTGTACACACATTACCCTCCTCACGGGTCCAAGTGACGGTGGACTCTACACATTCAGTCTTCCTACAGCTCAACCAGTTCCAAAAGTTGCTTTTTCCATCTCTCGTGCGTCTACTACCACATGGCATCAACGATTGGGGCATCCACACCATCAACTTTTTCAAACTATGTTATCTAAGTATTGTTTACCTGTTCCAATAACACTTTTGATTTGTTCCTGTTATGTCGGGAAATCTTCAAAACTTCATTTATTATCATCTGATTATAAAAGTACTCATATTCTAGACTTGATATTTTGTGATGTTTGGGGACCCGCACTAACCACTTCTTTTGATGGTCACAATTATTTCCTATTATGTGTTGACCATTTCTCAAAAAATTTTGTGGTTGTTTCCTCTAAAGCGTAAGTCTGATGTGTTTGATGTTTTTAAACGATTCATTGCCACGGTGGAACGACAATTTGCAACAAAAGTAAAGTGTGTACAAACTGATTGGGGAGGCGAGTTTAGAAACCTATCTAATTTTTTCTCCACTATTGGTATCATCCGTTGCCTTTCCTGTCCCCACACCAATGAACAAAATGGTGTAGTCGAAAGACGTCATCGACACGTTGTCGAGACTGGTCTAACCCTTATGGCACAATCCAACGTGCCACAACCTTTCTGGCACTTTGCCTTTGAAACAACTGTTTTTTGATTAACTGGATGCTGTCACGTGCTAATTGTGCTATCTCTCCTTTTGAACTTGTAACGAAAACTTGATTTTTCCTTCTTGAGAGTCTTTGGATGTCGGTGTTATCCTCACTTACGTCCATACAACCCCCACAAGATGGACTTTCGATCCACACCATGTATCTTTCTTGGATATAGTACGTCTCATCACGGATATCGATGCTTTGATCCGGACACAGAACGATGTATATTGCCCGACATGTACGCTTCCATGAAACTGCCTTTCCTTTTCACACTCCACCCACCGACTCCTCTTCATCTTCATCTTCTCTACCCAGTCCTTATTATTCAATCTATCCCACTGATGTCCCTACCATTCCTACCACCCCTATTCCACCAACCTCTCCTTCCGCTCCCGCTGCTACATCTCCACCCAACCACACCTCCACTGAACACCAACACACCACTACTGCCACTGAATCCTCTAACCCACCCTCACAACTCGCTGCACCTACCTCCCAAACTTATACCAGACGCTCTAACCAATCTACAAGTGATCCTACCTCTGCATTTGACCGATACAATCAACCCTCCACTACCACCCAACCCGCGGTTGACCAACAGCCTCAGCGTACCCGACCCCCAAACTTAAGACCACATCCTAAGAAAACTAAACCATTCCAGCCCACCTCACATCACACTTCCCATACTCCTATCACCGAACCTGCCATCTTTACTATTGCAAACACAGATCCTCACTGGAGACATGCTATGACAGGGGAATATTCGGCCTTATACGGAATGGTACTTGGACACTTGTTCCTCGTACTCCCAAAATTAATGTTGTTGATTGCAAATGGGTTTATAAGCTCAAACGGGATCAAACCGGTGTTATTAAGCGTTACAAGGTGCGATTGGTTGCCAAAGGCTTTAACCAACAACCAGGTATTGATTATATAGAGACTTTTAGTCCTGTTGTGAAATCTACTACCATTAGAGTTGTTCTCTCCCTTGCTGTTACAAACAAATGGTCTCTCCGACAACTTGATGTCCAAAATGCCTTTTTTGCATGGTGATTTGAAGGAAACCGTATATTTAGACAGCCACCTGGTTTTGTTGATCCCACTGAGCCTAATCATGTTTGTTTACTTCACAAATCCTTGTACGATCTTAAGCAGGCTCCACGGGCATGGTTACAACGATTATCTCAAGCTTT
The DNA here is from genome assembly GCA_947069175.1 of Scalesia atractyloides. Taxonomy (NCBI): domain Eukaryota; kingdom Viridiplantae; phylum Streptophyta; class Magnoliopsida; order Asterales; family Asteraceae; genus Scalesia; species Scalesia atractyloides. The sequence continues at coordinate 60,084,673 of CAMTDV010000024.1, read as the reverse complement.
ACTAGGCCTTGGTTTTAGAGGATCTAAAACGATCCCTCTTTGTTTATTTACTCGGCTAATGGTACTTTATTATACATGCTTGTCTATGTCGATGACATCATTCTTATAGGTAACAATGACAAAGCTATTGAACAAGTGGTACACAACTTAAGTTATTCTTTTGCGGTCCAGGACATGGGCCCATTGTCCTATTTTTTGGGTATTGAGGTTGAACATAAAGGGTCAGATGTTGTTTTATCACAACGAAAGTACATTCATGAGTTGTTGGATCGGACGCATTTGTCTCATTCCAAACCGGTTCCCTCTCCATATACAACCAATGTTTCTTTGTCACTCGGTGATAGTGCTCCTTTTGAGGATCCGGTCAAATATCGACAAGTCGTTGGCGCCTTACAATATGTCACGTTATCCCGGCCTGACATTACCTTTACAGTTAATAAGGTGTGTCAATTCATGCACTCACCAACAGTCAATCATTGGTCCGCTGTTAAACGGATTCTTCGTTACCTTCACGAGACGACAAATCATGGACTCCTGATTTCTTGCTCTTTGTCCTCCATATTACATGCCTATACGGATGCAACCTTTAATTCTCTAATTGCCTTTTCTGATGCAGACTTGGCTGGTTGCCTAGATAACCGTCGATCCACGGGGGGATATGCAATATATCTTGGATCTAACTTAGTCTATTGGTCTGCACGAAAACAAAAGACCGTGTCTGGGTCCTCTACAGAGTCTGAATATAAAGCCTTGGCTGATACGGCGGTTGCTGAATTGACTTGGCTTGAGACATTATTACGTGAGCTTCGTGTTCCAATGAGATCAGTCCCAACTTTATGGTGTAACAATTTGGGGGCTACGTATTTATCTGCCAATCCGGTGTTCCACGGCGTACAAAGCATGTAGAAGTTGATTTCCATTTTGTTAGGGAAAAGGTTGCTCCAGGAAAGCCATTATCTTCTCAATGATTTCTAATCTTAAAGTCCAAGCTAAGAGTCGACTCCCGGCCTTAGCTTGAGGGGAATATTAGACGATATTATATAGATTAATATATTAGAGGGATCTAGATGTAAATGTTTTATCTATTGATATCCTTGTAATCTCTCAATTGGAATAATAATACAATATGATCGTTTACCAAAGTTAATTGTCCTGAGTCCCTAACCACTTATTTTGTAACATTTTGAGTCCAACTTTTAACACTTGTACTTTTGATTTTGGACTCAAGTGGTTAAAACCAAAAACGCAGGGACTCAAAACGTTATAAAATGATCGGTTAGGGACTCAGTGCATTAAACATTTTGATTTTGTACTCAAGTGATTAAAACAACTAAAACACAGGGACTCAAAAAGTAATTTACTCTTTTTTTATAATTAGTAATAAAACTTATTAATTTAGGCGATGCGCAAATATTAATGTTGAACCCTGAAAAGAAGTTCATTCAGAAGTTAAAAAGTTTGAATCAAATTTGAAAGAACTGCTCTTAATAAAACTGAAGACATAAGAACTACAAGACTAAACAGTTGTTGAAGGTGAAGACAAAAGCTAATAAGAACTGGTGTTAAAGATCCCAGTAAAACGAACTGAGGAAGGCAGAAGATCTTTTGAATATAAAGACATAAGCTAATAACAATTGGTGTTAAAAGAAACAACTCTTGGGAATCATCAAATTTCTAGAGTTTGCTTTATAGGCGATGCTTTTTGTATATAAATAGATCATGCATGAGTCTGTCATGATCCAATAAATCAGTTATTCTTAGACTTGAGAGTACAATTGTGAGATTATCAGTTGGAGGGGGAGCATGAGCATGAGTCTGCAAATCAAAAATCCGTTCTTAGACTTGAGAGTACAATTGTGAGATTATTAGTTGGAGGGGCTCCATGAGGCTGTAAACACCTGATTCGATGAAATAAGATGTAATGACTTCTTTGCAATTGTTTGTCATTTGATTGATTATTCAGCTGCATAATTTTTTATTTATTTTGAAAGGCAATTTTATTCAACCAAAGCTAGCCAGAAACTAGCACACAAAACAAAAAAAAAACTGAGAAAACAAGATGAAAGAAAAAAAACGACAGTTACATAAAATTGAAAGACTTCCACTTCTCCTCATCCAAACAAATATGTGTGGCTCTTCTCTTTAACCAAAACAAACCCAGGCCTTTAACTTCGTCAACTATACTCCGCACAGTCACCTTCTTGCCGTTGAAAACTACCCCAGATTGCCCAACAAGTAAGAAGCATAACATATTGAACAAATCTTAACATAATTTTTTTGACCCATTCAAATTCGAAGTAACATAAATATTAAGACATCCTTGATCGAAAAAAGAAAAAGTTGAGGGCATTTACACCGGTCCACAACTGCTCCCCTTGAGCAAGATAGCATGTCGTGAAGAGGTGATCGACGTTTCAGATTGTTCCCTACAGAACGGACACAGAGTACTCCTGATGTTGATGTTCCTCCTAGTAAGGGCTGATCTCGTTGGATCCATTATCCAAATATATTCACCTTTAGAGCATTCATAATGATGACACTAAAAAATATGTGAGTGAATTTAGTTATATTATAAGGAATGGTTGTTACTGTTTTTGAATGGTTGTGAGTGGAGGAAAGAGAAAATATATGTGAAAGTTACTGTTTATCTGTAAATATATGAGAAAAAAATCTGGAGAGAGAAAACCTTATAAATTTTTTAATAATTTTAGAAATGTTGTGGGTGGAGGAGAGAAAAAAATAATAATAAAGATATAAAATTATTATTTAATTAAAAGGAGAGAGAAAAAAATAGTTGTTTTTATTGTAAATATATGTACATGGATAAGGAATTTGCTGCGAATACTCTTAGAGGTAACCAATTATTCCAATGAACATATCCGAATCGGCCACTACACTTGGCCCAACCAAAAGAGACCACAACGAACACACCGAAAAGAGACCGTCCGCTTCCATTGCCATCTGTCATCCCCAATTTTATCATCTCACAGCATCTACTGAGCCTATGATATTACATCTCTACTCCATTCCCAGTTAAGAACAATAGCTTCCCCTTCAACTTTTGACTCCGGGCTGAATAAATTAGGAAATAAATAGGCGAGAGAACTCGGTCCAACCCAAATATCCTTCCATAATCTTATTTGACTACCATTCCCCAATGATTAGCTCTTCCAAATTGACATTTTTCTTTCCAAGGTTGGTGTCTATCTTGGAAGTTTGTTTCCACACCCATCCCTCCCATGTATTTACTGCTAGGCACAAACGAGCCTCAATATGATTCCATGTAAAACTTTAACATCCTTCGCCTAAAGATGACCTTGTTAACTCGATTGCCATTTCACAAGAAGACTAAGAGGCTATTTGTTTAGCTCTTAATGGAGCTCTTAATGGTTCACACCACTTACTGGTTCAACACTTAATGGTTCAGACTTTTTGTTTCGCGAGCAGATGTCTAAATGGTTCAGACATTTACCTCTGAATGGTTAAGCATTATACAGAGTCTGAATGGTAAGACCTCTAATCTGAATTGGTCAGACATTTGCCTATGAACGGTTAAGCATTATATTGGCTCTTAATGGTTCAGACCTCTTACTGGTTCAACACTTTTAGAACTCTTATTGATTCAACACTTAAACATTCAGAACTTGCCAAACAGCCCCTAAGATTATATTCGAAGAGGGGAGTTAGATCTAACCCTCTCCCGCGCAACCCAACTCATGCTCCTTCTTTCTTCACTTCCGTTCCATAAAAACCTCTTTCTAAGGCCACCCAATTTTTGAAGGATCCTAAGCGGAGCTTTATAAAAGGAGAAGAAATAAACCAAGAGGCTTTTAAAAACTGATTTGAGCAATGTGTCTCGTCCGCCAATTAAGAGTCTCGATGCCTTCCATGTGGAGAGCCTTTATTCAAACACATGAACACCCGAGTTCCAATTTTTAAAAAGATTCATATTCGCTCCAACAACTAACTTGAAATAAGTGAAAGGGGCACTTTGGGTTTTGCAAAGAAGTCTAGAAGCACGTCTGCCACACTTTCCTCATCAACTCCAAGACCGAGAAGTGTGGACTTTTTACAATTGATCTTTAAACCCGAAACTAGGTAGAAGGCTCTAAAAATTCTAGCAAGATTTATAGCATTTCAAGTAGACCACTCCCCCATCACAAGCATATCGTCCGCATACATGACATGTGTGAGTAACAACCCATTATTTAGAGTTGCAAGCCCATTGAAAACCCCAACCTGAGATGCCCTACTCATTAAACAAGTGAAAGCATCCATAGCGATAATAAAAATGAACAGAGATAGAGGGTCCCCTTGTCGGACTCCCCTAAAACATTGGAATTCAAATGTTGGGGAACCGTTCACCAAGACCAAAGATCCAGTCGACTCCAAGATACCCCGGACCCATCATCGCCATAATAAAGGAAAATCCATTTGGGCTAAGATAGAATCAAAGAAGCTCCAACTAATTATAACAATAGCCACTTTTAAAGATTGTGAATTTCCGATCGTTTCTGTATTTAATAAAATTCTATATTTTATTTACGAAATACGTAATCGTACGATCCAGCAAAACGATATTCACGACATTACCGAAACAAAATCCAAGTTACATATGCCTTTATACCCTTTACATAACCTAAACAATGTGTTAAAAGGGTTAAAAATGACAAACAAGTGATAATACAAGTCCAGGGGCCAAACCTGTCAAAAATGCAAAATTTTTGGTGTCAGAGTGCCTTACACCGTAAGGCTTTGGTTACGGTCCGTAAGGGGTGCCCAGATGCAAATTTTTGCCTTGATCACCAAGTTTGGCCACTTATCTTCTATTGTTGCCACCTAGCACGAATTTTGCCACATTCAACGTAGTTAGGACACTTGTTAGGACACTAATCAACATCCTAACACCTCATCAAACATTTGTCATCACCTTAATCCTCCATCACTATATAAAGGCTTGAATTCTTGAGTTTCAAGCACACCATTCTTTTCTTTCTTACTAAATCACTCTCTTGGAGCTTGCTTCTGCTTTAAGGCCTCCTATCTTGAGTTCTAATCCTTCTTCCAAACAAAAGTAAGTGTTTCTCCTAGTCTATTTCATTTTTTTGCTAATTATGAGCCAAAAGTCAAGAAAATTGACTTTTGCTTTGACTTTTGGTTCTAACTATTTTGGTCAAGTCAAAGTTCAAAATGAACTTTGCTACGTGATCATAATAATGAAGGAGTTAATCCCTCGTGATAACACCCTCTGATCATCACATTTAGTAGGCGAAATGTCAAGTCAAACTTTTACGAAATAAAAGTAAAAAATGTATAAAAATGCATTTTACGACGAAAGAGTTTTTAAGTATCAAAACTTAAAGTTTTGAAACCAAATCAGTTTTATAACATTATTAGACATGTTTAACATGCTTAGCTCGCCATTTCTAGTTTAGTGCTTATTCCTTAGTCGAAAGTCGAGCGTTTGACTTCTGCTTTGACTTTCGAATATGACCCGTTTGGTCAACCTTAGGTGTCACACCCTGACCCGCAACGGAATAGGTGATCGGGGCATGATTGGGTGGATCCAAAGAGCTCATAACTTGCTTTGACGAGTTTTAATTAATCATTAATCCAAACTATATGTTTCACATAACAAACAATCCAAATAATCAATTATATAAAAGACATATAACAATTAGATTCCACTAATCCATTTCTTGTTAACTAAGGCCCATCATATGTAACCAATTTTCTCCTTTGTACATTGTTTACACAAAGTTGTGTGAAATTGGTTTTTGAATCAAAAAGTTGTGATGTGAACTTATGTTATTTGAAAAAAATATGTTGTAATCATGTAAGTAATCATGTTGTATGTTATATATCAAACTCATAACACAACCTCAAACAATAAATAAGGCAACTGAAATGATTCATAAATGTATGCATGTTGCACGGTATGATGGTGTGCCAATGAATGAATGTATGTTGCACGTTATAATGGTGTGCCAATGAATGAGTGTATTTTCGATAGTATTATGGTGTGCCAATGAATGAATGTATATTGCACGGAATTATGGTGTGCTACAAGGTCTAAGCTCAATCAAACGGAGTTGACCTCGTATGGTTGACAACGTCAAGTTCCGCTCATAGGTAACGGGGAACAGACGAGCCTATGATGATATGATATCCAAAACGAATAAAAATGCACCAAATGGTAAACAACCAAACAACACATAACATAGATACTTCACATAATGGTAATTGCACGTATTAAACTTGTAAAATGTGATAAAAATATGCGACACATGATACACCCCAAAAACATATAAATAAAATAAAAAGGGGAGTTGTAAGTTTCACTCACAGTGGTTGCGTTTGCGATTCCTTGTGAAAGGGCTAGTTGGGTTGCTCGTTCACACTGTTAATGTTGACCTCAGTTGGGTTTGCGTTGATGTTGTAGGCTCTACCTCTTGCTGGTGGGGGTGTTGGGTTTGCCTGGTTAACCGGGTTCGCTTGGTTATTTTCTTGGGCTTGAGTGTTGATAATGTTAACCAACCTAGGGAACGTGTTTGTGAGGTGCGTAGGATCTCCACAATTGAAACAAGCTCTAACATAAGGTACCATGGGGTATTTTGGCTGCTGGTAGATTTGAGTCTTGTTTTGGGTGGGAGGTGGAGCTTGGTTTTGAGGGGTACAACAAGTGTTACTCAAATGACCATAACGCCCAGAATTGGCACACAGTTCGCAAGGAATAGTAGGTTGATGTTGATAGTGGCAGGTGTTGCATTGAGGGTAAGGGCTAGTGTAGGGTTTCTTGTTTGGGTAAGCTGGGTTGGTGCCTGAGTGCCCCTTGAGTGATTGGGATAGCTTGGGGAGGTGCAACTTGTGGAGTTGGGTTTGTCGAGGCAACGACGTAGTTTCTGCCATCATGCTTTCATTTGGTATCGGCACGGGAGGATGTTTCAGCCCTGGTTGCCTTTGGCACTTCTTCTGGGATCTTGTTAGTTGAGCCCTTCTCTTTCTCTTTGTCGAAGTCTCCGTTTCGGATATGGTTGTTTGTGAGCTCAGTGGCCAATTCCATTGCGGCCTCCAATGTTGCGGGTACAATGCTCATCACGGAATCCTGAATACCAGACGGAAGACCCCTTGTATAATGTTCGATGAGACGATATAGGAAGTGAACAAATACGGAACCATCTGATTCAGCTCGAGAAACCGCTTGTTATAGGTTCATATGATCCCCCTTGTTCTGTTTAAGACGTTGAACTCATCTTCCAACTTCTTCATCTCACTCCTTGGGCAAAACCGTTTAGTCATGAGTTCCTTGAGTTGTTCCCAAGTTAGAGCCCTAGCAACTTCAACTCCTCTTCGTCTCTTTTCATTGTTTCCACCAGGTTAAAGTTATCCCAATGAGTCGTCCAGTAGCATAACGAACCTTACGGTCGTCAGGGCAGTCGCAATTCCGGAAGGTGCTTTCCATTTCTTCTAACATCGAAGAAGTGTGGTGACCCCTTCGGTTCCCTCGTATTTTTGGGGGTCACAGGATTTGAAGTGCTTATAGGAGCACTTGGATGAAGGAGCAATGATAGGTTTGGTTCGACTTGGTTAACTGGGTTAGCAGCGAGGGCTTGTTGAACTTGGATCACAGTGTTAGGAATCACGGCAGCCATATGCTTGGCAATTTGGGCAGCCATGGTTTACAGAAGTTTTTGGTCCTGTTTCCTCCAAGAAGGTGCATAGAAGATATCTACAGGAATCAACACAAACGAGGTTGTGAGATTATTTTTGGTGGATTTGCTAACGGATATGCGAAAAATATAAACATGTGATAAAATGAAAACTTTTGGGGTGTATTAGAAAATAATAACTCATGATAACACTTTTAAAGTGTTCTTGGGCTTTACTCGTAATTGGGCCTTGTATGGCTCCATACTTCACCTTCTTAATCATGTGGGCCCCCATGATTACCGGGCCCCATGATTACCGGAATTTCGTATGGTTAGCGTGTGTAACACCCCGACCGCGTAAAACAACAAACCGCGGCGGAAACGTCGGGGAGTCATGTTAACAGGTTGTTACAACAACACATGGTAATTGAAGTTTCGTTTTATTTAATATTAAACATTGATTACATTGTTATATTGTCATAGAACTTTTAAACAATCAAAACAAACAAAACAAGCATTGAAATTGTCTTTCTTGTTTTTAAGGCACTAAAGTCCAAGTCCATTCCTACATGAGCATGCATCAGTATCATCAAGCATTGTTCCCTAAAACATATGTGAAAACGAGTCAGCATAAAAGAATGTCGGCGAGTACATAGGTTTTGTGATTGTGTCAAATTCATGGCCTTGAATATGCATTGCAATAACTCGTCAGACTACTAGTCTCGTTAATTGAAAACCTTGTTATCGAAAAGTATTTGGTATTGCAGTGATAACTAACCAAATAAAACAAGTTAGTTATAGTTTATAAAAGACTTGTAGCCATGAATCTTGACCAAAATATTTGTTTTGTAAATCCGAGTAGTAATCATCTTGAAAGAAACCTTGTATGGTTTGTATCCTTAATTGAAAATCGTTGCATGTCATTGTTGAAAACATTTGTCCAAGTGATGCAAATAACGCCACGTGTGTAATATGATAAAAACACTTATATATAGGAAGTACCGACGGCTATCCACCATGCTTTTATCACATTACACATGTTCCGTTATCTAAATCACTTATCATAACCAATCATCCATTGTTCATTGTCCTTGTCGTAAACCACATTGTTCATTGTTCTTGTTATAAACCAATCGTTCATCGTTCCTTGTTTTAGTTGTGAAAACTTTTGGTCGTTTCGTGAATACATTCAACCTTTGTTGACTTGTTCCAGACCACCCAAGGGGTCCCTTAATCGTATAACAAACCACCAAAGGGTTTGTTACAAATACAGTTTCAGTCGCTTCCCAACTTCCCCACAAACCCCGGGAATTTTGGTAACGGGATTGTCAGTCCTAGGCGCCGTAACTTACTACTGGTCGGATTGGTCATTGTTAATGAATGTCATTCTTGTTATGAATATAACGCACCAACACGTTCGTTCACATTATTGAAATCATATTGTTTATATAAACCATCGTATTTGTATTTTGAAAGCTTGAAAAACATTTAGCACATATGGATCACCCCAAAATTTATTTGCAAAACATAAAAGAGGGGAACTATGTACTCACTTGGGATTGCAAAAAAATCTTGAATCAAAAGAAAATCAAAGCTCAAAGATCCGAGAAATCAAGCGTGTCCTAAAAATGGATAACTATGTAAATATCGGGACTTGAAATCAGAGGATTTGGATAGAATGAGACCTTATAAACCAAATGAGTATTGGAACTCATATGAAATGGTTTAATAAAGTTAACATTCTGAGTTGGAAAGGTTCCTATGTGCTTTTGACCCGTTATGACCCGTTAATGTAATTTAAGCCACTTTAACGCGTCATTTGCGTAAATACTTGTTTGGATAGTTAGATATGTGTTATGATAAGCCTTTAATGCTTGAACATGTTTAAAATTGTTATTTTATCATATTACATGTCAAAATTTATGTTACTTATGCTTGTAGTTGAATTTTTTCAAAAAGGGCATTTTGGTCATTATTGAAGATCATAACAATTAATTATCATAACACTAATCAAATGATACGACCATAAGGTATAACCTCAGAGGGTTATTCCCTATTCAACTATGGTCACAAATATGTATTTGGTTGGGTTAAAAGAACAACCAAACGGGTCGGATTCGAAAGTCAAAGCGGTGCTCAAAACCGCTCGTCAAACGATCCTAACAAGCACTAAACTAAAAGTGACGATTTAGACATGTTTTGACATGTCTAACTATGTTATAAAAGTGTTTTGGTATCAAAACTAACTATTTTGATGCCCGAAAATAGTTCTATAGTAAAATGCGCATTTATCGCATTATTGACCGAAACTTTGACTCGTCACAAAGACTAGTAAACGTGGAAATCAGTAGGCATGATCACTAAGGACTATAACCATCATGATTATGACCACATTAACAAGTTCAATTGGATTTTTTTTTACCAATTCATGGTCAGAATTGAAAGTCAAACATAAATCACACTGTTTGATTTTTAGCTCAATTATGCTAAAAGAATTGAACAAAACATGATTAGAATAGTTACTTGCACTAGGGTAGCCAAGGAATCACAGAGGAAAGCCCCAAAAGTGGTTGCAACTTCAGATTATGGCAGATGAGAGCAAGGAAGAAGGTTGCAAAAGTTCAAATGGCTAAATCCCCATGCTATTTATAGGTTAATTGAAGTTATAAGAGCATTACATATGTCCATGAGTCATCACAGAGTTGGATTAATGTCATAACACGTGTTAGATGCAGGGAGAACGGTGGCAAGTTCGTTTGCTTAGTCAACAAGGGAATTAACCAGCTGCTGCCAAGTTTCTGATGAGCTGGGGGACCCTTATGGACCGTATAGGCTTTGTTCTTACGGTCCGTAAGACCCTTAGCTGGCAGAAACTTTGGGAAATTGGCAGAACAGGCCCCTGCACCCATTTTGTCGCGTTTTAGCACTTCTAACACCTGTTAACCTCATTTTTAAGCTTTATAAGGACAATAAAGTATAGGGAACTTGAAATGTGCTAAAAAATGTCCCAGTTTTCGGTTCGTTTGGTCGTACGATTGCGGTTTTCGGTTAATTACGACGAAAATCGTAACGATCGCGTGTATGACCGTAAACGCGTAACGAATGATATTTTTGCATTCCAATCATCAAAATATAATATTTTAATGATTACAAAAATTTTTGGATGTCCGTACATGTTCCGATAGCGAAATACGCGAAAAGGCATAGTTTCGCAGAATTTGCAAAATAGTCCCTGAAGTTATGGAAATGTGTTTTTGCCATACCAAACCCTTCAAAACTATTTCTAAGTTATGTAAAGGTTAGTTAAGGTATGTTTAGCTTGTGTTATTGTTCCGGAGCATACGTCGCGTTAAAGGATTACGTTTGCGTATCGGTTTACGGTTCGTTTACAGAAGCGATTCAAGAGTTCGGAATTGCGCAAGAATCGAATGTGTGCAAATAACATAATAAATAAACAATATTCATAAGTAAAACATAAAATTTCATTCATTGATAATCTTGTTCGTCATTGTTACATGATCGGATCGCCACAGATATCACAGTCTCCCCTACTTCAGGAAATTTCGTCCCAAAATTTAATTAGAGGAAACTCGTGAGAACAAATGTGGGTACTTCGCTTTCATTTGATCCTCTCGTTCCCAAGTAAACTCCGGGCCACGTTTGGATTCCCATCAAACTTTGAATATCGGAATTCGTCTTCGTTTAAGTTTTTTAACTTCACGGTCTAGAATCTTCACGTGTTTCTCGACAAAGTGCATTGTATCATCTATATGAATTTCGTCGAGTGGGAGTGAAGACTTGCGTCGGCTAAACATTTCTTTAAATTGGACAAGTGGAATGTTGGGTGAATTTTCCCGATTTTAGGAGGTAGCTCAAGTCGGTAGGCCACCTTTCCGATTCTTTCAACGATCTTGAATGGTCCAACGTATCGTGGTGCAAGTTTTCCTTTCTTTCCAAATCTAACCACTCCTTTCGAAGGGGATACCTTGAGTAGGACGTAGTCACCAACTTGAACTTCCAAGGGCTTGCGTCGCTTGTCCGCGTAACTCTTTTGACGACTTCTAGCTGTCAGAAGGTTATTGTGAATTTTCTTGACTTTTTCGGTTGTGTCGTGAATGAGTTCAGGTTCAGTACACTACGACTCTCCAACTTCATTCCAACAGACAGGTGAACAAAATTTTCGACCATATAGAGCTTCGAAAGGCGCCATGTTGATGCTGGCATGATAACTATTGTTGTAAGAGAATTCCATCAACGGTAGATGCGAATCCCAACTACCACCAAAATCGATCACACAAGCTCTAAGCATATCCTCCAGTGTTTGAATTTTTCTCTCAGATTGTCCATCCGTTTGAGGATGATAAGCATTGCTCAGATTGAGTTTGGTTCCCATAGCAGATTGCATAGTCTTCCAGAAATGAGATGAGAACCGAGCATCTCTATCAGATATGATGTTCAAAGGAACTCCATGACGAGATACTATCTCATCAACATAGATTTTGGCAGGTTTGTCAGCAAGTAATCTTCACGAATCGATATAAAGTGTGCTGACTTCGTTAGACGATCAATGATTACCCAAATTGCATCATGACCTCTAGATGTGCGTCGTAGTTTAGTAATGAGATCCATCGCAATGTTCTCCCATTTCCAAACCGGTATTTCTGGTTGTTCCAAAAAACCAGATGGATGTTGATGCTCGGCCTTGAGTTTGAGACAAGTAAGGCATTTACATACATACAAGGCAATATCATTCTTCATACCCGGCCACCAATACTGGGTACGGAGATCCTTGTACATTTTTGTAGCACTAGGATGAATCGAATAATGAGACTTATGAGCTTCGTCCATCAATAGAGCATGGAGATTGTGTTGATTCAGAACCCACAAACGGTTCATGTAATAGAGTAATCCATCGTCTTTCGTTTTGAGTTGCATTCAAGTTGATGAGGTAGTTCGTCTTTCAACAAACCTTGGGTTACACAAGTGCATTGGGCTGCAAGAATACGTGTTTGGATATCGGATTGAACTCAAACATAATGAAGCGTGACACGTTCCTTACGACTAAGCGCATCAGCCACAACATTCGCCTTACCAGGATGGTAGCGAATTTCGCGTCGTAATCATTTAGGAGTTCGACCTAGCGTCGTTGCCTCATGTTCAGCTCCTTCTGATTGAATATGTGTTGGAGACTTTTGTGGTCCACGAAAACCACACACTTCGTGCCATAAAGATAGTGTCTCCAAATTTTGAGAGCAAAGACAACAACTCCCAACTCAAGATCATGAGTTGTGTAATTCTTCTCATGGACCTTCAGTTGTCTCGACGCGTAGGCTATGACTTTATCTCGTTGCATGAGAACGCAACCAAGGCCTAAATTTGACGCGTCTCAATAAACCACAAAAGCATCATTTCCTTCAGGTAATGACAAAATAGGAGCATCACAACGTTTCTGTTTCAAGGTTTGAAAAGCTTCCTCTTGTTTAGGTCCCCACTCAAAAGGCTTATTCTTTTGAGTCAAGGCAGTGAGGGGAACCATGATCTTTGAGAAGTTTGCAATAAAGCGTCGGTAGTAACCAGCAAGACCAAGAAATGAGCGAACTTCTGTGGGAGTAGTGGGTGTTTTCTAATCCTTAATCGCAGCGATTTTGGAAGGATCCACATGAATACCTTGCTCATTGACAATGTGACCCAAAAACTGAACTTCTTTCAACCAGAACTTGCATTTGGAGAATTTGGCACATAGTTGTTCTTTCTTTAGAAGTTCCATTGTCAAACGAAGATGCTGCTTGTGATCGGCTCAAGACTTAGAGTAAATAAGGATGTCGTCGATGAAAACAATGATGAATTTATCCAGATAAGGTTTATGAACCTGATTCATTAAGTCCATGAATACAGCTAGAGCATTTGTCAAACCGAAAGTTATAACAGTGAACTCATAATGGTCGTATCGAGTGCGGAAAGCAGTCTTAGGAATATCTTCCTCGTGTACACGAAGCTGATGATACACGAAGCTGTACGAACACTCTAGCCTAGACAGAAAACTCAGGGTACAGGCACCCACCCTTCCAGATTGCACGTGTTCACATTATTAAAACCTAAACTTTGACGAGATTTTGAGAACTTGAAGGCAAAAAGCCAAAAACAAATCATCTAAGGATAGATGATTGATTTTCAAAAACGGATTTGAAATTCTGTGGATTTGTTTTGGTAATCACCTAAGGATAGGTGATTGTATTGTATTTTAAATCTACACGTAAGAAAACTCGCGTTAGGGTCCTAGGAAGGTTATAGTCTAGGTCAAAGCATTACTAATAACTTAATTCCCTATAACCAGTGCTCTGATACCAATCTGTAACACACCGACTGCGTAAAACAACAAACTGCGGTGGAAACGTCAGGGAGTCACATTAACAGATTGTTACAACAACACATGGTAATTGAAGTTTCGTTTTATTTAATATTAAACATTGATTACATTGTTATATTGTCATAGAACTTTTAAACAATCAAAACAAACAAAAACAGCATTGAAATTGTCTTTCTTGTTTTTAAGGCACTAAAGTCCAAGTCCATTCCTACGTGAGCATGCATCAGTATCATCAAGCATTATTCCCTGAAACATATGTGAAAATGAGTCAGCATAAAAGAATGCCGACGAGTACATAGGTTTTGTTATTGTGTCAAATTCATGGCCTTGAATATGTATTGCAATACCTCGTCAGACTACTAGGGTTGTTAATTGAAAACCTTGTTATCGAAAAGTATTTGGTATTGCTGTTGATGCATATGTATGTTGCCTACGTCATCGTATAACGTCGAGTCTGTCTTTATGAGCGAAACGTTAAGATTATGTATGTTGTGAGTCAAGTTCGCACGAATTTGTAGTGGGAAGGACAAGTTCGCCCGAACTTGTCATGCCTATGACAAGTTCGCCCGAACTTGACCTAACCACATTTGGAGCAAACTTGTTCTCCTATTAATAGGAGTCTTGATTTCTCATTTGAAAGATTCAAAGATTTTGTCTATTGGACGACGAAACTCTGTCCAAGTGTTTTCAGGATCTGTAACGTTTACTAATCAATGAAACGGTGTTAATCCGTAACAAACTTGTCTACAATGTCGCCTATGCAAACGGATTCTACATATTTACCTAAGGTTTTCCAAATTAGGACCAGAATCGTTCTTTATGTAATGAATATAATCTTTTTTTTTATGTAATGAATATCAAACTCTAACTATGTACAAACATATTTACAAACATATTTTTGTTGCGTTTATGTTAAAGGATCATATCAGTTTTTGAGACATATCACTAGTACCATTGACCTTTTGAGACTTTACGTTTTAAACAAATTTACCTAGATTGTCAATATGCTGTCCTCTTAAACTTCAACACATTTCTCATTGTTCCAAGAGACGTTATGTAGAATTAAGAACTTGACTTAACTATGGTTCCTATCTCAGAATATACTTCCGCATCAAGATTCCCTAGATTTCATCTTACAGGTGAGTATAGCGTAATTGATATTGTATCTGGGTTAATACGAAGCCTTGAGAGCTCAGGTTAATACCACCGTATCGACAAAGAGATGAAGGCTCGACTTAAAGGTGTGATCCACTTAAGGAATATTTTATGCACTGCAAATGATTAGATCTTTCGATTCTTTTCAAGTTTGCATGCAATTTAGGGGTTTTTAGCAAAAGCATTATAGAAGTTCTATGCTATTGCTTCAGCAAAATCAGAAGAACTTGTATAATACCCCAGATATCAACTATCTATAAAGACCTCGTATCTCAGAATCAGGCAATCTCTCAAACGAAATTTCAAGTGCTAAGTCCATATATCCGAGAGATGTTGATCCACAAGTTTAAGCAGTTGTAAAATTTAGTTTATATCTCAGAAAGAATTTACTGAACGTGTAAAGCCTATTGACACATCCACAACAAGACTTGTTTATCACTTTTTAAAGTTTACAATTCTTTAGCATACTGTGATAGTCCACTGATGTACTATTATTTCCTTTGTGACACAAAATTCTTTTTGTCTTTTTCAATATTTTTGTACTTTTTGAATTTTTTTCATATGTTTTTGTATTTTCTCAAATATTTCTCCCCCTAAAATCAAAAACGTATTTTTGTATTTAGTTTTAAGAAATACTAATCTAAAAGATATACAAACCAATGTGGATCATGTGAACTCGTCGTCCGATCCATATTCAACCTCTGCCTCCGCACCTTGTCAATAAATTTTTAATACCGTTAAGCCTCATTACATATTTAAATCTTTTTAAAGGAAACGCTTTGGTATAAAAATCAGCTTTTTTTTCATCGGTGTGGATTTTTTATATTCGCACCAACTTCTTTTCGTAGCAGTCACGAATGAAGGGATAACGAATTTCTATGTGTTTAGTTCGAGAGTGATGAACAAGATTTTTGGTTATGTCGATTGTTGCCTTATTGTCTACATATAAAGGAGTATCAAGAAATTGCAATCCAAAGTCCCTCATCTGTTGTTGAATCCATAGGATTTGTGAACAACAACTGGAAGCAGAAATGTATTCTGTTGATTCATATGTATGTTGCCTACGTCATCGTATAACGTCGAGTCTATGTTTATGAGCGAAACGTTAAGATTATGTATGTTGTGAGTCAAGTTCGCCCGAACTTATAGTGGGAAGGACAAGTTCGCCCGAACTTGTCATGGCTATGACAAGTTTGCCCGAACTTGACCTAACCACATTTGGAGCGAACTTGTTCTCCTATAAATAGGAGTCTTGATTTCTTATTTGAAAGATTCAGAGATTTTGTTTATTGGATGGTGAAGCTCTGTCCAAGTGTTTCCAGGATCTGTAACGTTTACTAATCAATGAAACGGTGTTAATCAGTAACAAACTTGTCTACAATGTCGCCTATGCAAACGGATTCCGCACGTTTACCTTAGGTTTGCAAATTAGGACCAGAACGATCCGTACAACGGACCCTCAATTGTAGTGATAACTGACCAAATAAAACAAGTTAGTTATAACTTATAAAAGACTTGTACCATGAATCTTGACCAAAACATTTGTTTTGTAAATCCGAGTAGTAAATCATCTTGAAAGAAACCTTGTATGGTTTATATCTTTAATTGAAAATCGTTGCGTGTCATTGTTTGAAAACATTTGTCCAAGTGATGCAAATAACGCCACGTGTGTAATATGATAAAAACACTTATATATAGGAAGCACCGACGCGTATCCACCATGCTTTTATCACATTACACACGTTCCACTATCTAAATCACTTATCATAACCAATCATCCATTTTTCATTGTCCTTGTCGTAAAACACATTGTTCATTGTTCTTGTTATAAATCAATCGTTCATCGTTCCTTGTTACAAACCAATCGTTCATCGTTCCTTGTTTTAGTTGTGAAAACTTTTGGTCGTTTCGTGAATACATTCAAACCTTTGTTGACTTGTTCGAGACCACCCAAGGGGTCCCTTAATCGTATAACAAACCACCAAAGGGTTTGTTACAAATACAGTTTCAGTCGCTTCCCAAACTTCCCCACAAACCCGGGAATTTTGGTAAGGGGATTGTCAGTCCTAGGCGCCGTAACTTACTACTGGTCGGCTTGGCCATTGTTAATGAATGTCATTCTTGTTATGAATATAACACACCAACAAGTTCGTTCACATTATTGAAATCATATTGTTTATATAAACCATCGTATTTGTATTTTGAAAGCTTGAAAAACATTTAGCACATATGGATCACCCCAAAATTTATTTGCAAAACATAAAAGAGGGGAACTATGTGCTCACTTGGGACTGCAAAGAAATCTTGAATCAAAAGAAAATCAAAGCTCAAAGATCCGAGAAATCAAGCGTGTCCTAAAAACAGATAAGTATGTAAATATCGGGACTTGAAATCGGAGGATTTGGATAGAATGAGACCTTATAAACCAAATGAGTATTGGAACTCATATGAAATGGTTTAATAAAGTTAACATTCTGAGTTGGAAAGGTTCCTATGTGCTTTTGACCCGTTATGACCCGTTAAGGTAGTTTAAGCCACTTTAACGCGTCATTTTGCGTAAATACTTGTTCGGATGGTTAGATATGTGTTATGATAAGACTTTAATGCTCGAACATGTTTTAAAATGTTATTGATCAGATTAAAATGTTAATGCTCGAACATGTTTTAAAGTGTTTTGGTATCAAAACTAACTATTTTGATACCCGAAAATAGTTCCGTAGTAAAATGCGCATTTATCGCATTATTAACCGAAACTTTGGCTCGTCACAAAGACTAGTAAACGTGGAAATTAGTAGGCATGATCACTAAGGACTATAACCATAATATTTTGACCACATTAACAAGTTCAATTGGATTTTGTTTTGACCAATTCATGGTCAGAATTGAAAGTCAAACAGAAGTCAGACTGTTTGATTTTTAGCTCAATTATGCTAAAAGAATTGAACAAAACATGATTAGAATAGTTACTTGCACTAGGGTAGCCAAGGAATCACAGAGGAAAGCCCCAAAAGTGGTTGCAATATCAGATTATGGCAGATGAGAGCAAGGAAGAAGGTTGCAAAAGTTCAAATGGCTAAATCCCCATGCTATTTATAGGTTAATTGAAGTTATAAGAGCATTACATGTGTCCATGAGTCATCACAGAGTTGGATTAGTGTCATAACACGTGTTAGATGCAGGGAGAACAGTGGCAAGTTCGTTTGCTTAGTCAACAAGGGAATTAACCAGCTGCTGCCAAGTTTCTGATGAGCTGGGGGACCCTACGGACCATATGGGCTTTGGTCTTACGGTCCGTAAGACACTTAGCTGCTAGAAACTTTGGGAAATTGGCAGAACAGGCCCCTACACCCATTTTGTCGCGTTTTGGCACTTCTAACACCCGTTAACCTCATTTTTAACTTTATAAGGACAATAAAGTTAAGGGAACTTGAAATGTGCTCAAAAATGTCCCGGTTGTCGGTTCGTTTGGTCGTACGATTGCGGTTTTCGTTAATTACGACGAAAATCGTAACGATCGCGTGCATGACCGTAAACGCGTAACGAATGATATTTTTGCATTCCAATCATCAAATATAATATTTTAATGATTACAAAAATTTTGGATGTCCGTACATTTTCCGGATAGCGAAATACGCGAAAAGGCATAGTTTCGCAGAATTTGCAAAATTGTCCCTGAAGTTATGGAAATGTGTTTTTGCCATACCAAACCCTTAAAAACCTATTTCTAAGTTATGTAAAGGTTAGTTAAGGTATGTTTAGCTTGTGTTATCGTTCCGGAGCATACGTCGCGTTAAAGGATTACGTTTGCGTATCGGTTTACGGTTTCGTTTACAGAAGCGGTTCAAGAGTTCGGAATTGCGCAGAATCGAATGTGTGCAAATAACATAATAAATAAACAATATTCATAAGTAAAACATAAAATTTCATTCATTGATAATCTTGTTCGTCATTGTTACATGATCGGATCGCCACAAATATCACAGCGTGTGTTAGCCTGGTAACGTACACTAAAACCCGGAGAAAATCGAGAATATGAATGTAATGTATGAAAGTCGGAGGGTATCCTTGGTTGGACACGGTGACAACTCAAAGTAGGATTAGTTCCCAAGATGTTTGGTGTGGCATGCCTTGGCCTAATAGGTCCCTCGTACTCTCATCGTTAGTCCCCAGGTAGGCAAACTGGTCTGTTAATTCAGATTCATACGAATGTCAATCCTAGACAGGACGTCTCGATTACCGGCACTTGAACCCTTCCAGTTACTACATGCCCGTCACATGAACTTACTTTGATGAGATTTGAAAACAAAACATCATAAAAGTTTGCATAACATGAAAATAATATTTGGAAAATGGAGGAAAATGTTTTGAGAATTTAGAGGAAACCGAGAACTTATAAATAAGGATCTTATAAGTTTTACATGTATATGTAACATACAGGTAGACCTCATGACACAATTATAACACATTGCATGTATCACGTAATCAAGTAACAAATAAAGTGCTTGCATGTGTTTGTGTGTGAAATGAAAGGAATCCAAATGTGTGAGCAATAGAAAATCATAAGATAAACAAAACATGAAATCACATAAGTACGTAGGTCCTAATTGACTAAAGTATAGGTTCTAAGGGTCAAATAACCTATCCTATATCCCAAAGTCAATAGCTCTGATACCAATCTGTCACACCCCGACCCACAGCCGAATAGGTGATCAGGGCATGATTGGGTTGATCCAAAGAGCTTATGACTTGCTATTACGAGTTTTAATTAATCATTGATCCAAACTATATGTTTCACATAACAAAAGATCCAAATAATCAATTACATCAAAGACATATAACAATTAGATTCCACTAATCCGTTTCATGGTTTTTCGGTCAACAAAGGTTGGTGAGTAGACCTTATGGTTATTTAAAAAAAATATAAGTTAAAATTTGATTTATTGAGAAAACCTGCGTTAACCAATGTAAGTAATCATGTTGTATGTTATATATCAAACTCATAACACAACCTCAAACAATAAACAAGCCAACTGAAATGATTCCATAAATATATGCATGTTGCATGGTATGATGGTGTGCTAATGAATGAATGTATGTTGCATGATATTATGGTGTGCTAATAAATGAATGTATTTTGCACGGTATTATGGTGTGCCAATGAATTAATGTATTTTGCACGGTATTATGGTGTGCCAATGAATGAATGTATGTTGCACGGAATTATGGTGTGCTGCAAGGTCTAAGCTCAATCAAATGGAGCTGACCTCGTATGGTTGGCAACGTCAAGTTCCGCTCATAGGTAATGGGGAACTGACAAGCCTATGATGATGTGATATCCAAAATGAATGAAAATGCACCAAATGGTAAACAACCATACAAAACATAACATAGATACTTCACATAAGGGTAATTGCACGTATATAAACTTGTAAAATGCGATAAAAATATGCGACACATGGTACACCCCAAAAACGTATAGATAAAATAAAAGGGGGAGTTATAAGTTTCACACACAGTGGTTGCGTTTGCGATTCCTTGTGAAAATGACACACGAGCAAAAGGAGAAAAATCCAAATGACAAGCGTGATTTAACCTAGACAAACGAATGTATCAAGGAAAGGGTAAACGTTATGCTAGGCATAGCTAAATGAACGAACATGATATGTTGGACCATTGGGCCTAACGAGCCTCTACAAGGCTACGCCAAGCCTAAAGGCATTCCTAAACTAGGCTACCTAAACGAGCCTAGTGCTCCTTAACTAAGAACCTAAACTAATTAAACTAAGAAAGCAATAGATAAATGACTAACCAAAAAAAGGAAGATTACCTCGAAGAAAACTTTACAAAATTAGAAGAGCTTGAAGGGCAACACCTCCTCGTCGAGAGCGGAAATAAAAACTACTACACACAACACCCAAAGGGGTATTACGCTTGTGGAACCACCAAATTTGGTCATTCCACTTGTTTATACTTAAACTAGGTGTTGCAAGATATAAGGAACCAAGCAAGGACATATATATTACCATACAACATTAGTAAACATGTTTTGACATATCAAACTCCTCATAGGACCCATTCGACCATCTGGACCCGTAGTTACGCATACGACCCGCTAAACTGCCGTGAACAACTTTAACAAGTCGTAACGGGTCAAAACACCTTTAGACACTTTCCAGATCAGAATGTAAGGTTAATAGACCATATTATATGAGATCCTTCGCTCGTTTGGTTAATAAACCACATTCTATCCATTCTTCCGTTTAAGCAACCATGTACACTAATCTTGTAACAATCTGATACATTAGGAAACATTTGAGCTTCGCATACACGATTTTACAAGACATCTACGCAACCCGTGAGTACATAGTCCCCTCTTTTACATTTTCTAAATGTTTGGGGGTGATTCATATGTGCCTACTATCACTATTCCAAGTTTATGAAATACTATTATTTATGGTTTATATATATAATAATATATATAAGACAACATGCTTTTCAATTATGTGTGAAACATGGTAGTGCATTATTTATGATACGAGAACATTCATTAACTTTAGACAAGCCGACCGGTACTATATTATAGTGCTATAGGTGTAACAACCGATTCCTGCTTCCGACATTGATTGAGGAAGTATCCATTGGGGAATTATAGAATCCGTGAAATTATGGACAAACCCTTTTGTGGTTTGTTTGTCGAACAAAACAAAGACGATTGGTTTATACTAAAACAAGGACGATTGGTTTATACAAAACAAAGATGGTTGGTTTATAGAAAAAAAAGGACGAATGATTTTACCCAAACCAAGACAATTGGTTTAGACAAAGTTACAAAAAGATTTTCAATTAAGATATATATATATATATATATATATATATATATATATATATATATATATATAAACCATAAAAAGTTTTCTTTTAAATCGATTACTTACACTGTTTTAGAAAAGAAACACTTATGTCAAGATTCATGGCTACAAGGTTTTCTTATTTATACCCACTTTTATAGTTTGTTAAACATGTTGCAATACCAAACACATTTAATACAAGTTTGGTTACAAGGTTTTCACTCATCGACTCTCGTAGTCAATTGAGGTATTGCAATACAAATTCAAAGCCATGAACTTGACCACAAAACTATGTTACTCACCAGCATTCATTTTTGACGTTATTTTCACATATGTTTCAGGTACGAATGTGTGATGATAATGAAAGCATGCTACACATAGGAAGGACTCGGGCCTTAGTTTTGCCTTAAAATAAAGAACAATTGTTTATGTTGTGTTTATGATCGAAAGACAATATAGTTTAATTAACAATAACTATGAAACTTTAAGTACCATGCGTTGTGAAACAATTTGTAACGTGACCCCCCCGACGTTTCCATCGCATGTTGTTTTATACGCGGTCGGGGTGTTACAGATTGGTATCAGAGCCATGGTTATAAGGAATTAGGTTATTAGTAATGCTTTTGACCTAGACTTTAACCTTCCTAGGACCCAAATGTGAGGTAACTCGTGTCTAGATTCTTAATACAAAACCATCACCTACCCTTAGGTGAATATAAAACAAAACAAAGTTATAATTCAATCTTAAAAGTTCATTTTTCTAAAAACTTCTACAAGAAATCGTCATATATCCGTAGATGATTTGCTTTTAGCCTTTGAAGCCTTAAAAGTTTTAAAAAACCTCATCAAAGTTGGGTTTTAATAATGTGAGCACGTGCAATCTAGAAGGGTGGATGCTTGTACCCTGAATTTATGTCTAAAGCTAGAGTGTTCGTACAAATCCACATAATAGGACCAATCACTCTTACCTGGGAACTCTTGGGGTGAGTGTCCACTTATAGGATAAAGCATGTCTTCGCGGTACATTTTAAAGACCCCTTTTACTTTGATGTCACTGTGTCGTTTATGCATTTTGAGAAGTGAGTAAATGACTACACTCCTTATGCTTAGTCGATGTTTTAACGTGTCTTTTTAACAATCCTATATCGATCTCACTCGTCTTCCCTCATGATTCCTTTCTCTCTTAGAATGCCTCCTCATCGCAACACTACCAAAGATGCTGAAATGGCGGCTCTAATCACCCAGCAAATAGCGACGATACTTCCAAACTTTGTGACCCAACTCAATTAGGCTAACAATAACAATAACAACAACAATGTTTCCATGCCTTGTATCTACAAACAGTTCAACTCGACTAAATCAAACAAGTTCTATAGGTCTGAGGGAGCTATGGGCTCCTACAATGGTTTGAAAGCATTGAGAGCACCTTTCGCCATTGCCAGTGTTCCAATAACTGTAATGTAGAGTTTGCTTCTAGTGTTTTCCAAAAGAGAGCACTCACGTGGTGGAATGGAATTATGAGAGATCAAGGTGCAGAGGTAGCCATGGCACTATCTTGGGATAGGATGGGCTTTTTTTTCCCAAATACCCGTACTCGTACCCGTACCTGTACCCGTACCGATTTTAGGTATTTGGTACCTAGTTTTATTGATTTTGGTATTCGGTACTTTGGTATTGGTATGGGTAAAAACGGGTACTGGTACCGAATTTTATATAGAACTTTAAAAGTTTTTTTATATTATGTTTTATTTTGTATTACCGTTTTTATAGTACTTGTATTATTTTACTTATACGGTACCCGAATCATATTGGTGCTCGTACCAATTTTACATATTTAGTACTCGTACTATATTGGTACTTATGTCAATTTTACCTATTTAGTACCCGTATAAGTGCTCAAAAAGTATATGAAAATAAAATGGTACCAAAGTGGGTACTGTACCGAAAATACCCGTACCGGTACCCGTACTCGTACCCGTACCGTACCTATATATTTGGAATGTTATTTGATATCAAGTTTGTTCAAATTCTGGACCGGTATTTTCGATACTGGTACGGGTATGGGTATGGTATCAATCCCATCCCTATCTTGGGAGGAACTCAAAACTCTTATGATGAAAGAATTATGCCCACGCTGTGACATTTGGTGGTGATTCGATCATGTAACGATTCAAAACAATTTATCAATCAATGAAATCTTGTGTTTGTTTAATTTTCATGACACTTCTTGCACGATTTCAAACTTTTAAACCACTTCTGGAAGTTAAATCGCAATTTGTTACGCAAACATAATCAGTTTAACGAGACGTACACTCAGAACAATAACATAAGCTAAACACACCCTAAATATCCTTTACATAACTTAGAAATAAGTTTTGAGGGTTTCGGTATGGCAAAAACACGCTTATGCAACTTCAGGGGCTATTTTGCAAATTCTGCAAAACTATGCTAATTCGCGTATTTCCTAATCCGAAATGTATACGCACATCCAAAAATTTTTGTAACCATTAAAATCTTGTGTTCTAATGATTAGAATGCAAAAATATCATTCGTTACGCATTTACGGTCATTTGCGCGTTCGTTACGATTTTCGTCGTAATTAATCGAAAACTGCAACCGTACGACCAAACGAACTGACATCTGTGACATTTCCGGACATATTTCAAGTTCCCTAAGCTTTATTGTCCTTATAAAGCTTTAAAATGAGGTTGACGAGTATTAAAAGTGCCAAATGTGACAAAAACAAGCTTAGGGGCCAATCAAAAGGCCTTACGGACCGTAAGGCAAAACCCCATACGGTCCGTAAGGGGTGCCCAGAGCAGAAGCTTCCTAATTGCAACTTGGAAGCTTCTTGTTTACTTCCTTGGACACTAAGCACTTGATATTGCCACACTTCCTCTGGTTGCAACACATCACTAGACACATGTTATGATCCTACAACACCTCTCAACACTTGGCATGATCCTACACTTCATCTTCAACTATAAATACCCCCATAGTTGCAACCATTTTCCTTGCTCATTCACTTCTTTTCTCTCTATAACTCTAAGTGGAGACTACCACATTGTTGGATGTCTCCCATCTGAGTTCTCTAGTCTTTCCTTCATCTTTGGATCACAAGTGTTCCATTCTAGTCTTGTTTATTTGTTTTTAGCTATTCAAGCTAAAAGTCAAACAGTGTTTGACTTTCAGCTTTGACCATTAATTGGTCAAAGCAAAGTCCAATTGGACTTTGCAACGTGATCGTAATCATGATGGTTATGATCCTTAGCGATCATGCCTACTGATTACCACGTTACTACTTGAAGTGACGAGTCAAAGTTTCGGTCAAATTGCGCATTATGTGCATTTTGCGACGGAACTATTTTCGGGTATCAAAACACCAAGTTTTGTTACCAAAACAATTTTAAGTTAGTTAGACATGTTTTGACATGTCTAAATCGTCACTTTTAGTTTAGTGCTTATTTAGGGTCGTAAGTCGAGCGGTCTTGACCACCGCTATGACTTTCGAATCCGACCAGTTTGGCCGATCTTAGGATCCGACCAAACACATATTTGTGACCATAGTTGTATAGGGAAAAACTCTCTGAGGTTATACCTTATGGTCACGACGTTTGGTTAGTGTTATGTTAAGTCGCTAGTTGTGCCCTTTATAATGACCAAAACGCCCTTTTTGCGCATAAATCCATTTTAAAAATATGTAATCAAACTTTTGACTTATACACTGAGGTCATAACATTTTTAAACATGTTTGGGAACTAAGACTTATCATAGCATATATTTAACCATCCAATCACGCATTTATGCAAATGACCCGTTAAAGTAGCGTGAGTCATGATGGGTTAAAAGTACTTAGGATCCTTTCCAAATCAGATTGTAAACTTTATTAAACCATTTCATATGAGTTCCAATACTCATTTGGTTTATGAGGCATCATTCTAACCAAATCCTCCGATTAAAGTCCTGATATTAACATAAGTAATCCGATATTAGGACATACGTAAATTCTCGGACTCTTGAGCTTTGGTGAATACCCAAAAAAAAAAAAAAACAGAAACACAATTTTCAAAACGATTTTGAAACCAATCGTCTATTCTTGGATGATTCATTTTTGGCTTAGTGTCTTCGAAGGTTTTCAAAATCTCGTCAAAGTTTGGGTTTTAATAATGTGAACACATGCAATCGAGGTATGGGCAGACAATGAGGTGGTGAATGCTACATTCTTCGTTAACAACCATCCTGCATCAATTCTTTTTGATTCGGGTGCCGATAGAAGTTTCGTATCCTTAGCTTTTGAATCGTTGCTTCAATGCCTAGAACCAAACTAGGAAAGCCCTTGACAGTTGAAATAGCTAGTGGCGAACCCCTTAAACTTGATTCTGTCATCCGTGATTGCCAATTGAACCTTAATAAGCATCTTTTTGCCATTGACCTTACGCCGATGCAACTCGGGAGTTTCGATATCATAGTAGGGATGGACTGGTTATCTAAACACCATGCTGAGGTGATATGTTTTGATAGGTCTGGTGAAACCTTAGAGGTTTGTGGGGAAAAACCTGTTAGTAGCCTTAAACTCATGACATGTACTATGACATCTGTGCTCTTCCATCATCGTTCAATTCCGAAACAATTGTATAATTTTATAACTTTGTGTTTCATTCCAAGATTTGTGTATTTATATATGGTATTTCATATTTTCAATCCTTGTTCAATTATGATATTTCGAATCACTTCTGGAAGTGAAATCGCAAACGTAATCAGTTTATCGCGACATACACTCTGGAACAATGGCATAAGCTAAACATACCCTAAAACCCTTTACATAACATAGAAATAAGTTTTTAAGGCTTCGGTATGGCAAAAACATGCTTATGCAACTTCAGGGGCTATTTTGCAAATTCTGTGAAACTATGCCGTTACGCGTATTTCCTAATCCGGAACATATACGCACATCCAAAAATTTTTGTAATCATTAAAATATAGCATTTTAATGATTAGAATGCAAAAAATATCACTCGTTACGCGTTTATGGTCATTTGCGCGTTCGTTATGATTTCCGTCGTAATTAACCAAAAACCGCAACCGTACGGCCAAACGAACAAACATCCAAAGCTTTTCTGAGCATTTATCAAGTTCCCTATGCTTTATCTTCCTTGAAAAGCTTAAAAATGGGGTTAACAAGTGTTAAAGTGCCAAAACGCGTCGAAAAACAAGTTTTAGGCTGCAGGGACCTGTTCTGCCAATTCTGAAACTTAGAAATCCCAGGCGCCCCCAAGATCTCCAGCAACGTGCGGGGGATGCCCAGTGGCAGCAGCTACCTGGCAGCTTCTTGTTCATTTGACTTGATACCTATAACTCGTTTTTGCCACACTTTCTCTGGTCTTAACACCTCTCTTAACACTTGGAAACATCCTAGAACATGTCCCAACACTTGGCATGATCCTAAAGCTCTCCAACAACTATAAATACCCTTGATCTTCAACCAAATTCCTTGCTCATTTCCATCTTTCTTCTCTCTAAACTCTAAGTGGAGTTGTTTCCTTATTAGGAGGCCTCCCACCTGAGTTTTTCTAGTAATCTTGGCTTCCTTGAGTGCAAGTAAGTGCTCTAACCAAGCCTTGTTCATTCTTTTAGCTCATTATGAGCTAAAAGTCAAACAGTTTGACTTGCTGTTTGACTTTCGGTTTTGACCATTAGTTGGTCAAGTCAAAGTTCAATTGAACTTTGCAACGTGATCGTAATCACGTAGGTTATAATCCCTTGCGATTATACCTACTGATTACCACGTTTTCCTAGTCGAAGTGACGAGTCAAGGTTTCGGTCAATAATGCGCAAAGTGCGCATTATATGATAGAACTATTTTCGGGTGTCAAAACACTTTGTTTTGATACCAAATCAGTTTTATAAACTTAGTTAGACATGTTAAACATGTCTAACTTGTCACTTTTAGTTTAGTGCTTGTTTAGGATCGTAAGTCGAGCGGTCTTGACCACCGCTATGACTTTCGAATCCGACCCGTTTGGTCGATCTTAGGATCCGACCAAACTCATATTTGTAACCATAGTAGTATAACCCTCTGAGGTTATACCTTATGGTCACGTCGTTTGGTTATTATTATGATAGGTCGTTATTTTGCCCTTTATAAATGACCAAAATGCCCTTTTTGCACTTAAATTCATTTTAAGCATATGTGGCTAAAGTTTTGACATACAAATTGATATTACAACATTATTAAACATTTTTGGGCATTTAAGACTTATCATAGGACATGTTTAACCATCCGATCATGCGTTTACGCAAATGACACGTTAAAGTAGCGTAAACTACCTTAACGGGTCATTACGGGTCAAAAGCACCTAGGATCACTTCCAAATCAGATTGATGAGTTTATTAAATCATACCATATGAGTTCCAACACTCATTTGATTTATAAGACATCATTCTATTCAATCCGCCGGTTAAAGTCCCGACTTATTAACATAGCTATCCGATATTAGGACTCGCTTGATTTTCCTTGGACTCTTGCGCTTTGTTATTTTTCTTGAACAAGGATACTTTTGCAACCCCAGGTGAGTACATAGACCCCTCTTTTCTAAATCTTTTAAGGTGATTATGTGAGTACATAGTCCCCTCTTTTACGTTTCAAATATTTTGGGGTGAAACACATGTGCCTACTTATTACTTTATTGATTTCATGCTTTTATGACATATACTTGCTATTTTCATCTAGTACACATATAGTACATGATTTCAATTATGTTTTGCTATGTATGTTGACTTGAGCATGCTAGCACATTGATTTCAAAGACACCTTTTGTGGCATATGTTGACTTAGCATATGAGCACATTGATTTACATTACATTTTGCTATGTATGTTGACTGAGCATGCTAGCACATTGATTTTATGGACATTTCTACTTTGTACGTTGACTTAGCATACTTAGTACATGGTTTAAAGACATTTTCATGACATTGCTTACATTGACTATAACATTTGGTTTGTTTAACGGGACATAATACATTCATTAACATTGATCACGCCGCCCGGTAGTATGTAATGGTACCATAGGACTTGACAAATCCTGTTCCCCGCTTCCTAGGTTTGTTTGGAAGTAGGGAATGGCAGAATCCGAATACATTTTTTTTTGATAAACCTTTGACTTGATAAAGGTTTATCCGACAGTCTCAAGGCTTGAATGTATGCGATAAACATAACTACATAAATGTTCATATCAAATAAAGCATTGGTTTTGCAAAACATGACTTTTGATTTAAAACTTCGGTTTATTCAAGACATTGTTTTGTACATGACATTGGTTATACACGACATTATACATATGGCGTAAGTAAAGTCTTTTTACTTGCCATTCAAGACATTTGTTATACAAGACATGGTTTATAACTAACATTATGACATATTACATTGTTTATCTCCCACTTACACAAGATACATAGAAGATTGATGCAAGTAGCAAATACCGCCTAACAACGGTTTACTACCCCTAATACGTATGACGAAGTGCCATTCAATAACATCATCCCCTTCAAGTCCCTTACTTGAACATGATTTAGGTGAAACTATCATTTATCCTTTCGTTACAGATGTTATGTCAAATCCAGAGACATTGTATGATCATTCTCTGTTGATTTAACTTAGCAGGCCTTAGACATCTTATCTCAACGAATAAGAGGAACAAATCCCATCTTGACTACATACGTCTCTCACAATCACCTCGTACCACACTTGATCTTAGCCTTATGTACTGCCATATTATTGACAGCAAAGAACCAAGTCAAAGTACAATATTTGGTGAATATCAAGACCCAATATGTATCTCAGGTCAGAGGATACAATGATATTCGCCTTTACTCAAATTTACTTATGATCAATCTCAAAGATTCCATGTAGTAATATTTGAGAGCGGGTCAGTTCAATATTTGTATCCCACAAATATCTATGAACTTTGGCAGCAACACTTTGCTCTATATTCATACCTAATGAATATCCACCAATCCGAGTTCATAATAGTCTTACCTTCATATTTGTTCCCACAAATATGATCGACTACGGACATTTAGAATAATTAACTTATTCATGGATTTAAACATGCTAAAATGGAACATAACTCAAAATGCCATAATCATTAAATGAGTCATAAGAACAATTGTTCCGATATCCAAATACTAAATAGATCAAATCCAATCACTAGAATATCGAAGTCCTAAGGCACAAGTATGACCCTCATGCTTTGGCCATTCAAGGAGCTTCGTGAGTGGATCCGCAATGTTTTAATCAGTGTGAACTTTGCGAAT